>OX465247.1:10927305-10994984 GCA_949987775.1 Aproaerema taeniolella | reverse complement strand
TGAAATTTTGCTTAGATAATCATCAGATATTGTGGGAGCTTACCTAAAAGAGATTACATGGAGTTCCCATGGGAACGAATTGTAGGGCGTCCGCTAGTTGATATGTATGTTTGGTGTTTCAGTCGCAGCCTCTCTATCTTTCAAACTATTATAGACAGCATGTCCAAATTTTCAGGAAATATGTATTACTAGCATCCCGCTCGGGACTTCGTTCCCGTGAGAATTCGGAAAAATTATGTAGCCTATGTTACTTAGGGATAATGTAGCATCCTAATGGTGAAAGAATTTTTTAAATCGGCCCAGTACTTTTTGAGCCTATTCATTACAAACATACAAACATACAAAAATAGGTACAAATCTTTCCTCTTTATAATATTAAGTGATGATGATGGTAACTATCGCAAAATAGATTAAAAAAATCTTTTTTAGGTAGGCTTTCACAATATTTGAAGATCATCTTTGCAAAATTTCAAACTTATTTTTGATTTTAATCACTTTTAAAAATTTCCCCCCTGCCCAGACTTACCCCCTGAGAAGGGGTTCTTCTTCTTCAATTTAAGAGCTGTGCTCTTGTCAGTGGAGTATCTGCCACTCTTTACGTCTTACAGCCAGTCCTTTCACTTCCTGATACGACATGAGATTAACTTTCTCCTTCACTTTAAGAACATCTTGGAAGGAAAAGTAGAAGGAAGAAGAGGAAGACCACGAAGGAACTTTATGGATCAAGTGGGAAGGGGTAGGACCCCTAAATTTTTGTAGGACTCGGCAGATCCTCATTTCTAGTGCCAAGATATAATTATAAACAAAGTTTCATTGATGTACATATTTTGCCGCTAAACAGCCATATTTAGTCTTACTTTACCTTTACTGTTTTAATCAGAGAAATACATTACACATTGGTCAAGTTAGAAATTAGAAATCAAAAACTAAAACTGTTTTACATGAGATATTACCTGAGCACCTTTGATAAAACAAGAGAATAAAGAAGAAACATAATTTTTTTTCTACAATATTCGTCATATGATGTAGCATAAACTCAATCAAATCTATAATCCATATGCAACAATTATTACAGTAATTAAAGTTACCACATACTGTTTTAGTGACATACATGCATTCTGACTCACCCAATACTGCCAGCACGGCGCTTTTGTAAATCCTTTGCTGGGTCAGCCCCTAGAAACAAAGTTTTTGTTTTATGTTGCATGATTGGGCATGAGTACAGTTATTTTTCATTGAGTAAAATGAAATAAGAAGCAGTTGTCATAAATGCAACATGTATTACATTCAAGGGTAGCTATTGAACATTAGCATGGAATTTAGAAATATAGACAAAAAGTGAAGTACCTACCTACCTACTTATTATAAAAAGTTAAATAATTGAAGCATTGCACCAACAATGTTTTGTCTTGACAGAAATTGGATCTGTTACCTACTTGGCGCTGGTTTGATATAATTTGATTGGAATGAACATGAATTGCTGATACAAATCTTTCTAAGAATGCTCTTTACAAATACAAACCTAATTGAAACTTTGAAGTACCTACTTCTGCAAGTATTCAGTATGAATAAAAACTCTAAAATTTTATGTAAAGTGAAGGTTATGCTATTCAAGCGAGGTGAATAAAAATAGTTATAGCCTTGACCACATTATACAAATCTCTACAGCTAAGTATTTATTGTGTACACTTCAAGAGATGCAAAGTATCAACTAACCATTACTTCCAGAAATGATTACTAAACGTATACTATTTCAAAAGCTAGTAGTGGAAGTAGGTAGGTACCCAGTCAGCATACAGCATAGCTAGTTTATATTCAAGTCACTCTCTTGTTTGATCAAAGGTGCTGATAACAAAGCTCGAAAGGAACTTTTATGACAAAGTTTTGAAATATGAAACTTGGTAACACGCATGTTCTAGGAAAATACTTTTTATAGAAGCAGTTTTTATCAAGATAATATGATTCTTTATAATTCCTTGCGTTGCTAACAACGCGTCACGCGGAGCAACGTCAACTAAATAGGTCGACGAGATGTAAGACTTTCTATTTCATATAAGTGATAAATTATATTCTAGCTTGGAACGTATAATATAACCGCAGTAAATTTAAAGTTTTAACACAAATACTCATTTTTTTAAATAGTTTTTGTAAAAGCAAAAATAAAAAAACCAACCGGGGATAGAGGGGGCCACGGCAGACATCGGTCAATAAACTCATTAGTGCACTTTACTTCACTATCAAATAGTTTACTAAGCAAGTTTAGATTTATTTCAACGATGATTTCGCTTCAATTATCACTAAAAACACGACTTATGTTTATCGTAAACTCTTCAACACAACACAAACGCCATTTTTAATTTGCATGAAGTGTTGCCATAATCATAATTCTCACATAAAAGTTCGCCGTGGAAGCCTTTGCCATTTCCAAAGTCTAGCTAGCTAGAGTATATTAAGCGTCCTTTTAGTAAGGCGCTCACATGGCGCACATTTTAAATTTGTTTGAAAAAGTTTGTAACATAATTCAGTAAACTCTTCACAAATAAAGTTTTTGAGTAGCAGCTGGCTAGATGCAAATCAATTCTGTTGTTTTTAAACAAAATTGACAATGTAACAGTGACAGGAATAAATTACCTCAACATTTCAAAATTATGATTTTTTTAATTTTATAATTGATTTATAATTTATACTAACAACTGATAAATAAATATAGATATAACTACAATAAAACTGAAATGACGGAGTGTGAGACGGATATGCTGTCCGATACAGCAACAAATTGTAATTTGACTGCTTCAGACACACTTTCGGATTACAATCAAGCTAAACTAGATTCCCTGGAGAAAAAAGCTGTACATTTACGGTTTGTTAATTGAATACTTTTTAATATTTAATCATTTAATTAGTCACGATTGTTTTGACTATATATGAGGTTTTTAATTTATTTTCGAAACCGGTGGCCACGGTCTCGATTGCCGTCAGTGTCAGAACAAAGTACATATACATAGTACGTATACTGAATAACGAGCTATTAGTTTGGTTAAAGGCATTCAGTTTCTCAAATATGTGATTTTTCTGCTTTTTGAGCATCTTTGAGATGCTTATTAAGTGCTCGGTTGGATAGCAGCCGGATCGTACTCATTAACTGTTTTCCTGTGACTCGAGTACAGTTAAAGAAAAAAGTGTTTCAAAGTATTTTAACCTCAATAAATAATCACTTTTTTAATTATACTGTATGTAATAGGTGTAAGAATGCATTTCAGTGCTAGTGGAAGCACTATTCAAAAGAACTAAGGAAAAACTGTCATTTCTGATGGCCACCTTGCTTTGTATAATAGGTAGCTAGTTTTGCAATCGCAGTGGGGTAAAAATCTGCTTCAACCACCCTGTGGTGGTTCAACTAACCTGAAACCACCTGTGTTGTTACTGAATTTTGAGTATCCTGTGCAGAAATAACCCAGTACACATATTAAATACCATTTTTTTTAACACTATTTTTTCGCATCATAATTCTCTAAAAATTGAAATGAGAATAAAAGTTATAAGTAAGAGTGTTATTTCAAATTTTTTCGATGTGGATTTGGACCTTGATAATTTTATATTTTCTCTCTTCAGATTAGTTTTGGAAAGAGATTTCAAAGCGGCTGACATAAAATGGAGTTTGTTCGTGGCAGCAGCATTCAGCTTCAGATACGAGAGCTGCTTACGGCCCTTCCCTCCTAATTTCATGAAAAGTGGCATCAAAGATATGGATGAACTAGTAAATATTTATAACTACTTATGTACATTTGCTCACATGTTTTTGGATCACTCTCTATTATTGGATTATAGTTGGCTAGTTAGATTTCAATGTTTTTTCTAAACTGCGAAAGAGCTCATGTTTTTCGATTGTGTGAATCGTTCTATTTTATAAACGTTATTACTTGTTTATTTTTATTTTGTAACTTTGATAAAAAGTGATCATTATAAAATAATAGTACTTATTCCTATGCATTTCTTTCTTACAGCTCAGTGTGATTACGGATGTTCCGGCCCTGGACTTAGTTTTGCAACAGCTGGATAACTTGGACAACTTAGCGCACATAAGCGATATACTTGATCTGCTATTCTATGTGCTTGTGAGATTAAAAGAGCCAAGTTTAAAAACAGTTCCAAATGAAGCGGTAATTGTTGCGTGTCTGCGTGGCTCTCTTATTTACAAATCGTATTTAAGTATTAAACAGATCATTTATATTTCAGCACGATACAGTCCTGGCCAAGGCGAATTCTTCAACTCCAGCACCCAAACCACAGTACATATTCCAAGTCGTTAGTTCCGGAAAATCTACAGCTGAAACGAAATGGAAAGAGCTGTCAAAGAGTCACAACGTGTTTTACGCTTTTCATGGAAATCGCTTAGAAAATTTTTATGCGATTCTCAATTTTGGGCTTCAACAACACCTCACGAAGGTAGTCAACAGTTTCGCTCCCTATCAGAAAGTCTATGTAGCAAAACGTCTAACAGAGCGAAACGCCTAATAAGCAATCTGCCTAATTAGCAAATCGTCCATGTAACAAAACGGCCAACTAGCAAAAGGTCTATGTAGCAGAACGTCTATATTGGAAATCGACAGTTTTTCATTGTGTACACTTATGAACTTAAATAGTAAAAGTCGTATGAAATTATTTATTTTTATTGGAAATAATATGAAAGTTTGTGGGTTAAAAAGCTAGTAGAACAAACATAAAACTTCTTCTTAAACATAATATCTTCCTCAACACATTTTAGATCATCAGCTCATTTCCTACTTGACAAAAAGGTCTTACCTACTTTCACAGGTCAGATTGATTTGAAATTTGGTATCTTGTTACTGTGGTGGTATTTCCCAGACATGCTAACCTTGAGCTAATGCTGTAGCATCTAATAGTCTGCAGGATACCCAACTCTGCAAAACTTACAGCAGCTATTGCGTGTTGGGGCTCATAAGAATGGTCTCAATGAGTAGGTGTTAGTGAGATTATGATGAAAAATTTAGCCCTTAACACCATTTTAAAAAAGTTCTGATAGCAAATAGTGCACACTTTTCGGCATTTTTTTTAGCAAACGCTATGAAGTCGAACCAAACTGAAGCGATCACCGCTGTGGCGAAAAATTTTTGAGGTCTTATATGTACGCGGTATTAAATGACGCTGTAGCGACCCACGTGGTGGCGAAAAATGTTGAAGCGAAATCCACGAGGTCGAATGCCACCCCAGCGAGAAACATTGAGGCGAAAAACATTCGTAATAAGAAAAATGACTATTTTTTTTGCGACTTTCTAATATCACGTATTGCACCAGACTAGCGACGCAAAAGCCTCCTGTGAATAAAGAAAACAAGTCAGCTGCAAAAATTTAAACTGCTCTATCTCTGTAAATTATAACCCTGGACATTCCGTGTGCAGGCCAAGCGATAGGTCTCGACGAGATCTTTGTTTCGAATGACAGCTGTCAAAATTAAAACAGCAATATCTCTGTAAATATTAATCCTGGACATTCCGTGTGCAGGCCAAACGATAGGTCTCGACGAGATCTTTGTTTCGAATGACAGCTGTCAAATTTAAAACAGCCATATCTCTGTAAATAATAATCCTGGACATTCCGTGTGCAGGCCAAACGATAGGTCTCGACGAGATCTTTGTTTCGAATGACAGCTGTCAAATTTAAAACAGCCATATCTCTGTAAATAATAATCCTGGACATTCCGTGTGCAGGCCAAACGATAGGTCTCGACGAGATCTTTGTTTTGAATAATAGCTGTCAAAATTAAAACTGTCATTTGAAATAAAGATCTCGTCAAGATCTATCGTTTAGCCTGCACACGGGATGTCCAGGATTATTATTTACAGAGATATTGCTGTTTTAATTTTGACAGCTGTCATTCGAAACAAAGATCTCGTCGAGACCTATCGTTTGGCCTGCACACGGAATGTCCAGGGTTATAATTTACAGAGATAGAGCAGTTTTAATTTTTGCTGCTCTGTCATCCGAATCAAGTAAGTTCATGGACTTGACTTGACCTGACATGACCTGAATTGTTTTTTTTTATTCACAGGAGGCTTTCGCGTCGCTAGATATTAGAATGTCGCTAAAAAAAATTGTCATTTTCCTTTTTAAGAATGTTTTTTGTATCAATGTTTCTCGCTGGGGTGGCATTCTACCCCGTGGATTTCGCTTAAAAATTTTTCGCCACCACGTGTGTCACTACAACGTCATTCGATACCGCGTAAAAGATCTCAAAAATTTTTCGCCACAACGCCAACGGTGATCGCTTCAGTGTCGTTCGACTTCGTGGCGTTCGCTTCAATGAACTTTCGCTCCAACGTACCACGCGGAAAGTTTTTCGCCACAGCGTGCGTCGCTTCAACGTATTTCAAAACTACGTACGAGACCCGTTTGGCACACGATCTTCCAAACACCTTGTATTCACTTTTGTGTCTAAGTGTCCAGGCATTTTGAGAAACTGTCGATTTCCTACATAGACGTTCTGCTACATAGGCGTATTGCTAGTTGGTCGTTTTGTTATATGGACGATTTACTAATTAGGCAGATTGCTCATTAGGCGTTTTGCTTTGTTAGACGTTTTGCTACTTAGACTTTCTGATAGGGAGTCAACAGTTTCTTCCTCTCTTTTTGACAATTCAATGTATCGTAATAGCTTCCGTTTTGATTTTGGGTACCTACTTTTGTTTGTTTTTACGAGATCCTTTTATTATTTCAGACCACGACGTTAGGTACAGGCGTTTACTTGTCTTCAGACTTGAGTGTTAGCCTACCGTGTAGCCACGGAGGGTTTGGATGGGGAGCAAGTGTCATCGGCGGCCACCTATCCTGTGTCGCCATGTGCGAGGTTGTCGACGCTCCCACGGGTATCAACTATCAGCGCCCTGTTACTAATGAAGGTAACTCAGGTATCTAATTATATTAAATTATATTTGTATGTTAAAAAAATATATATTTTTTGTTTTGTTATTTGTCGTATCGCGTTTTAAATATAGAGCAACTCGAGTTATTGTGAATTTTATTGTGGTAATATACGCTCACGCCCTAATCCCTAACAGGGTAGGCAGAGTATCAGTGGTTCTAGAACCACACGTTTGACACAAATAATGAGGGCTATCAGAAGGAACAAGTTGTACAATGGTGAGAGGGGGTCAGCCTTTCGCCCCTTAAGTATACATCAAAACCCTCGCATACCTCTTACAGACTTTACCTGTATACCTAGGAAGAGTAGAATAGCTAAACAAGCGAGTAGTGACTGTACTTCAATTGTAGGTGACGCAGTTGATGAAAGGAACAAGCGTTTCGGGGAGCATCTTCCGGACGGAGTCGGACAGGCGCATTATCTCGTCACAAACTGTGATTTGGTTCGCGTACGATATCTCCTGGTGTACGCAAAACAACCTGCATCCATGAGGTTCCCTACGCCAAGTTCGAACAGAAGCCGTAAGTTACATCATTCAGGATTGTAGCTACAGACTGGGCGCGGGCAGTGGCAGTGGGCATGTTGTGAGATTAGTTAAATCAGCGGCACAAAATTATTATTTTAGGTCACAGTTTCTCTAAGAACTCTTAATATGACGTTTGTCATAATTTGTTTTACTGTTTTTATTTTCTGTCCTGATTTTACGAATTTGATTATAAGACTTCTTAACAACAGATTTATAGCAGGCGCAGTCCCAGGACCTATAATTTTAGGTATGCAAAGTTGCTTTAAGAGCTCTTAATATGACGTTTGTCATAATTTATTTTATTGTTTTCATTTTCTGTCCTGATTTTACGAATTTGATGATAAGACTTCTTAACAACAGTTTTATAGCAGGCGGGTTCCATGGCCTATAACCTCTTTAAAAAAAACTTAAGACTTCAAAGAAGCTATGTTCAATCACTTCATGAGACATATTTTTGAAACGATAGAATTCTAATTCGCATACGAATTGACAAGATTGGCATGAGAATCTCATACAAATCTCGTCAATTCGTATGCGAATTGGAATTCTATTGTTTCAAAAATCAGGGCCCATGTTCTTCGCCGTGCACACTTACATTTTATAAATGTTGTGATAGTTTCGCTCGCGCTGAGCTATTGTGTGCACTGTACTTTCATAAAATGCTAAAGCTTGTTGATTTCGATTTTAGACCATTTAATCGGTCATGCACATGGGTGTACACAGGGGAGTCAGGCAAGGACATATTTATAGTGTTTTCTTATTATAGTAAAAATTCTGTCTTACAAAGAGAAAGACCTGAGACCGCGCTTTGCTGTGTGGTTGAAATTTCTCGGCATACTCGATCCATATTACATTATACCTATACTAAGTCCTATACATAAATTAAAAACTGGTAAATATTTGGTCAACAGGCGGCCTCGGGCAGTGGTTATCAAGACACAAGTTATTCTCTATCTTACTCGGCTATGGATTGATGCTGGCTACTATAGGCTTCGCAAATAATCAGCCAATAAACTACTATTACAAGATACTACTAAAAAAACTCGATATAGCTACTTCCAAAATGTGACTTTTTGATTATTATTCATTTTATAACATTTTTAAATAAATATTTGTAAAATTGTACGTCTTAACATAAGTAGGTACCTATCCTAAAAATAAACTTACATCATTTCACAAATATTACTGTTTATTTTATAAACACCTAGCTGCTATGCAATGTACTAAACCCCTTCATGAAAGCTTTTCCCTACTAACAGGCCTCATTATTTTTTTTGCAAATGAACGTTATAAGTTATAAGGTTACTTAAATGGTATTGAAATATTGTCACAGAGGAAACTGGTGGTGAAGTTAGAACAATAGACCACATACATACTCGTTATGGAGCACTCGTCACGGCCTAGAGCGTAATCACTGTACAATCTAATTTTTATTGTGTCGAATGTCCATCCTCACAAAATGGTAAACATCAGTTTTTATAACGTTGGTCCAGCGGATACAAGTGTTCGCTTACAAACCTTACAGTCAAAATTTTATCTTTATTGTGGAGGCAATCATATTGCACGATTTAAGTGCTACTTTTCCGCAAAATGATATTAACTTTATAAGTTCATAACCATAATGAAAAAAGACGTTCAATATATTTGGTGGTTTTTAATTTTGTCACATGGATGTGCGCAAGATCCCGTAGCCAATTTACCACAAGGACGCATTGTTGGGGTAAGAATCTATTAAATCCTACTAATATTATAAATGCGCAAGTTTGTGAGGATGTATGGATGTTTGTCACTCTTTCACGCTGGCTGGACCAATTTTGATAAAATTTGGTATGAAGGTAGCTAACACTTCATTGATACATACATTTTTTTTTCGATTACAATAGCTTTTTTGGTGATAAAACTTTCTAATCATTGTGAAAAATATCTTTCGCGCGGTCGCGATATTTAACTTTTTCCAAGTTTTAATTTTAAAGATCAAGTCGCTTCGCTGGCCGAAACCCAACCTACCTAAAAAAAATAGTAGCTTCAAAATAATAATACGTCGCTGTAAATCAAGGAGTGAATTTTAGTTACTCACAAAAGCTTTTTTACCATATTTCAGATTAAAGTTTACACGGAAAATTCAATAACTCCTGTGGAAATATTTTTTGGAATTCCTTACGCCACGGCTCCTACGGGGCGATATAGATTTTCCGTAAGTTCAACTTTTCTAAACATAACATATCTATAACTATATCCCAATTACGGTAAGTTTAAACGTGTCTACTAAAGCTAAACCGCTCACGTTTCCTGTGTCTTCAGCCCACAATATATATACAGGGTAACTTTTTTATCACCAGCCAAATTTTTCTTACGGTGTCAATAACGTTGATAGAACGTAAATAAGGAGGATATTTTTTTTTCCAAAATTTTCAGATTTTGATTCCCCTTTTTAACGTCTTAGAGGATGAATTTTTTAAAACGCAGAAACACGTGTCACAAATTATGTTGAAGAGTAGTATTATCAAGTTTCAAGTCGATTGGACGATGTTTTTTTTTTCAGACGATCTAGCTTGAAATTTTTATATGAAACGATATTTATAAAACAAAAAAATATGGGTCTGTTTACGTACAAAAAATTTGGATGGTAATAAAAAAAATTAATAAACATGTGTTCAAACTTACCGCAATTTTAGGGTGCTGTGTGACTGTGATACCGTAAAATTTATGCAATACACCCAATCAAATCATATTTTTGCTCATTAATATGTCGATTATATTTTAGGCACCGGAACGGCATACAGGATGGAGACGAACATTTTTTGCTCATCGAATGCCACCTAAATGCCCCCAGATTGGAACCAATCAGAATGAAAATATGAGTGAGGACTGTCTTTTTCTGAATATATGGACTCCAAGGGTTAGTATATTGATTACCTACACGATAAGTAGGTAATTTTTTTAAATTGAATAAGTGCAGTTTTTTTGTTAGTTATCGTAAATGTCTCTTAAATCGTGTCAAATATTAATAAAAGTTTTTTTAGCTAGCCCGCAGATGGAAGCTCTTTACCGGTTGTGGTAATATTATACAGCGAATCGTGGGAGAAAGGAGGGACAAGTTTACCCTGCCAGGAGTTGGCAGCAGAAGGAGTAGTAGTCGTAACAGCGACTTATCGTCTCAACTTACTCTCGTTCTTTAATCTGAGAACCATAGCAGCACGAGGCAACCTAGCTCTACTCGATCAGTACTTGGCTCTGTTGTGGGTCCGAGATAACATCGCCGCGTTTGGCGGTGATCCCACTGCGATTACCTTAATGGGCCATTCAGCTGGTGCCGACAGCGTACTGTATCACATGGCCTCTCCTAGATCAACCGGTAAGTTTAATGTTTCGATAAATGAATAAGGCTGACTTTATACCTTGCAATATATTTACACACGGTTTATATGTACTTCTAAAATGATATTGTGACGTCTATTGTGTCGTCTATCTTTTCTTCTACTAATCTGTTTAATTTTCATGTGTGCAATAAATTGTTGAATAAATAAATAAATGATTCAAATTGCTACATATACCTACCTAAATTAAAATTATTACATTGTATTTTTTATTGAACGTAGAATGTAGAGGCAAATACAGCGTTGTCCCTTTCAAATCAATCTAAGAAAAACGGGACGACACTACAGTGTTAATTGCCACGTTTTAATTTCTACTCTTTTTTGCCAGACTGTAGTTCTTTTAGGTATGTTATTTTTTCTGGCTGATACCAAAAACACTAAGTATATTACACTGGTAATGACTTCAATAGACTTCAGCCGTACAATTGAAAGCGCAATCTTTAAGATGCGGGACTTCAACGTGCGGGCTGCTGACTCCATATATTTTCTATTGAGTCAAATATACTTTAGGTAAATCACTTTCAACCTCTCGGGTGGTAAATCAGTCCATGAAACTGAACAACTTTCCCACGGAACATAGGTCGGAATACGAAAAATTTTTTTTTAGTTCCCATACAAACTGCGTCAGCTGATAGTATTTTGTATGAGACGTCAAAAATTTTTGTCATACCTTCTTCGACCTTTGTTCCTTGGGAAAGTTGTTCAGTATCATGGACTGATTAACCACCCGAGAGGTTGAAAGTGATTTACCTAAAGCCCCGTATAAGGTCTTAAAACTTAAAAAAACGTTTAATGCGAACACCTGCAAGGGTATACAGCAAACTTAGTATTTAGATTCTACATAAACATGCAATGTACAAATCTTAGTACTGATATGTAGGTAATTACCATTATTATGTATTTTTGCCATGTTATCAGGTTTATTCCAAAGGGTGGTAATAATGTCACCGCGAAACATTTGGAAAACACTTGATAAGGATTCAGACGTGAATGCGAATGAAACCGAGCGAGTTTCACTGGAAATAGCTCGCTTATTAGGTTGCTCAAGTAACGTGGACCAAGAGATACTACAATGCATGAGATCCCGACCTTTAGCAGATATTATGACATTATATGCTGTGAGTATCTATGTACCTATCCTAGTAAAATGATCCAAACGATATTGTCGAAACACAATTTGTGACAAATTGATTTCACTATTGTATGGTTACAGAAGGTCAACTTGAGCAGTGTCATGCAACCAATTCCGGACAATTTTTTACCCAACGCAGAGCAATATTTGCCAAAACAATTGTCAATATCACTATCGATGGGAAAACAGCCAATACAACTCGATGTTCTACTTGGAACTACAGATATGGAAATCATAAACAGCAATGGTTGGCAGCTTAACACCTAAATAAAATAACAAAATAGAGAAATACAATAACAGACACAAACTTTTTCGCTTCCTGTTTCAGGTATAGATTATATGGAACTAATGGGTCAAGGTTCATCGTATATATCCGAATACGCGAATACAAAAGTTATACCGGAAATATTGCGGATTCTTTCGCTACAAAATTCCGAGGCGGTGCCGATTGTTTGTATTCTTTGTTCATTTTATTATACGAGTGCGTATAGTTAGCAGCCTCAGAGACGATTTTGATGGTTTTGGCTATGTCAAAGAATAGTTACTAAATAGTGATAAATAGTGACAAAAGCATATTAATAGTGATACTGTATTTAAAAAGATATTCGCGCTTCTTAGTGAGGCTGCTAGCTTGTCGTCTAGTTAGCAGACACACTAAGAAATAGAGCTCGTATCAAATTGACTTATATGTCAAAAAACTGTGATTAAATAGTGACTTCTAATACTCGAACTTTCAATAATAGTGATTCAATACATTTTGAGATATTACAGCATATCAGGAAAATTATGTAGCCTCAGCGATTATGTAGCATATTTTTGAAATTGGTTCAGTAGTTTTTGAGTTTATTCGTTACAAACATACAAAACTACAAATATATAAAAAAATATTTCCTCTTTATAATATTAGTGTAGACTAGCTTACCGCCCTGTACTTTGTTCTCGTAAGAATTCGTTAGGATTATGTAACCTGCAAAATTATGACAAACATCATTAATTTTGTGTGATTTAGTCAGTCAGGCGGACTCAAGCATAAATTTAACATCTTATTTACAAATTTTCACATTTACAGTAGGTACCTTTGTTGTTTTAATTTTCATAAATTGGGTTTCCACTTTCAGTTACAACAAGCAATAAGGTGGGAGTTTTGGGGTGGAAGAATGAGAGGGAAAGCAGAGAAAGAATCTCGGGAGTCAGTAGAAGCCTTGGCTCGGATGAAATCCTCCGTGAAGTGGGGTGCAAGCTGTGCGTTACTAGCTGCCAGGCTTGCTCGCCAGGTATCTCGGCTCTATGTGTACCGATACACGCAGCCAGGGGTTGATCTATATGGCCAACGGTTTAATTTTACTGGTAAATATCTATTGAAAGTTTAAAGGTTTTCTAACGTTAGTACTTTACTTTAGTATATGGGTCCTATAGTTCTGAAAAACAAAATAATATATACAGTTTGAGATAATAACCTCTTCATTATATTATAACCGGTATTTATTCTGTTGCAGGAGCTGTTCATGGAACGGATTTAGTAGCACTACTTGGTAATGCTTTGATGCTGCAAGTAGCTCGTCGGCCAGTTACAACAAATGAAAAACAAATTTCCACTTTGTATAGGAAATATATTGTCAATTTTATTAAGGAAGGGTATGAACAGGCCACCGCGCTAAAAATGTGGATTGAACCGCGGCTGTTTTATAACTTTTTGACTAAAATATTAAGTTGCAATATTTTTTTTATCAGAAACTTGGGAAGTAGGTAGCCACGTTTTTAGCGCGATGGGCCCTGAGATCTTTGATCTAAGTTCAATAGATAAATTCAACAATTTCTAATAAGTAGGTCTCTTAGTACCTATGACGTAGTTATTTACATAAAGTTCATTGTAATTTTGACAATTCTCGTACAATCTATTCTTGACCCTTTAACTTGGGGCTTTGAGTGTGGGTTGTTTTATTTAGAAGTTGTGCTTCTAAAGTTTCGCAAATAACGTAAAGTATATGGGGTATTAAACTGAATGACTATCTCCAAGGAACCTAATACGAAATTCTTTTTTTCATATTTTGACCTATGTTCTTTGTGGAAACTTGTTCAGTTTCGATGGCTGTTTCAGATCCTTAATTTTCGCTAACTAATTTAAAGCCACCCAATATACTGCTTTTACTCATTTATAGATAAACTCTAATTACCTACCCTAATGCCATATCCTTACTTACCTCATATTTTATTTTTTTTGGGGAAAAAAGTTTTTGATTTTACAAATAGGTACCCAAGTTCAGAAGAAGAATGGCCACGCTATAAGGTGGGGGATTCGCACGTCCAAGATATTCGAAGCAGAAGTTCTAGCAATATCCAGATCACGCACTGTGCAAATAAAGAAGCTTCATTTTGGCTGCAGTACATCCCACAACTTTCGAATTTGCTGTCTACATCTGGGAAAACCGAGCAGCTTACCTCAGAAAAAGGTAAAAGATTTGGTATGGGCAAAAATCTTAAAATATGAAACAGTCGAGAAGGCCGGCTGAACCAATTTTCATGTTTTTTGATTTGTTGTATTTTTCTCCGTCCCGAATAGCAGAATAACTATTAAAAACATTGGAAAATTGACGAGAAAAATTCCCTCGGGAACGAAGTCCTGGGCGAAAAGCTAAGTTAAAAATAAAACAATCTATATAATATAATTAAATAAAATGAACCCCTATTTTTTCTGGTCACGCTATAACTTGAGAACGGCTTGACCCATTTGGATGTTTTTTTTTGTTGTGTTCCTTAATGTCACGATCAGGTTTATATGAAAAAAAATATTTAAGTCCTCCGGTACAATTTCCACGGGAACGAAGCCGCGGGCGGACAGCTAGTTAGAAATAAAAACGTGTGTATCGTTCCAGCAGCGCCACGACCTCCGACGTCATCCTGGCAGAGCCACAGCTGTATCTCATTGTCTATTATCTTCATAGCTAGTGAAATTAAAAAGTCGTGTGTACTTCTACACGATTTGGAAATGTATTGACTAATGTTTGTAAAGTATGACCCAATTCGGAGGTCGTTTTTAGGGTTCCGTATTCCGTAAGACTCCGCTGGACGGACGTCCGTCTGTCATCAGGCTGTATCTCATGAACCGTGATAGTTAGACAGCTCTTTCACAGATGATATATTTCTGTTGCCGCCATAACAACAAATACTAAAAAATAGAACAAAATAAATATTTAAGGGGGCTCGCATACAACAAACGTGATTTTTTTGTTCGGTTTTATAAACAATAGTACGGAACCCTTCGTGCGCGAGTCCGACTCGCAATTGGCTTTTTTTTACATACAGCTAAGTAATTGTATTATTAGCTGGTTGTCATACATCTACTTATTTTCTTCCAGGAGGAAGTCGGTTACGTGGTGGTGTCTTTGCGATGGTCGGAGTATCCATCGTACTTCTTCTGCTACTGCTAGCGTGCGCTGTGCTTTTGCATAGGGAACGTTACCATCGTTCCGCTATGACAGGAGACACTCATTTTTAAAACTAAAATTAGTACATGCTGTCAGTTCAGATTTAAATAATAAACATAAGACCAAGCCATGTCGAAGAATGATGGGATGGACTTATAATTAATACACTTAATAGGTCCATACGCAGAATAAATAAATACCTACTATAAAATAACACCGTTTTTTTCAAGTTTTATCTAAAGAGACGGCTTACAACTTTCATGGGTCCTGTGGGGAAAAGTTTCATACCTATATGTATACCTAACTTTCGCCAAAGTACCCATATGAAATCCTCAACAAAAAAAACTTCTTTATCGCTATAGTCAAGTGTGTGGCGAACTTGGCCAACCCTGATACTTAAATTGCCACCCACTTAGGTTGTCTGAAGAGACAAATTTTTTAAAATATATTATCGCAACTATGGGGTTTCTTTTTCACCCTGTTCAGTTTAGTGTTGGTTGAGTATGACACTACCTAATTAGATAGGGGTTTCATTCTAATGCCTTGATCTATTCGTAGGTTCAGTTATTTAGTGTACGTAATTCGTACTAATGAAACCTGAAGGTGAATCTTACTTACACTAACTGCCGTACTCAGAGACGTCAATTAAAGTTAAGTAATGTTAAACTCTGATGTTGTCTCTTTCACTCTTGTTGATATAAACAAGGAGAGCATGATATTTAATTACTTCTTAACTTTAATTGACGTCTCTGAGTACGGCAGTAAAACACTAGTGTTTAAATTCTCTTTGGCTTACATAGCCAGCTGCGCTATTGAGTGACATCATACGTAGTTTATTGATAATATTATGTGAAGATTACGTCCATGATACCTACTTTTTGTTAGTGAGCCGCGTTCATACTCCTCGTGCTGATGATCAACTTCCCACAAATTAATAAAGGTGGCACTTCACCTGGCGTTGCGTGTTTGCGTGTTTGCTGTATTTGGCCAAATTTTAGACCTTATTTTAGACCTTTAAACCTTTTTTGCCTGTGTTATTTGCTGTTGGCATCCCGAGTGAAGACGTCGTGTTTGTGCTGTTTGGACTACGTACAAATATTTGGACAAATACAGCGAATACACGCAACGCCGGGGCCTGATTTTTGAACTTTTTCGAACTTTTTGATCACTGCATTTCAGCGAAAGGGTCTTGGACTCGTGGAATTTAGTAGTTAAAAAATTCAAAAATCAATAGCATCGACGCAAATCAACGAAAGATATCGCTCGAAATGAGTCGAGTGATTCTAAAATAGTGCCCCAGGCCTTTTTATAATTCGAACGGCACGGCACGGCACTTCAAAATTTGAATTACTATTACCCCCTATGTTCTCAGCTTCTAGTATTACTGTTACATAGAAGGCAATGGCAATATAACTTTGCCGTGCCGTTTTCGAATTATAAAAAGGCCCTTCCTCATGCGAATCTTGTCAATTCGTATGCGAATTGGAATTCTATCGTTAAAAAAATATGTCTCAAGTGCCACCTTAAAGGCCGTATTACACTACACTGAATCTAATTAGGGTAGTAAGGGTCCTAATTAGGGTCCTGACGACGACTTATTACACTACACTGAATCGTGCCCTGACTCATTCTTTAACGTGGACGCCGTGAGAGCTAGACGTATCATGGCACCGACACTGTCTAAACCAAAAAAGGCAGCGATTGCTGCCGCCTTGGTAGTTGCATCCATAGATTTCAAGAAAAAAAGAAATAGGAGTAAGATCTGGGTCAAGCAATACTTGCAACTAAGAGAAAACCACTCGAGCTTACGGATAATCAGGGCCCGTATTTTTGAAACGATAGAATTCCAATTCGCATGAGAATCTCATACAAATTTTGTCAATTCGTATGCGAATTGGAATTCTATTGTTACAAAAATCAGGCCCCTGTGCTCTGGATGAAATGGATTATAGAAACTATTTAAGAATGGGAGAAGGGGAATTTGAAGAAATATTACATAATTTCTTAACCATTGCTATCCAAAATTATACCAGAAACATGTCGGGCTGTTTATGAGTGCTTGAAAAATAATATCAAGTACCTAACACAATATACTGTATTTTCTCAGTAATCTGAGAACACAATTAGGTACTCCTGGCCCCTGGCCAGTGGCCTGGCGACATCTATTCTCCACGCTCGCCGCATATCGACTGAGCTCCCCAGTGTTGCCAGATCCCATCAATACTTTTGCACACAAGGTTTTCCTGTTTCACTCAGATTTCTATCAATTTTACTTAATTTTACAAGACAAATGTAACATTAGTTCAAATATTTCATTAAATAACAAAACTGCCCATATTTTACCAATTTTAAGACATTTCCACCCTTTTTGCCCATTTTACCCATGTTTCAAAAAATGTTCTATGGTCTGGCAACACTGGAGCTCCCTTAGTCCCTAACACTTATTACACTGCCTGACAGTTAGGGCGGTTAGGGCAGTAAGGGCGTCGGGACCATCCGATCTCCCTAATTAGGGAGCCTAACTCCCTAAGTCTTATTACACTTGACCGATTTAGGGAAAGTGTGCTTAGGTTCAGTGTACTGTAATACGGCCTCTAACACTTATTACACTGCCTGACAGTTAAGGCGGTTAGGGCCGGGACCATCCGATCTCCCTAATTAGGGAGCCTAATTCCCTAAGTGCTTAGGATCAGTGCAGTGTAATAGGAGCCGTCCATATATTACGTCATGCAAAATTTCAAGTTTTTGAACCCCTCCCCCCCTATGTCACGCTTTTTTGGTATCCCTTTATAGGCCAATAGAATTAAACCAACAAAAAATTCAAATCGGATTTAAATCCTACAAGAGATTTTATTGTTTTAATAGCTTCGTTTGTTGCCAAATAGGACTATCCTAAGTTTTCTCCCTCGGCGGAGGTGTGCATAAGTGGTGGAGGGTAAAACTGTACCCAAAAAGGGATATTTTTGCGATTTTTCGGTTATATCTCGTAAAGGACTTACAATATCGAAAACTGTCCTGCATAAAAGTTGGCGGGCATTTAATCTTGCGTAGGATAAGACCAGATTCATATTTTTTGGACTACCCGTTCTAATGCTTTAGCTCATCAAAGTTGGATAAAGTGGCCCCTTAACGACGGATTTGGTCATTCTTTCAGGTGGTATACTGGCAGGCCCTAAGAACACTCCATGTTTAATATCAGTCCTCGATCTTCTTTTCTTTTCGAGTTATTTAGGATAATATCGAAAAATTAGGGTATCACTGAAAGTGTCATATTTTCTAAAATGTTCAAGTTAGATTAACCAAACAAAATCATATTTAATAATTATAAAAAAGACTACAAAATGCATATTTTTAACTTGCATCCTATCCTTAAACTTAATTATAAAAAAACGATTTTTCTTTTTTTTAAAAATTAATCACAGTATCACTTAAAGTGTCATATTTTGTAAACAGCTCAAGTAAGATTAACCAAACAAAATCATATTTAATAGTAATGAAATAGACTATAAAATGCATATTTTTAATCAGCATCATATCCTTAAACTTCACTTGAAGTGTCATATTTTGTAAACTATTCATGTTATAATAATAAAAAAGTATGCATTTTGTAGTCTTTTTTATTAATAATCGATATGATTGTGTTTGGTTAATCTAACTTGAACAGTTTAGAAAATACGACACTTTCTGTGATACCCTGATTTTTCGATATTATCCTAAATAACTTGAAAACAAAAGAAGATCGAGGACTGATATTAAACATGGAGTGTTCTTAGGGCCTGCCAGTATACCACCTGAAAGAATGACCAAATCTGTCGTTAGGGAGCCACTCTTGGTCGCTTAGCCTGCTTGAAGTTTCATCAAACTTTGATGAGCTAAAGCATGAGAACGGGTAGTCCAAAAAATATGAATCTGGTCTTATCATGTTTAAGGTTAAATGGCCTCCAACTTTACGCACACCTTCGCCGATGGGGAAAACTTAGGATAGCCTTATTTGGCAACAAATGAAGCTACTTGTATTAAAACAATAAAACCTTTTGTAGGAATTAAATCCGATTTGAAATCTAAGCCGATTGGGGTATTAACATGTACGAGGGGGCGTTTTTAAGTTCGCGGAATGGGGGGTAAGGAGTGTAATTTAAAATACAGATTTATTTTTCCTTTTTAATATATTCACCTGCTACTCTAATACATTTTTCAGATCGTTCGATAAGTTTACGTATACTTACCCTCTGAAAAAAATGTTTTATCTTTGTCTGAAAAATAAACCGAAACTGCGTTCTTCACTTCTTCATCGCTCGAAAACTTCTTCCCACGAAGTTCTTTTTTCAATTTTGGGAATAAGTAATAATCACTAGGGGCCACGTCTGGACTGTAGGGTTGGTGATTTAAAATATCAAAGCCCACTTTATGCAGGGCGGCCAACGCAACTCGACTCGTGTGAACAGGCGCGTTGTCGTGCAGAAGGAGGACACCCTTGGTAAATTTTCCCCTTCTTTTTTCTTTTACAGCTTCTTTTAATCATTATAATATTGTATCGTAGTATTCTCCAGTTATGGAGACACCTTTTTCTTTGTAATCGATCAACAGGATCCCTTCAAAGTCCCAAAAAACTGTAGCCATGATTTTTCCAGCCGACTGTGACACCTTGAGCTTCTTCGGCGGTGGTGTACCCTTTTTGTGCCACTGCATAGAGTCTTGTTTAGACTCAGGTTCATAATGATGAACCCAAGTTTCATCTCCAGTAACAATTCGATTCAAAACACCATCTTCGTCTTCAGCACAGAGGTCCAAAAACGCGCGAGAACACTCCACGCGTCGTTGTTTTTGAGGCAGCGTGAGCATTCTCGGCACCCATCTTGCGCTGACCTTAGTCATGCCAAGATGGTCGTGGTCGTGAAGAATTTAAAAAATGGTTGTATCTGATACTCCAACCATTTCTGCGAGCTGTTTCTTCTTTAAACGTGCATCTTCCAATATTTAATTTTTCGACTTCTTGAACAATTTCCGGAGTGGTAACCTCGATTGGCCATCCTGGTCGGGGGTCGTCTTCAAAGGAGTCCCTGCCTTGCTTAAAGAGACTGAGCCACTTGTAAACCATGGTTTTACCCGGGCAAGAGTCCCGGTAAACAGATGTCATCTCTTCCAGAATGGTTTGAGCAGACTTTCCTTGCTTGGTAAGGAATTGTATAACTGCGCGGTACTCGATTTTCTCCATATTTCACACTTGCTTCCCGATTGAGTTGCTTAATCGACGATAGTTCAAAGACTAATGACCCGATACGTACGTGGAAGTCTTCTCGAGCGCCGGCGGAGGGGCGCTCGGGGAAGCCGCATCGGGGCGAACCCCATGGCGGCGAAAGTCTATCGTGGCCTATGAAAATAGGCCGGTCATTGGGAATGCCTCTGACCCTACATGCGTCTAGGGTGAGGGGATTAGAATGAAACTTCGTATTTATACTAATAATTAGTCACTGAATTCGTTATAATTCAGAAAAGTACCCTCATTAATGGCCTACCTACCCATTCCGCGAACTTAAAAATGCTCCCTCGTATGGTCACGTTTGGTATGGCCCCCCCTCCCCCATATACTGTGACGTAATATATGGATGATCCCATACGGCCTTAACTAATGTATATCTAGAATTTCCGGAATGCCCTTTTTGGTGTTGCCATAATTCTGGAACTAGTTGGTAGTATATGAAGCGTCCTTATGACAATAACATCGATGGCATGGCTGTATAAACATAAATTTCTTTGCATTTCCCGAAAGGGCAGCGTGACCACTTTTAGTAGTTTTCTACTTTTTTGGTAGATTTGGGGTAAAGTAAATGACAATTTAGTAGTCTAAAATCGTTTAGTAGATTTTAGTAGAAAATTGAAATTAAAGAACATTCGGAAAAATGTTCATCAAAATGCAAGTATCCAGGCCAAAAAAAAAAAATTCTGCGGCAACACTAAAAGGCAAGCAATATTTACCAGGGAATTTCCCGTAACTTAAAAAAGTTTTATATCGGTCTCTTTTCTGTATACGATGTTATGATATCGCTAGCTCTGTCATTTGATTCAGTAAGGCTATTAGTTTAGTTCATTTTTTAGTCGGAATTCATTTTGGATATTAAGATTCATAGTTTAAATCATGAAAAGAAAGTACAAACAGCAATATCGTGCTGATTGGGAGGAAGAGCCATCGTTTTCAACGTGGCTGTGTAAATGTCGTGACGACAACTACAGTGCGCATTGCGAAGCCTGTAACACAAAAATTTTGAACGCATTTTTTTCAGCAATAAACATAATACAAACAGAAGATAGGAACAGATTCTGCAACAAAAATATGCATGCAATTTTGCATGCCAATGAGGGCATAAAGAATGCCGGAAATTGTTCGCATTTCAAACCTGAATCCTCCATGATAACTATCATGAAAAGTGACAAAAAGCTATATAAAAATATTAAAAAAGATGATTAAGAAAATTAAACACAAAATTAACACAAAATTTTGTTTTATTTTACTTTAAAATGCTATATAATACTTTAATTATTTTTGGTAGAATTTTAGTAGAATTTAAAACAGGGCCTAGTAGATTTTGGTAGATTTTAGAAACAGTTTTGATAGATCTGGTGATAAAAAAGTGGTCACACTGCGAAAGGGCCATATTTAAAAAATACTTTAGTCAAAAAAAAAAGAAATTTCACAAATAATAAGTCACGAGGTCTTTGGCGGGAACTCGGCGTGAGCGGTTGCTTTGTCAATTGAATTTTCGTTTTCTGCGTGAAAAAGTTGTTTAATGTGTAATAGTGATAGTGTATTATACAGTAAATTGACTAAAATTCGTGTAGTGATGAAAAATTCAAGTGATAACAGTGTTTCTGCTCCGTTTGGTACCGACAAAGATCCTCGCGGTTGTGCTTCTCGCCGCCAGTTTTCGTAAAACAGACGCTATCCAGTTTTACGCAGAACATGAGGAGCTTAGGGCTTAGGTTAAGTTCAAGAAAGAAGATTTTTCACTGAAGACATGGCTGTATGGACTTAGTTTCCTTTGCCTTTCCCGAAAGGGATAAACTTAAAAAAAAAAAAAAAAATAAGTCACAAAGAGTATGTCACTGCGTTTCAGTGTGACCATTTGTGGCAGATTTCTGCCATTTTGGCGGATTTCGCTCCTAAATTTTGTCTGTGGCAGATCATGCTGACGATTTACAAAAGTGGCAGATTCGGGCAGATTTTAAAGATTTCAAGAAAATTCACATTACCTAATTTGAATTTTCAATGAATTCATATTTTTTAAAGAAATTAAAAAAAAAAGATTTTTGAAGTATATAATTAAGATAAAAATGATTTTATCGAACTGGCAACTTCTATTTTCTGGCCGAATTGTACGGGGATTTCCCGCTTATTCTGTTTTTAAACAAGTGTGTCATATAATTATGAACTGTAATTAAATTGAACAGGAATAGTGTACGGTATGGGTGGAAAGCACAGACTAGGTAGATGATACTGACGTATGTGGAAAGCTAGTATGATGATAAATGCATATTTAGTGGCTCTAGTGACAGTACCTACACAAAAAAATTTGCTTATCTATAGAGACCAAGTCCACTCTGAAAACGCGAAAGCACTATTTATCATAATAGCTTTCCGGCCGCGTCTCCACCCGCGTGGACTACAAGTTATATCGTGCCCAACTGCGGGATAAAATGTAGCCTATGTCCTTTCCCAGGCTCTAATCTATCTCTGTACCAAATTTCATCAAAATCGGTTCAGTAGTTTGGGCATGAAAGACGGACGGACAGACAGACAGACAGAGTTACTTTCGTATTTATAATATTAAAGTAAGATATACACTATATGTAATATGTATATATTCCATTTAATATGGCTTCAGCGCTAAAGGTTATGGGTTTAATTCTCACCAAGAACAAACATGTGATGAACATAAATGTTTGTTCTGAGTTTGTTGTGTCTGTGTGTATTTATGTATTGTGTATAGGTCTCTGATATGTGATACGTGAATGTTTTGAAGGGACATAGTTGACCCTGTGAATCGCTACCAACCACTGCTTTGAGACAGTTTTATCTTTCGGAAACTTATGTCCGCCTTTTTTTTCTGAGCAAAACGGGACTACGCAACACTGCGGCATTGCCAATACGTTAACTCTACGGTTAAATTGTATTAAATATGATTTAAATGTAAATTTTTGTTTTGGTGCCCGTAACAACAAACTTTGACAGCCGTACTTTAGGACCTCACTCTACAGTGGCGCCACCTAGTGTGACAAAAAACGATAGATAGTCCTCATTACAACAAAAGAGGGGATTAAGGAGTACGGAGATTGTGTCTCTTTTAAACCAACTAAAAACATGATTAAAAAGATGTCGTCAAAATCTATGTATAACGAAAATGACGATTTTGAGGCAAATGCAGATACTTAAAGTACTAGTATACGTACCTATGATAATAATTAAGAAAATTAAAATAAATAAATTTAATTGCATTCCTGTGTTTTTTTTTAAGGCATAACTTTGGCATTTTTCGCGCCAAGTGTGGCAGATTTTGGCAGATTTTTCACCCTGTCTGTGGCAGATTCGCCATTTTTGAGATGGTCACACTGCTGCGTTTTGAGTCATCACAGTACATACATTATTTGTATTATTGTTCAAAGAGAATATAATTGATATAAATAAAAACTAATTATTGTTTCCATTTTAATTGCTGGGAGTCTTTATAATATTCTGTATTTGATAAACCGCATATCTAAAAACTACAACAATGGCATTGGCATTGCAAAGACGAGCAAATGTGAGTTGAACGTACATCCTAATTCCACCTAAAAACAAATAACTACCTACTTGCGCGGTTTCCTATTCGATCTACTAATTACAATTGCGACATAATTATTTATAAGATCCTTTACGAACCTAACGTGTCCCTCAAACCGAATTTTTTATGAAGTGTTGCAATGTACTGCTCATATTATGCGTAATGTACTTTTCTGTTTACCTGTACAACCTCCACTTCTAAAATTAATCAAAAAATTCTCTTGTATGTTAATAGATTTTTGTGTTATTGCAGGTACGTCTTCCTCCAGAAGTAAACAGAATTCTCTACATAAGAAACTTACCATACAAAATCTCTGCTGAAGAAATGTATGATATTTTTGGTAAATATGGAGCAATTCGGCAAATAAGAGTGTAAGTAAATGCTCCTAGAAAGTCTGAGATACCTACTTATTAAAAACTTTGGTTTCAAGAGTCCATAGAGTCAGGCCAATGATAACGCAAATGTGCAACATGGCAGGCTGCTGTTTTTTTGTCTAACAATACAATAGTCTCTGTAATCCGGCACGTATACTGGCACGTCTAGTAATCCAGCACTATATAAGCTTGCTGGTTTAGTCTTTTTGTATTGCTAGGTCAGTGTGTTTGGAGACATGGCATTTTACTGTGGGGTAATGCTGCGGATATCAATAAGATCTTTGTTCTGCAGAAAAGGGCTGTTCGCGCGATTTATCAAATGAGACCTAGAATGTCTCTTAGACAAATGTTCAAAGAAATAGATATTTTGACTTTTGCATCCCAATATATATGTGACAATCTTTTATATGTGAAGAAAAATGAACATTTGTTTAAGAAAAATAGCTATAGGCACAATGTAAATACTAGGACCAAGCATAAACTGGATGTACTAGACAGTCGTCTCCACAAGGTCACGAACTCATTTATGGGTCAATGTATACAGTTCTATAATAAGATTCCCAAGTGTATCCAAAATTTACCTTTGGATAAATTTAAGACAGTGATTAAACAAAAACTTTGCAAAAAGGGCTATTATAAAATTTCTGATTATCTATCAGACAGGCAGCCATGGGAATGAACTGCTCAGCTCTAGTTATTTCAGATTTAGTTAAAATTAGTAAATAAGAAAATTTGTAATGCGATTTAAAAGAGCAACCTCAGAGTTTCTTGCCTGTTCTTCTCTGAGGAAGACTGCACCTTTGCGAATAGGCGTAGAGTCAGTAGGGTCAAAAGAACGAATGTGTATGTATCTATTTAAATCGTTTATTGTATGTTTGTATGTATTTCATTGTAATCTTGACTTCTTTTAAGTGACATCCTGAATGTCCTATAAAATAAAGATTTTTCTATTCTATTATCATAAGTGTGCAGCAAAACCATAAACACAATATTTATTTAGATTGATCCTTGTTAATAATTCAGTTTCCTTTCAGTTTTGATGTTTGTTAAACATAATAACCCTTGCGATTGCAATCCTAATAATACAGGCTGTTATTTTTACTGATTTTGGTGGGTTCAATTCCCGGTTGTGGCAGACGATTTTTCAAAAATCTGTGAATGCAGTATCAAAAATCAAATGAAGTCTTTAAGTAAAATGTCTTATCTTCAAATTACCTCCCCTCCGTGTGGCATAGCCGTGGAATGCCCTGTGAGCTTAACATATCTAATATAAAATTGTTTGTTTGCAGGGGTAACACTCCAGAGACAAGAGGAACAGCATTTGTAGTATATGAAGACATTTTTGATGCAAAAAATGCTTGTGACCATCTATCAGGATTTAACGTCTGCAACCGGTACTTAGTTGTTTTGTATTATAGATCCAATAAAGCATTCAAGGGTATGGATATTGAGAAGAAACAAGAAGAATTAGATACTTTGAAAAAGAAATATGGTATTTCTTCGGAAGACTTACGTAAATGAAAATTACACAAGATTAATATAAGAGTCTTAACTTTTCAGTGTGAGTGAAATTATTGATTTTGTAAAATTTAAGTTTAATAAATATTGTGAAAACAATATACTGTTTCTTCTGTAAATCTGTAAAATCACTGTAAAATTGAAATAAGTATAGTATTTAGGATGTTAATGCCTTGCTGTTTATTTTGTTATGCAATATTGAACCGTGTAATAGAAAGTCACATACTTATCTTATACAGGGTGGAATTTTTAATGCCACCTGGAGGGAAAGTACTCTAAATACTGGAGATAGAAAATTAAACTCAAAGGAAACATTCCTTTATTTTTAATAAGAAACTAAACTACAAACTATTTTTAATAAGAACTAAACTACAGTGATAGCCAGGCTGCTTTGAAGGCACTAAACAGAGCCGAAACTAACTCGGCCCTAGTAACAGAATGTAAGGAGGCTATTAACGCCTTAGCCAAAAAGACCAAAGTTACCATTGCCTGGGTGCCGGGGCACGAAGGACATATAGGTAATGAGATCGCAGACGAGCTAGCAAGGAAAGGGGCCGATGAGACATTCATCGGCCCGGAACCCAGGCTACCTATATCAAGTAAAATCAGTAAAGGAATAATAAGCAAGATCATAACAGAAGAAGCCAATTTAAGATGGAAGCACAATAAACAATGCCGCCAGGCAAAAATCTTCCTAAAGACATATGAAAAAAGAAAGACGAAGCAACTTCTAAAGTTAAATAGAAAGGACATCAGGATTGTAGTGGGTCTGCTCACGGGACACTGTCCTTTGAACAGACACCTAGCAATAATGGGCCTAAAAAGTGATCCCACATGCCCAGAATGCGACAAGGAGGAAACAAGTCTCCATTTCCTGACTGAGTGTCCAATGTACGCGCTGGTAAGATGGGAGACAATAGGCATGGATGAGGTAAAAGAAGAACAAATACAAGAGCTTAACATAAAGGATATAATCGGGTTTGCTAAAGCTTCGGGTAGGTTCAAAGAGGTGGAACTGTCAGTGCAGAGGTAAAACTCATGCGCTGTTGTGGGGAACTGGGTGAAATGGTCCCAAATGAGTGGACTGATCACCCGCCTGTGCCTGACGGGCGTCCCCTCCTTAGATAGATAGATAGATAGAACTACATTCAAGGATTTTCGAAAATTCGCTTGCCACACCCGGGAATTGAACCGGCTTAAATTAAAAAAATAACACTGTACTTTTATGGTATCGAATCGTAAGGATCAAATCTCTCTAACAAACATGGTAAATTAGATGAAAGGAGAACCATTAAACTACATAAAACCTAACTATGGGACCCTTAAGGCGACTACAGCACCTAAATAACGATTTTATGATGCGTAGATAAGCATGACGCACTGCATTAAAACGAAGAAAAAAATACTACGGTAATATTCAGGACATAAACTAGATAAGTAGTTTGCTGAAAACATGATTCAGCACTTTTGGTTCGACAGATAAAGCTCACAAAGTCACCTCTAAATACCCAATATTGTGTATCTTTTAAGCTGTAAAAACGATAGTAAAATGCACACAGGAACTTGAACTTACTATCAAAATGTTCGTGATTGAACACTCTCGCTCGATAAGTAGTTAACGCATTTTTCGATTTAAGCTGTTACCTTTCCATAAATCTCATTTTTCTAACTTTCGAACATGTTTTTACGCACGCACGCTTTCATAGTCCGTTGTATCGACACTGTTCGCACTGCCGGCACAGGCCTGTTGAGAGACGGAGATGGCACTATTCCTATGTGCTGCCTTTATCGGGTGCTGTAGTCGCCTTATGTGCTTTAACTTGTCCCATCCATTTTATAAGCTTAGATTTAATGGTCTTCCTTTCACTTAATTTACTATGTTTGTTAGGGAGATTTGATTCTTACAAATGACTCTATCGATCGATACTATTAAAGTACAGGGTGCTTTTTTGGATTTTAGCTGGTTTGATTCCGGGTGTGGCAAGCAAATTTTCGAAAATCTTTGAATGCAGTTTAGTTTCTTACTAAATATAAAGGAATGTTTCCTTTGAGTAAATTTTTTTATCTACAGTATTCAGAGTACTTTCCCTCCAGGTGGCGTTACAAAAATTCCACCCTGTATATAAAATTGAGTCCATCGCCACAGCTGGGCCAAAATCGAAATTTCAATGTTTGACAATGCCAAGAATTTCTCAAAAGTTGTCGTATACGATTGGCAAAGAAAACAGAATTTCTCTGGGCCGCGTTTAAAAGTTATCGGGGGTTATTTGGGGCCCAGCTGCAGTGACGTCAATTCAGCTGGGCCACACCTGTATCTCGAAGAAGGAACCGCGTAGCGAAGATCTGGAGATGTATTTTTGAAACAATAGAATTCCAATTCGCATACGAATTGACAAGATTTGTACGCGATTCTCATGCGAATCTTGTCAAATCGTATGCGAATTGGAATTCTATCGTTTCAAAAATACGTCCCCTGGCTACGTTGAAAATTTCTCGGGGCAAACCCCAAAATAAGAAAACTATCCGGTCTCGCGTTCAAAAGATATGAGACATTCATTGGGGCCCAGCTGCAGTGACGCGTAGTGACGCGTCGTAGTGACGCTGTGTAGTGACAGCTGAGCCACCTGGATCTCGAAAACAGGACGACGTAGGGGAAATCTGCTTGCGTAGATAATTTCTAGAGAATTTCCCGACTGTAATCATCAAAAAATCTGAAATTCTCGATGTCCCGTTCTAGAGAAAAAAAGACTATTTAATTTTCATACAAATCAAAAGTGAAATAAACAAAATCTAATTCCAGTTATATGATAAACGGACAAGCGGGGTCTGATCTGGCTCGAATCAAATCGGTGTCTCAGGCAGAATCCGGTGCGTGGCTTCAGGCTCTACCCTCGCCGCACCTTGGAACCCATCTCGACAGCGACTCTTTGCGTGTGGCGGTTGCTCTCCGCCTGGGCTGCGATATGTGCGAAACACACCAATGCATCTGCGGCCCTATGGTGGAGACTAATGGTCATCACGCTCTGAGTTGCTGTCGATGTGCGGGGAGATTTTCACGACACCATGCTTTAAATGATATTATCCGGCGGGCCTTAGTATCAGCTAACCCGTGTGTGCTGGAGCCTCCAGGTCTTAGCCGTTCAGATGGGAAAAGGCCCGACGGAATGACGCTGGTGCCGTGGGAAAAGGGTAAGAGTTTGCTGTGGGATGCGACGTGTGTTAGTACGTTCGCAACGTCGCATCTCACCCGCACCGTGAAATCCGCTGGAGCAGCAGCCGAGACCGCGGCGGAAAGAAGTACACGGACCTGGAGCGTCAATATCTCTTCGTTCCATTCGCGGTAGAGACTACTGGCTGCTGGGGTAACGATGCGAAGCAATTCGTTCGAGAAATTAGGCGTCGTTTTAGGGAAATGGGAGAAGACCCCCGCGCTGGATCGTTTTTGGTGCAGAGGCTGCGCGGAAACGCGGCAGCCGTAATGGGCACCTTTGCACCAGGAACGATTAGGGGCGGGCTGTTTGACTGTTAGATTTAATCTAATTTTGTTAAGTTTTAAGTGTAAGTTGACTTTATTGTTATATGATAATATATAAACAAACTGAAGCAGATATAGCTGTCTGTGATGGTTTACAACAAGTCTTCTTCCTTTCTTAACGTGACCTAACCGTGCTGCCATCTCTCGAGAGTGTGTTTCAACATTCATTTATTATTATTTTATTTTAATATGGTTTAAAGTATTTTTTGTACAGTCAAGAGCAGGTCACGCTTTACACTACCAGTTTAAGCTGAGCTCTGATTTATATTGCGCGCCATACAATGCAGGGCCGGTCCAAAGTCCAAAGTGTCAAGCTTGACGTGCTCTTGAGTGTACATACTTCACTCATTAAAGTCGTAACTACTTACGTATTTGACATGCGTTTACCATGGCTTAGAAGGTAAATCCGTTTACAGCGAACCATCCTTACTAATATTGCAAACGCAAAAATTTTTATGTATGGAGGTTTTTCCTTTTTCACGCTCAACGGCTGGACTAATTTTGATGTATGGAAGTAACAGTAGCTGACATCCTGGATTAACAGTCTACATTAACTTTCCTAAATTCCCACGGGCACGAAGTCCCGGGCGATAAGCTAGTATTTCATAAAGAACACTGTAAAAAATGTATAACTCATTAAAAAGTGTGATAGTGAATCAAGTGATCTAAAACAAACCACTGAACTTGGACTTGACTAGAAGGACTAATATCCAGGCCATAATAAAAAAAATCGTACTTTAAATGACAGTTGTACGCGAGTGTACATTTTTCTGAGGGTAGTCTAGGAGCTCGATGTCAAAATAATGTAAGTAAAATACTGATCGAGTAGATCATTTAAATAATATGAAAACGACACGAACATCATTGAAATTATTGTGTAGCTCAGGCCAGCAGACCCACGGAATTTAAACAATGAATTTAGGTATTCTATGTATGCCAATACACAGTGCCTTCCTAGTGCCTATTGATGCCAAAAGAACCATATCTAGTGCCATCATACACACATCAAAAAAAGTTTACGATCAGTAGCAAAATCAGGTGTATTCTTTAAAATATAAATTATTTAAAGAAACTGTTTACGTTTTATGATTTTATAATGAAAATGCACTAAGTAAATAAAAGAATCATCATTAATTATTTACTTTTTATTAACAAAAGCTAGGAAATGCAATTTTGGCTTAAATGTAATGTAATGAAAAATTTGAATTAATGAAAAAACAAACGAAATTTATTACAAAAAATTAATAGTTAGTATAAAATGACTCCTCCCCTGGCTCGCACACATGCGGAAACCCTTCTGGGCATGCTAAGAATTAAGTTATCTAGCATTTCTTGTGGTAACCTGTCCCACTCTTCAATAGCAGTTGCCCTGATTTCTGACACTGTTCGCGGAGGTGGCTGACGGTTCCAAACAGCTCGCTTAAGAGCATCCCACGCATGCTCGATCGGGTTTAAGTCAGGCGAGCCGGCAGGCCAGTCTAACCTGGTGATGTCGTATTGCTGGAGAGCAGCATCAACACGTCCGTTTCGATGTGCGGGCGCATTATCATCTACCATTATGAATTGGCGCCCGTGGTTGATGCGGAATGGTCTGACGTATCCATCGATTGCAATCGTTTTGTACATGGCTCCGGTCATGGTGCCTTGATACGGGATTAAGGGCGTCCTAGCCCCAATCATTATCCCGCCTGCTATAAGGACACTGATTTCCCGCCCTGCTGAACGGTTCCAGTGGCAGTTCTCTGCCTTTCAGAGTCGCCAGGTCTTCTCCAGACACGGACACGTCGGTTATCTGGATGTGTACTGATCCGCGTTTCGTCAACGAAGAAGCAGTTCTGCCAGATGCTTTCGTCCTCAATTTCTTCATTTTGACGGAGCCTAGCCCATTGCAATCTGCGCCGCTTCCGTTGCTGTGAGTTCAGAGGTGCTCGCCAGGATCTCCTTGCTCGTAATCCAGCTTGGTGTAAGCAATTTCTAATCGTTTGGGTGCTAACTTCGCGGCCGGTGGCAGCTCGCAGCTCTGCTTTCATTTTAGTAGCGTTCATTGTTGGGTCACGGGCAGCCAGTAATCTGATATATCGCTTCTGAATTGCAGTAAGAACAGTTGGGCGACCACTGCGAGGTCGATCAGCTAAATCTTCCATGCCCTGATACCTCTCCAACGTGGTCACCACGCAGGATTGGGATACATGAACTCTGCGTGATATTTCCCTCGTGGAATAGCCTTCTCCACTTAAAGTTAGAATTCTGGCTCGTAAAACTGCAGTTAATCCTCTCGGCATCGTTACCAACTTAATTTTTTTTGAATAAATTGAAAATATTGATAAGTTGCGACTATGTCAGATTTCTGAATGAAAGCAAGCAAGGGTTGATTGTCTTTTTAAATGAAAAAACATTTGAATTACGAAATTATTTTATATTTAAATTTCATATTTTTAAATAAGGAATCAAAAGATAAAAAGTGATTAAGTTTTATTCTTCTACAATAAAAAATATTAGCACTTTTCCAAGTGATCGCAAACTTTTTTTGATGTGTGTAGTCTAAGAAATATAGGTCGTTGTTTGTGGGTCTGCTGGACGGATATCAGCCCAGCAGACCCACCTCTCGTACACGGAAACGGCTAAAGTTAGAGACATGGTTCTAGTTCTAAGCTTTAATGCTTTACTTGGTGCCATCGAGAAAAAAGTTTCAAACCTAGTGCTTCAAGCGTTTCGGAGCTATAAAACGATCTTAGTGTGCCTGCTGGGCAGAGGTTCAACGCAGCAGACCCACCTCTCGTACACGGAAACGGCTAAAGTTAGAGACATGGTTCTAGTTCTAAGCTTTAATGCTTTACTTGGTGCCATCGAGAAAAAAGTTTCAAACCTAGTGCTTCAAGCGTTTCGGAGCTATAAAACGATCTTGGTGTGCCTGCTGGGCGGAGGTTCAACACAGCAGACCCACCTCTCGTACACGGAAACGGCTAAAGTTAGAGACATGGTTCTAGTTCTAAGCTTTAATGCTTTACTTGGTGCCATCGAGAAAAAAGTTTCAAACCTAGTGCTTCAAGCGTTTCGGAGCTATAAAACGATCTTGGTGTGCCTGCTGGGCGGAGGTTCAACGCAGCAGACCCAACACGATAGCTCCATAACTAGAAGGTAATTGGTATGAAATCTCATATCAACGTTTAGTGTGTAATTAGTACCTTAGCTTAACATAAAAATATCTGTTTAATTTGACTTCCAAACATAACAAATAGCCTCTGAAAGTTCTCCATACATTTTAATTTAACACCCGAGGTACAGTCACGCTCAAAACTCAATTTATTAGGTTACATATGCCAACATATTTTTTTGATGGGGTAATAAACTGCCAATTTCTCACTTCAGATGTTGCCTCTGTTGACTGATCCTAAAATTTTACGTGTAGCTGTCATTATCCATATTAGTTTCGTAAAAAAACAATTTATTTATAGTAAATTAATGAATTTTGACAATTTGCACAGCTATTAATTGCAAAAATACGGTGTACATGTATTCCCCAAAGATCCAAAAAAAAAAGTTTAAAAAAAGTAGCTTTTCTTTTACTCAACTCTTCTTTCAATTGAAGTACACATCTTTGTAATTTGACTTTAATTTGAGTAATTATTTCCGCAAAAAAATAAAAAACACTTGCTCGCAATCTAAATAAAATGACAGCGCCGCAGCTTGACACGGAACAGTCAACAATGCTGCCACCTCTATAGAGCTTTTAGTTTAAAACCCCATTCGTAATCGTTCATGTATCCTAATAGTAATTAACTACATACCTGTTATATAGATATACCAGCTTATTTTGTAAAAAGGTAAAAGGCGACTAGGCAATAAATTTAAAAAAAAAATAGGCTACGCATCTGCATGTTGCTTTCCCAAACCAATAGATGGCGCTACTGTTTTATGATGCGTTGTCTCACAATAAGATTGTTAATGCATGCGCGGCCTATGCGCTAATAAAGGGTAGATGACTTTCAGCACTTGACTATGGTTTAGGTAAATCGTCAGATGGCTTAACAGCGCGAGCTTCCGGGTTCGAATCCCGATCGTGTCAAAATGTTTCACCACTTTTTTTTTTCAAAAATGTTTCACAGTGCTTTGGCGCGGTGACAGTGCGGGGCAATGCGCCATCTATGATTTTCTGATAGAAGTTTTTCGTACCTAAATTTTGAAATTCACACGCATTCTTGTCGAAAAACTCTACTTAGATTATTTAAATTCTTCGTTATAATTTTTTTTCGTATAATCTATTAGTTTAGCAATAAAAAACCAAAAATAAATCAAGAATAAAAATGTTTTTTTGATTAAAATGCTTTTCTTTAAATGCTCTAAAATACAGTCTCTAAGGACAAAAATAAACATAAAATAAACCAAACTCATAATTACATAATTTATATGATATTAACTTACCCATTAAAAAAACATTTTTCAACTCTTAAATTTTTTAGTCCCAATCTTATACACAGTCACATAGTACCGAGATATATTTGTATTCTGAATATAAGTTAAGACGATAACGCACACCTAATAAAACCTGAAGATATATTTTTATCATATATCAAAAGTAAACTACGTAATTTTTGATTTAGGTACTTAGCGCTTAAACTGTGCTAATAACTAATAAACCCCGCACGCAGGCAAGGGGGAAGACTTAGTAAGTACATAAAAGGTCACTTGGTGGACAAAAATCACCTTTACGAACATTGAAAATAAAATACAAGCTTGTAAAAAAGACATTTAATCCATATTGTATCAACAATTACGTAAAAACTATTGATTATGTACGCGACTGTATTCATTTTAAAATGTATGCAGAACTTTCAGAGGCTATTTGTTATGTTTGGAAGTCAAATTAAACAGATATTTTTATGTTAAGCTAAGGCACTAATTACACACTAAACGTTGATATGAGATTTCATACCAATTACCTTCTAGTTATAGAGCTATCGTGTTGGGTCTGCTGCGTTGAACCTCCGCCCAGCAGGCACACCAAGATCGTTTTATAGCTCCGAAACGCTTGAAGCACTAGGTTTGAAACTTTTTTCTCGATGGCACCAAGTAAAGCATTAAAGCTTAGAACTAGAACCATGTCGCTAACTTTAGCCGTTTCCGTGTACGAGAGGTGGGTCTGCTGCGTTGAACCTCCGCCCAGCAGGCACACCAAGATCGTTTTATAGCTCCAAAACGCTTAAAGCACTAGGTTTGAAACTTTTTTCTCGATGGCACCAAGTAAAGCATTAAAGCTTAGAACTAGAACCATGTCTCTAACTTTAGCCGTTTCCGTGTACGAGAGGTGGGTCTGCTGGGCTGATATCCGTCCAGCAGACCCACAAACAACGACCTATATTTCTTAAACTATGATGGCACTAGATTTGGTTCTTTTGGCATCAATAGGCACTAGGAAGGCACTGTGTATTGGCATACATAGAATACCTAAATTCATTGTTTAAATTCCGTGGGTCTGCTGGCCTGAGCTACACGTAATTATTGACTTTTCTCTTACTAAATACTGTAATACTATTAATATTATACTTTGACCAAAGAAAATTACGACAAATATAAAAAAATAACAGTTCTGTGCGCAATTTGGCCTCCTGGCTCCTAGACTATTCACGATGAAAAAGAATATTTTTTTCTCTAGAACGGGACACCGAGAAACTCAGATTTTTCGATGATTATACTCGAGAAATTATCCACGCAAGCAGATTTCCCCTACGTCATCCCGTATTCGAGATCCAGGTGGCTCAGCTGTAATGACGCGTCACTGTAGCTGGGCCCCAACGAATGTAGTCTTATATCTTTTGAACGCGAGACCGGATAGGTTTCTTATTTTGGCGTTTTTCCCGAGAAATTATCTATGTAGTCAGATCTCCGTTACATGGTTCCATCTTCGAGATACAGGTGTGGCTCAGCTGTAGTGACGTCACTGCAGCTGGGCCCCAAACAACCCCCGATAACTTTTAAACGCGGTCCCGAGAAATTCTGTTTTCTTTGCCAATCGTATACGACAAATTTTGAGAAATTCTAGGCATAGTCAAACATTAAAATTTCGATTGTGGCCCAGCTGTGGTTATGGACTCTTTACATGTAACTGAGAAGGAACACAGACAGATCAACACTGCGCTCAATGGTATTTCCCCTCCATTCAAACCCTTGACTCCCATAATTTTTTTAAAGAAAGGCTTCAGTCACCCTCCCAAAAATCTTTGTGCCTGTATAAAATGCTAGCGTGTCCAGTCCATAATTCTTGCAGCGCCACCATCACTGATTTTGAAATAGATTATTGTACCTTAATCATACATTTTTCATTCTATGAAAAATTGCTGAGAAATTGCCAGGGTATATGGTTTCCGAGATAAATAACCAAGTTTGGGGCGCTGCTGGACTGACGTCTCAGTTCAGCAGCATCACAGGTAGAATTCTGTAGTTATAGTAAATATCGTAGACCTACTGTCTAAAATTTAGACAAACTCTAAATAGTCATTACTCATTAGTTTTACAGTCTAGGAAAAAGTGGTAATAGATGGAAAAAGTATTTTTAAACCATGTATTATCATATTTATCATGTATGGTTGGTTTATTGTATGGTTTATCTCGAAAACCACCTCCCCTGGCAATTTCTCAGCAAATTTCCATAGAATGAAAAATGTATGACTAGATACAATAATCCATTTCAAAATCGGTGATGGTGATGCTGATGGTGATGACGCTGCCAGAATTATGGACACTACTTTTATTTGGCAAAACAAACAAGTTACAAACAAACACCGAATCTAAAAAAGGAATACAGAAATTAATGCTCCTTGTCTACAGAAGCAGTGGTGACGGGGCACAGTGCACGGGAAAATAAAATTTATAGGATAGAAATAAAATAAACAATACGTTTTGACATGCGCGTTTATTTGACTTGGCTATATTGTTGTTACAAAGTGAATTAAAATACGAATTACAAGTCGTAAGTTGATAGTGGAATGATTACAACATGTAATATTTTTGAATAACTACTGATCTATAAGATATCCTTACTACTCGTCTCTATAGTTCGACTTTTCTAATACAAGAAAACTTAAAATCTCAGGAAATGTTTGGTTGCAAGGAAGCTTAAAATGGGCGTGTTTAATCTGTTTTTTGTCGTGAATAAGCTAAATACTATTGAAAATATTATTACTGCAGCGATATTTAGGTAATTTGACACTTATTATTATATGGAATAGAATTTTCTTAATACTAATAAAAGTTTAACATAGCACATTATTCATACAAGTCCTGGCAATGCCAACGAAATCGAAGTGAAACAACATAATTTCAATGAGTCTTGGCGAAAGTTGTCTCAAAGGTTGTCTAACTAAGTTTTATCAAGAAATAAATGTAACATGTCTTTATAACAAACAACAAAGAGTATTACAAACAATAATAAAATGGGAGAAACAATTAAAATACACTAAGAGTCTTAGAACATAGCAATTAAATGAGAACATGTACGTACAGACAGCAGCATGTCAGGTTACCCATTTGCACTACGAAAGCCGGCGCTATTACGAACGAGATAAGGGCAACGTCAAGATCAACATGTATAACCGGACGTGCTGCCGTGTGTACATGGTACAGATAACAAAGTAAGGTTAGAAACATTTACATGGCTTGAATCCACGCCCGTAGGTTGCAACGTCTGTCGCAGATTCATGGCAGTCGTCATGATTGTTCATTCTAAGACCTCACAAGGTTCATAGTGATGCGACTACATCCAAGTAGTGCCGTGACTGTACGAGTACCGTTTAAGAAGAAATCGTTGCGTTGGCGGCGGCGGAGGCAAGGCGCGCGCGGCCCTCCGATACGAGCAGCTTGTTGAGGTAGATGTCTTCGTCAGTGGACGTGTCGATGAGGTCTAGCGTCAGCAGCGGCTCGCTCGGGTTCAACGGGTCCTTGCCTACATCCTTACAGATCCCTACAAATTGCTGCTCCACAGATAACTCTTGGAACCTAATGCAGTCTTCTACAGTCCAGTCTTGATGGAGAGGCCACACATCTGAAACAATATTTACTTACAGAGAAACAGCTAAATACCTCAAGTCGAAGATCATTAGGCCCGTTTTCCTTTTGTTCAACCGACAACGTTTGAATAAGTAAGTTCAACCTCCACATGTGAAAACTTTTGACGAAACTGCAAGATCTTGTGTCCGCGTAATACACCAATAATAGCACACAACAATTTCAGTTCATTACTGTTAATAGATATAAACAACATAATTCATAAATTTAATTATGAATATACAATCATGTTTCCCTAGAATATTTTTTAATTCAACAACTCATCAAGAGTGTTTTGGTCTCCTCTCGTCATGGCCATCATCGGGCGTAATTTATGTGCGCCTGAACCGCTGGCAGCCCGTGTGATCTAGGGCGATCAGTTTCTCACAACAGGACAGCTTGGCAAAAACTGAAACCCTAAATGTAGACCACCATTCTGAATGATTTTCCAGTTGAATTTTCTTCAGAAGAATTTTTTTTTCATGTTTTTAAATATGTTCTACTTTAAAATGAATTTACTTATTCGAATATACTCCATTTTGCAATTAAAAATAATCACAATAGCAGAAAACACGAAAATCAGCAATTTACATCGCATCGCATTCTTATAACGGCGCGTCGTGGGGGGACAGCGCGCGGGGCGCAGTTTCGCGGTACATTGTGTAGCGCCAAAGTAGGTAAATATCGATATCTCCTTAACGTCAAGTTTCCGGAAAAAATAATTACATATAACTGATCATAGTTATGGGTAGATTCCACCATTTAAATATTTGCTAGGCTACCCATCCCTATTACCAAGTGGGGTATCGGCAAGCGGCTAGGGTGTTTTGTCTTACCATAGAGGCGCGCCTTGATGGCTTGCGGCGGCAGTTCGCGCGCGAGCGGCGCGGCGCGCGGCACGGGCCGCAGCGCTCGCGTCGCAAACAGCGCCAGGTCGCCGTAGTCGCAGAAGTACACCGACACCATCTCCGTCGACACGCTGCCCGCTATCGTCACCCTGGACACACCACACAACACTTACAATATAACCCGTACGAGTTAACTTGAGACCTGGACCGACGACGTCATCTTCGGTGTACGGTGAGCGGAATTATAAAGTATCAAAAGCGAGTCGAGTATCCGTAACAAAGATGCCGTACCTTTTTCTATATTTTCTCTCTCTAATTTTTAAATTGTATTTTTCTGTTCAAATTCCAAGAATTCGCAACAATAACCTGTTATGTGCACAGTAACAGTGATTACTGTCAACTTCAAAAATTTATGATATTTGGACCTTATTTAGAATTATTACGCATTTTTTTTTCTATGCATAGTTTTCCTAAGGTATTATACCATTTTAAAATCTTGGTTAGTTGAGTCAATTAAAAAAAAAAGCCATATTAATGTCAATGCATTTTTTTTACACCACGGTGGATGAAAGTGGACTGAAAGTCAAAAATATCAAAATTTCTGAGAAAAAACCAACTTTGATGGATTTTTGTGTAGAACCTAGAGGTATGCTGGGTTTTTTTAAGGTTGGTGATGGATAGCAGTGCTACTTAGGTTTTTTTTATTATAAGATGGGTTAAATCTGGGTTTCCAAAACAAAAAAGAATGCAGAAATATTAGAGGAAATTGTGGTCATGGGAGTGGAAAATGTCTTAAGGGGTGTCAAATTTTCAAAGGATTTAATTTTTTATTTATTTAAGAAAAGAAAAAGATAGACATTTTTTTCTATCTTCTTAAATATATAAAAGGAGAAACTGACTGACTGACTGACATATCAACGCACAGCCTAAACGGCTAAACGTAGGCACTTGAAATTTGGAAGGGACGTAGCTTAGGTACCGTAGAGGTGCACTAAGAAAGGAATTCCAGAAATTCCTACGGGAACGGGAATTAGCGAGAAAATCCTTTTGTATGAAAAATCTAAACCGCTTAAGTTAGATGCTTGAAATTTGGCATGCCGGTACCTTAGTAAACTTAAAGCTTAGTTGCAACAGGATATTGCAAAATTCCCACGGGAACGGGAGTTAGCGGAAAAAAACTTTTGTATGTAAAAATCTAAATCACGTAAGATATATGTTTTCAATCTGGGTACTCTGTACAAAAAAAAATTAACATGCAAACGAAATTGCGGGCATCAGCTAGTTTTATTCTATTTTGGGACTCGTTGTATATAGTATAACTTTCGTTTTTTTTTTAAATTTTATTTAATTGTTTTTTCACATTCTGACTCATAATAATTACCTATACCAGGACTTGTCCTTCTCGTAATACACTGTGTAGAGCTCCCCTGTCGCCGGGTTGGTCGGGGCTTCGCTCTCGGGGATCTTCGGGCACTCCGTCTGCAACGTCGCCATCATAGCTTGGAGCGCGTGTCTCGTGCTATTTGGCTGTACCTGTTCGAGTTCGTAAAAGTTGCGTTTTTAATGTTTGATGTTGATTTCACCAAAAACATATTTTATACTAGCTTTCCGTCCGCGTGGACTACAGGTTATATCATGCCCAACAGTGGGATAAAATGTAGCCTATGTCCTTTCCCAGCTCTAATCTATATCTGTACCAAATTTCATCAAAATCGGTTCAGTAGTTTAGGCGGGAAAGACGGACAGACAGACAGTTACATTCGCATTTATAAATTACGTAAGGATTTTTTTTTGCATTTTATCCTATTTTTTTGCATTTTATACTAATAAAAAATAGTATTACGAGAATACAATTTAATGCTAGTCGTGACGCGGGATACTTTAAAATGATGGCTTTTAATCAGTTTAAACGATGATTTTCTTTTAATTTTTTTTATATTTGGGGCATTTCACGTGAAGTGGGCAGCGAAAAAAGGGTCAAGTTTCCGATTTCAGTTATATTTTAGTATGTTATACCTGGACACATCCTCGGCACAGATACGAAATATTTTTGCATTTACAAGCCTGGTTTTCAAAATATAGGTCTTTAAAGATTTCAGTAAACGTGAGGCATGTACTACTTCAAATGTCATTATCAGGTCAAGAACACTAATTTAAAAAAAAAATTGATCGGTGAATTATATACTACATTTATTACTCTTTTCATCCTCATATTTTGAAATTAGTATTTTTTTTTATTTTGCTAAAAAAAATTTAAAAAAAACTTTTTTTCTAGTTTTTTACAAAGTTCGCATTTTTTAAAAATTTTTTTAGATCATGAAAAAAATAGCTTGTATTATGTTAAAACTTCATGCCAAGTTTCATAGTGGGCTGCACAGTCGTTTAGGAGCTACATGTATTTTAATGCCGAAGCGCGGCAATGGCCCTCTTCTAGTGTCTAGTCAGTTAGCGCGACTTATGTACATTAAAGTATGAACATTCACTAAATCAGCAATATACTGTTTCACTTTTAGTGTCCTCTTATTTTTCGTATATTTTTTTATTTAAAAAAGTATATGGCGCTGGTATACCCCGTATCCTATGCGTATAATTTGCCAATTCAAGTCCACTACCGCCATCTCTGAAGTGAAATAAGAACTTTTTACACAACATCTTGACCTTGTGCCTTTAGTTTACGCGCCATTTCAAATAGTATTCTTTGGCGCCATTTTGTTAGTTGATGTAGCAACTAGGTACTTACTGAGTGTGTGCGTGCTGTTTTTTGTGAAATAATGGCTCCTTATGGTGACCGGTGTTTTAATCCATTTCGGTTGCCGTGTCATCAAAAATATAAAAATCTAAGAAAATTATCGAAGACATTAGCAGTAAAGTGGTCATTTGCAAGCAATTTATATGTGTGTAAAAAATGCAGACAACGTCTTAATAGCGAATTGCCGGCAAACGACAGTCAAGATGTCGTCCCGTGTAGTCAATCATCAATTGAATTTTCACAACAATCACAAGGTATATCTTTTATTCCTGAAGATAGAAAGTTTACGGATGCTTCAACTCAGACAAACGACACGAACGAGCATGAAATTCTTCAGCAGTTAAAAGAAAAATTTAATGATCCTTCTACATCCGCCTCTGTCAAAACAATGATCCTGACTTTGGCGCCTAAATCGTGGACTGAAAACAGACTAGCCGAGGAATTTCTGACATCTAGACGGCAAGCAAAAAAAGCAAAGGAACTGGTCATGAAAAACGGTATTTTATCTTCACCTAATTCACGTGGAGGTCGAAAGTTGTCACCTGAAACGGAAAACCTAGTAACAAAGTTTTATCTACGAGAAGATAATTCCCGGATAATGCCCGGAAAAAAAGATTTTGTGTCTGTCAAGTTAGATGACGGAAAAAGAGTGCATCTACAGAAGCAGCTATTATTATGCAATATCAATGAATTATATCAACAGTTTAAATGTGAATATCCTGAAATAAAGGTAGGCCTCACAAAATTCTTTACATTGCGGCCTAAACAGTGCATTTTTGCTGGAGATTCTGGAACGCATGTAGTCTGCGTGTGATTTTATCACCAGAATATGAAATTGATGTTAAACGGGGGAGATATTCCAGCACTTACATCCGAGTCAGCGATTAAATTAACATCTTATAAAGATTGTTTAAAAAAGATGATGTGTTCAAATCCTACACCAATTTGCCATCTGATGACTCAAAAATCACCATCAAACGAACGTTGTAGCAATTGTCCTGGCCTTACTGAAATTTGTGAGCACCTAAAAACAATATTTGATGAAAATCAAATAACAAGTGTGCAATTTAATTCATGGATTGGTACAGATAGATTCAGAGTCCATCACCACAGCTGGGCCACAATCGAAATTTTAATGTTTGACTATGCCAAGAATTTCTCAAAATTTGTCGTATACGATTGGCAAAGAAAACAGAATTTCTCGGGGCCGCGTTTTAAAGTTATCGGGGGTTGTTTGGGGCCCAGCTGCAGTGACGTCACTACAGCTGAGCCACACCTGTATCTCGAAGATGGAACCATGTAGCGGAGATCTGACTACGTAGAAAATTTCTCGTGAATTTATCGAGACAAACGCCAAAATAAGAAAACTATCCGGTCTCGCGTTCAAAAGATATAAGACATTCGTTGGGGCCCAGCTGCAGTGACGCGTCACTACAGCTGAGCCACCTGGATCTCGAAAACGGGATGACGTAGGGGAAATCTGCTTGCGTAGATAATTTCTCGAGAATTTCTCGAGTATAATCATCGAAAAATCTGAGTTTCTCGGTGTCCCGTTCTAGAGAAAAAAAAAATATTTTTTATCGTGAATAGTCTAGGAGCCAGATGCCCAAAGTGCGCACAGAACTGCTATTTTTAATATTTTGCGTGATTTTCTTTGGTCAGAGTATAACGTTACTAGTTTTACAGTATTTAGTGAGAGAAAAGTCAATAATTTCAATGATGTTAGTATCATTTTCATATAACTTAAATGATTAACTCGATCACTATTATATGTACAATATTTTGACATCGAGCTCTTAGACTACCCGAAGTAAAATGTACACTCGCGTACAACTGTCTTTCAAAGTACGAGTAATTTTTTATTTTTATGGCATGGATACTAGTCCTTTTAGTCAAGTTCAAGTTCAGTGGTTTATGTTAGACCACTTGATTCACTTTCAAACTTTTTAATGAGTTCTTTATGAAATATGGTAGGTACGACTTTCATGAGTGAAGTACAAAAATTACATTAAACCATGAATGAAAAAAAAATGAAAATGTCAACATTGATAATTTTAGAGGGCGAGCAAGCCTTTCAAAATGAAGTTTCACCGTCCACCGAGAGGCGTGCCGCGTGAGTTTGTCGCGATCATGCTCCAGCTGCAGATCTGACTAATAAATGATGTTTTTCGGCTCAGACTAAAGAATTTAGGAGAGACGTAAACCTAGGAGAGACTAATTTGGTCAGGCAAACATCGAAATTCAATTTCATGAAATCGGGGTTTGACCAGTCAAACTTCAAATATGTATTGTGTACTTTGTTTGTTATATTATATTAGTTGTATTTAATAAAACGTCATTTAAAAAAACAATGTTTATTTTATAAATATTGCCTTAATTAAAATGAAAAAGTTGTATAATAAAACGTCATTTTTTAATTTTAATGTGTATTGTTTTAATATTGTCATAATTACAATTATGACAATATTATTCTCACATGGTGAGGCATTATGACATTTTAGAATTGTACATAATTAAACATATTACTTATTAGTACAGTACATATCGACGTTTGACCGAGTCTGCAAGTCACTTCTAGGATCGACTAGGCAAAGCCCGAAACAGATTTTACTTTCGACGTTTGACTGAAAAGTTAGGTAGAAATTTTTTGGTCAAACCCAGGATAAACCAGTCATTCCGGGATATGCTATTCTCGGAATGACTATCATAACTGACATTAAATACCCTTATGGGAACAGTAACATTTGGGCTTACAATATTGAATAAAATTATTATAGTTTAGATCTCACCATTGATTGTATTTATTATACCTACGCGATACTAAAGGAAGAAGACTTGTTGTAAACTATGACAGACGGCTCTGTTTGCTTTAGTGTATTTATTTATTATCATATTACTGAAATTGAATCATCATTTCACTTTTGATCGCGACTGTACTGTGCTGTATGCGTCCTTAAACGCCTAATTATACTTATTAAAAGAAATAGTTTTAATGTAAGAGTATCGAATCTTTTTAGAATTAAATGACTCGCTTTGTCTTTGAAAGAAAAAGTAAAAGAAAAGTGACAACGGAGAATGGGATTGTCAGAAAAAAGGTGAAAGAGAGTAGGTTTGTTTTTTTTGGAAAAAAATAGAAAAATCGTGATGAGTTTTAAAAATAATTTGAAATAATTGGGAAAATAGATTTTTTTAGGTTTAGCAAGTTGATAATTGTATTCGTTATCTTTTGCAAGGTTCTACCGGGTCCCTTAATTGAGGACGCAATCCGGGGACCTTGCGAGGATAGAGAATGCAATTAGCTAGAAAGTCCAACTTCCGATTCGGAAATTAAGGGAATATATAAGGGTGGTAGTCTTGCTCGTGTTCTTATTTTTTTCAGCGTCACCATCCTAATGACAGACGATTTGACGGAATTATAAGGTTGCAGGAGCAAATTAAAAAGGACCAAAAAAGGACAGGATATGGTTGAAAGGAAAATACTACTGGGATGGTCTTACAGCTAAGTGGATAAATTTATTTAATGTTGTTGGTTAGTTTCATATTTAAAGGCGTAGGAAAGACACCGGTATAAAGAAAACCCTTAAATAGAACTGTCGTCTTGGTCGAGTGGTAGTGGTGCTGCATCTTGATCGGCGGGTCCTGGGTTCGATCCCCAGTCGGGGCGAACATTTGTTCTCGGGTCATGGGTGTTTGTGTCTGTCTTTGTGTTTGTTCCGGGGAACCCACGATACGGGGGAGAGCCTTGGTGTGGGCCTTTGAGTGTATAATTTTATTAGCTTTATTAACAGGACAATGAAAGCAGCAGATTTAAATTTTGTTTAAAACCCTAAATTTCATTTACAATTAGAAAATCGCGAGTGACATATAAACAAATTTTGAAGTGTCAGTGAAAACAAAATCTATAAGAGGGAGGCCCATTTTATTAATATATTTAATTAAATAATCTATTAATAATTTTGATGAAAATAATTTAATAATTTAAATAGTTATACAATATTTTAACATTAAAGTGAAAAGAATAATTCAAACTGAAATAAACTGAAGTTGTCAGTTTATTTTGAACTTGAGTATGGAACAGGCCAAAGTTGACTTAAGGGATTCTCAATCAGATTTTAGGAGTAAATGTTCTTGATTTTGGACTCTGGTGAGTAGAACCTACTTTAAGATCACTAGGGATTTTATTTATTTAGGGATTAAGTTATAGGAATGTTCTTAAATTTCGGGCGGATTCTAAATTGAATTTTTTTCCTTTTATTTATTTATGACTTGACTTTAGCAAAACGTTATGCTTTTATTTTATTCTTTCTTATTAAACGATTTAAGAACTACGGACTTGCTGCTAGTTTAGGATCCGCCTAGAGGTTTTATTTTATATCCTTCTCCCTCTGTCTACTAGGATCGTTATTTCGTGATTCGCGATGTTCGGCGAGGCCTGAGTGACTAGGTTTTCCTGAATTTCCGAAAACGACATTATATCATAGCACCTATCTCTCCTTCTACGATTCTTCTACTGGCTCACGAAGGGCAATTGTGACGCTGCTATTAGTGTAGCACAATACACGAGTAGCGACAAAAGACGGATGACCATCGGCGGCAAACGTCAGATTTTAGTTTGCTTTCGTAGGCTCCCTCTTGCTTTACAGTTGACCTATGGAAACCAGGAGATGCCCCTCACAACCACTGAACAAAGTACCTCTACAGACTATACATCCTACTCAGAACCATGTAGCTGAGCAGTCTTCTCATTTGCTAAATTATCCTTGGGGTTGCGCAATCTCGTTCACCGAGGCGCTAGGGGAGGGCTTGTCAGTAGCAGACACGTGGTCACCGCGTGCGGGGGTTGTTCAGTCCAATTGAGGGGGGTAGCTTTATAATACCACCCCAAGGAATACTGTCCTACCCGTATACGTGATCACAGCTGACTACTTCGGTAGTCAGTCGTAGGGTCTGTAGTCTGCGGTAATACAAGGACGCGCTGCAGGCGACGGCTCCTAGGTTTCGCGGGGAGGAGAGATTGCGACTATTCGGTTTTCCTTTCTGACACTTGGCTTTATAGTTCGGAGTCTAATCCACTCACAGGAGAAATAGGGAAGCGCGATGTTTGGCCTAGTATTAGTTGAGGATTTGTCGCTCAGAGAACATAACGATTCTAGGAGATCCTATAAGATGCCCGACTCGAACAGTCTCCCCGGGTTGGTCACCCCAAGGCGACGGATCTCGTCATTTGGAGCGCCGTCGACAGGTTCCGGGGCGTGGCTGGGGGCCCCAGAACGGGGAACTCCCAAATGATGCCCTGGGTTTATATTAATCTCTCTGTCTAGGTATTCTACTCGTTGTCCCAGCCTTCGGCTTCCATCCTGCTTCGATTGGAATAATCAAGAGATTAATCCTTTTGTGTCAATATGTCAAAATGTAATTTATTGGACTATGTGAAGCACATTAAACTTTGTTTTAATCTTGATTTTGCTTTTAATTCCTCTCTAAGTCTGAAACCCACTTTTTTAAATTGCTTGTACCTGCGAGAATCCTAAAAGTAATTCACAACGTAGGACTCTAGACATCACAGCCGTAAATATAGAGTATCCTCCTCTATTTAATGCAGGTGGGGATCAGTACAATTTGGTGCCGTAGTGACCAGGATTCCAGGTTTCAAACAGGCAATATAATGGTGGGAGTAGAGAGGAATTGGAGAATAAAATCTGGATTGACGAGATAAGTGCTTTCTCGGATAGCAGGATGCTTTAAAGCGAGATAAGTGCTACTGGATCAGGATGAAAAGTTATGTGAGGGGCTTTGTTCAGCGGTGTCACGTTTGTCAGTTGGCTAGAAATGATAATGTTAGAGGAGTGGGGGCATATGGGTCGATTTTGACTGAAGAACCCGGGGAGTTAGTGATGGCCGATATATTTGATGCGGTTTAATCAGTTTCATACTTTAATAGAGTTTCAAATTGGTGATCTGGTAGAGGTAAGAAGATCTCAATAGTTTTGGGTAACCTTTCTTCCTCGGGACTAAAGTCGTCCGAGAGCGAATAGGTTAGGGGGAGATTGTGCTGTATGCGTCCTTAAACGCCTAATTATACTTATTAAAAGAAATAGTTTTAATGTAAGAGTATCGAATCTTTTTAGAATTAAATGACTCGCTTTGTCTTTGAAAGAAAAAGTAAAAGAAAAGTGACAACGGAGAATGGGATTGTCAGAAAAAAGGTGAAAGAGAGTAGGTTTGTTTTTTTTGGAAAAAAATAGAAAAATCGTGATGAGTTTTAAAAATAATTTGAAATAATTGGGAAAATAGATTTTTTTAGGTTTAGCAAGTTGATAATTGTATTCGTTATCTTTTGCAAGGTTCTACCGGGTCCCTTAATTGAGGACGCAATCCGGGGACCTTGCGAGGATAGAGAATGCAATTAGCTAGAAAGTCCAACTTCCGATTCGGAAATTAAGGGAATATATAAGGGTGGTAGTCTTGCTCGTGTTCTTATTTTTTTCAGCGTCACCATCCTAATGACAGACGATTTGACGGAATTATAAGGTTGCAGGAGCAAATTAAAAAGGACCAAAAAAGGACAGGATATGGTTGAAAGGAAAATACTACTGGGATGGTCTTACAGCTAAGTGGATAAATTTATTTAATGTTGTTGGTTAGTTTCATATTTAAAGGCGTAGGAAAGACACCGGTATAAAGAAAACCCTTAAATAGAACTGTCGTCTTGGTCGAGTGGTAGTGGTGCTGCATCTTGATCGGCGGGTCCTGGGTTCGATCCCCAGTCGGGGCGAACATTTGTTCTCGGGTCATGGGTGTTTGTGTCTGTCTTTGTGTTTGTTCCGGGGAACCCACGATACGGGGGAGAGCCTTGGTGTGGGCCTTTGAGTGTATAATTTTATTAGCTTTATTAACAGGACAATGAAAGCAGCAGATTTAAATTTTGTTTAAAACCCTAAATTTCATTTACAATTAGAAAATCGCGAGTGACATATAAACAAATTTTGAAGTGTCAGTGAAAACAAAATCTATAAGAGGGAGGCCCATTTTATTAATATATTTAATTAAATAATCTATTAATAATTTTGATGAAAATAATTTAATAATTTAAATAGTTATACAATATTTTAACATTAAAGTGAAAAGAATAATTCAAACTGAAATAAACTGAAGTTGTCAGTTTATTTTGAACTTGAGTATGGAACAGGCCAAAGTTGACTTAAGGGATTCTCAATCAGATTTTAGGAGTAAATGTTCTTGATTTTGGACTCTGGTGAGTAGAACCTACTTTAAGATCACTAGGGATTTTATTTATTTAGGGATTAAGTTATAGGAATGTTCTTAAATTTCGGGCGGATTCTAAATTGAATTTTTTTCCTTTTATTTATTTATGACTTGACTTTAGCAAAACGTTATGCTTTTATTTTATTCTTTCTTATTAAACGATTTAAGAACTACGGACTTGCTGCTAGTTTAGGATCCGCCTAGAGGTTTTATTTTATATCCTTCTCCCTCTGTCTACTAGGATCGTTATTTCGTGATTCGCGATGTTCGGCGAGGCCTGAGTGACTAGGTTTTCCTGAATTTCCGAAAACGACATTATATCATAGCACCTATCTCTCCTTCTACGATTCTTCTACTGGCTCACGAAGGGCAATTGTGACGCTGCTATTAGTGTAGCACAATACACGAGTAGCGACAAAAGACGGATGACCATCGGCGGCAAACGTCAGATTTTAGTTTGCTTTCGTAGGCTCCCTCTTGCTTTACAGTTGACCTATGGAAACCAGGAGATGCCCCTCACAACCACTGAACAAAGTACCTCTACAGACTATACATCCTACTCAGAACCATGTAGCTGAGCAGTCTTCTCATTTGCTAAATTATCCTTGGGGTTGCGCAATCTCGTTCACCGAGGCGCTAGGGGAGGGCTTGTCAGTAGCAGACACGTGGTCACCGCGTGCGGGGGTTGTTCAGTCCAATTGAGGGGGGTAGCTTTATAATACCACCCCAAGGAATACTGTCCTACCCGTATACGTGATCACAGCTGACTACTTCGGTAGTCAGTCGTAGGGTCTGTAGTCTGCGGTAATACAAGGACGCGCTGCAGGCGACGGCTCCTAGGTTTCGCGGGGAGGAGAGATTGCGACTATTCGGTTTTCCTTTCTGACACTTGGCTTTATAGTTCGGAGTCTAATCCACTCACAGGAGAAATAGGGAAGCGCGATGTTTGGCCTAGTATTAGTTGAGGATTTGTCGCTCAGAGAACATAACGATTCTAGGAGATCCTATAAGATGCCCGACTCGAACAGTCTCCCCGGGTTGGTCACCCCAAGGCGACGGATCTCGTCATTTGGAGCGCCGTCGACAGGTTCCGGGGCGTGGCTGGGGGCCCCAGAACGGGGAACTCCCAAATGATGCCCTGGGTTTATATTAATCTCTCTGTCTAGGTATTCTACTCGTTGTCCCAGCCTTCGGCTTCCATCCTGCTTCGATTGGAATAATCAAGAGATTAATCCTTTTGTGTCAATATGTCAAAATGTAATTTATTGGACTATGTGAAGCACATTAAACTTTGTTTTAATCTTGATTTTGCTTTTAATTCCTCTCTAAGTCTGAAACCCACTTTTTTAAATTGCTTGTACCTGCGAGAATCCTAAAAGTAATTCACAACGTAGGACTCTAGACATCACAGCCGTAAATATAGAGTATCCTCCTCTATTTAATGCAGGTGGGGATCAGTACAGTACCTTTCTATGAAAATTAAATAAAGTCTTTTTCCTCTAGAACGGGACACCGAGAAACTCAGATTTTTCGATGATTATACTCGAGAAATTCTCGAGAAATTATCTACGCAAGCAGATTTCCCCTACGTCATCCCGTTTTCGAGATCCAGGTGGCTCAGCTGTAGTGACGCGTCACTGCAGCTGGGCCCCAACGAATGTCTTATATCTTTTGAACGCGAGACCGGATAGTTTTCTTATTTTGGCGTTTGTCTCGAGAAATTCACGAGAAATTTTCTACGTAGTCAGATCTCCGCTACATGGTTCCATCTTCGAGATACAGGTGTGGCTCAGCTGTAGTGACGTCACTGCAGCTGGGCCCCAAACAACCCCCGATAACTTTAAAACGCGGCCCCGAGAAATTCTGTTTTCTTTGCCAATCGTATACGACAAATTTTGAGAAATTCTTGGCATAGTCAAACATTAAAATTTCGATTGTGGCCCAGCTGTGGTGATGGACTCATAGATTCACAGTCACCACTCAAGTTCTTCCTTCAGATGATTTTGTAGATAGCCTATGCACAGCTCTAGATATTTTAAAACCTCACGCCTACATCGCAGATCAGCAAGTTCAATATTTCAAATCACTAAAAGAAAATATACTCGAAGGTGACGTGATTGTTCAATGCGATTTTGCAGAGAACTACAGTTTTGTAATACAAGATGCTGCGCAGTCTTTCCACTGGAATAACGACCAGGCCACTCTTCTGACGTCGGTTTTTTACTATCGTGATGGACAAGAACTGAAACACGGAAGTATAGTAATGATTTCTGATGACTTACGACATGACACTGCGACTTTTTTCACGTTTCAAAATATATTACATCGGCATCTCCAAGAAAACCACATACTTTCAAAAAAATATATTTTTATTACTGACGGGGCACCTCAACATTTTAAAAACAGATTTAACTTCATAAACCTTTTTCATTTTTATCAAGATTTTGGCACAGAAGCAGAACATCATTTCCATGCTACTGCCCATGGGAAAGGACCGTGTGATGGTCTTGGTGGTAACATAAAGCGCTTAGCAACGCGGGCCAGCTTACAGTCAGCTCCAAGCAAAGCGATCACTACACCCAAGCGTTTGTATGAATGGGCTAAAGTGTCATTGCCACATACTGCAATTTACTATTCTAATAAAGATGAAATCGAGCAAAATAGGATCCATCTCAAAAATCGCTTTGAATGCGCAATAACCATACCTGGCACTAAAAAATACCATGCGTTCATTCCAACCACTGATGGTATCTTAATAAAACGAACGAGTAACTGTACAGCACATAAAATTGTAAATATTTGTAAATAAAACATTAATTCATAATTTGTTGTTCGTTATCTACCATTATAAAAGCAAAGAAATACCAGCGACAGTGTTATTTACCTATTATTTAAATAAATATTGCAGTAAGTCGCGCTAACTGACTAGACATTAGAAGAGGGCCATTGCCGCGCTTCGGCATTAAAATACATGTAGCTCCTAAACGACTGTGCAGCCCACTATGAAACTTGGCATGAAGTTTTAACATAATACAAGCTACTTTTTTCATGATCTAAAAAATTTTTTAAAAAATGCGAACTTTGTAAAAAACTAGAAAAAAAGTTTTTTTTTAATTTTTTTTAGCAAAATAAAAAAAAATACTAATTTCAAAATATGAGGATGAAAAGAGTAATAAATGTAGTATATAATTCACCGATCAATTTTTTTTAAAATTAGTGTTCTTGACCTGATAATGACATTTGAAGTAGTACATGCCTCACGTTTACTGAAATCTTTAAAGACCTATATTTTGAAAACCAGGCTTGTAAATGCAAAAATATTTCGTATCTGTGCCGAGGATGTGTCCAGGTATAACATACTAAAATATAACTGAAATCGGAAACTTGACCCTTTTTTCGCTGCCCACTTCACGTGAAATGCCCCATTTTCAAACTGAAATTACTCATATAGTATATCATGTTCACGTGCCATGAACAATTGAACATACGAATGCAGGACGACGACCCGAACTAAAACTGCAAGCTCACCACACCAACCTCCGCTCACGTTTTGCCATTTTGACAATAGCACACTAAGATATTCTATCTGTATATTTTGCACACATGTAAATAAATTAGTTTAAATAGTATTGTAAGATTTGTAAGTAGTTAATAGAGCCTCTTTGATTGTGAAAGCTGTTTCACTGCAACCTACCCTCTTATCCTCTCACTGCGGCCAAGACACCTTTAGCCGTCATTCTGATCAGTCTTGTGAGTCTGCTTGACTGGCAGTGAGAAAATGCAATCCTGTGCACATTGCACGAGGTGCACATCCCATTCTCCTTCCTACTTTCCGTTTATTGTCTTAGGTTAGGTTAGTATTGTTTGCCAGGCGGGCAATAGACTTCCCGAATTTATTTATATAAGTATTTATTGTTGGAGATTTATGGTTAGGGCTAGGCTGTTAGGAAACTAGGGAACTAGGGTTGTTTGTGTTAGGTAACAGCTTTCCTTGGCTTTTCATGTATAGTCAGTTAGCTAGTACATACACCACATAACTCCCTATACAATTACACTTGTTTTAGAAATACAACATACGACACAATACGAATACACTTATATCTAGTTAACAGATTATACATATCACTTACGACATTTTGTAGAGTATTTGTTGCGGCCTAAACAGTGCATTTTTGCTGGAGATTCTGGAACGCATGTAGTCTGCGTGTGATTTTATCACCAGAATATGAAATTGATGTTAAACGGGGGAGATATTCCAGCACTTACATCCGAGTCAGCGATTAAATTAACATCTTATAAAGATTGTTTTAAAAAGATGATGTGTTCAAATCCTACACCAATTTGCCATCTGATGACTCAAAAATCACCATCAAACGAACGTTGTAGCAATTGTCCTGGCCTTACTGAAATTTGTGAGCACCTAAAAACAATATTTGATGAAAATCAAATAACAAGTGTGCAATTTAATTCATGGATTGGTACAGATAGATTCACAGTCACCACTCAAGTTCTTCCTTCAGATGATTTTGTAGATAGCCTATGCACAGCTCTAGATATTTTAAAACCTCACGCCTACATCGCAGATCAGCAAGTTCAATATTTCAAATCACTAAAAGAAAATATACTCGCAGGTGACGTGATTGTTCAATGCGATTTTGCAGAGAACTACAGTTTTGTAATACAAGATGCTGCGCAGTCTTTCCACTGGAATAACGACCAGGCCACTCTTCTGACGTCGGTTTTTTACTATCGTGATGGACAAGAACTGAAACACGGAAGTATAGTAATGATTTCTGATGACTTACGACATGACACTGCGACTTTTTTCACGTTTCAAAATATATTACATCGGCATCTCCAAGAAAACCACATACTTTCAAAAAAATATATTTTTATTACTGACGGGGCACCTCAACATTTTAAAAACAGATTTAACTTCATAAACCTTTTTCATTTTTATCAAGATTTTGGCACAGAAGCAGAACATCATTTCCATGCTACTGCCCATGGGAAAGGACCGTGTGATGGTCTTGGTGGTAACATAAAGCGCTTAGCAACGCGGGCCAGCTTACAGTCAGCTCCAAGCAAAGCGATCACTACACCCAAGCGTTTGTATGAATGGGCTAAAGTGTCATTGCCACATACTGCAATTTACTATTCTAATAAAGATGAAATCGAGCAAAATAGGATCCATCTCAAAAATCGCTTTGAATGCGCAATAACCATACCTGGCACTAAAAAATACCATGCTTTCATTCCAACCACTGATGGTATCTTAATAAAACGAACGAGTAACTGTACAGCACATAAAATTGTAAATATTTGTAAATAAAACATTAATTCATAATTTGTTGTTCGTTATCTACCATTATAAAAGCAAAGAAATACCAGCGACAGTGTTATTTACCTATTATTTAAATAAATATTGCAGTAAGTCGCGCTAACTGACTAGACATTAGAAGAGGGCCATTGCCGCGCTTCGGCATTAAAATACATGTAGCTCCTAAACGACTGTGCAGCCCACTATGAAACTTGGCATGAAGTTTTAACATAATACAAGCTACTTTTTTCATGATCTAAAAAAAAAATTACAAAAATGCGAACTTTGTAAAAAACTAGAAAAAAAGTTTTTTTTTAATTTTTTTTAGCAAAATAAAAAAAATACTAATTTCAAAATATGAGGATGAAAAGAGTAATAAATGTAGTATATAATTCACCGATCAATTTTTTTTAAAATTAGTGTTCTTGACCTGATAATGACATTTGAAGTAGTACATGCCTCACGTTTACTGAAATCTTTAAAGACCTATATTTTGAAAACCAGGCTTGTAAATGCAAAAATATTTCGTATCTGTGCCGAGGATGTGTCCAGGTATAACATACTAAAATATAACTGAAATCGGAAACTTGACCCTTTTTTCGCTGCCCACTTCACGTGAAATGCCCCATTTTCAAACTGAAATTACTCATATAGTATATCATGTTCACGTGCCATGAACAATTGAACATACGAATGCAGGACGACGACCCGAACTAAAACTGCAAGCTCACCACACCAACCTCCGCTCACGTTTTGCCATTTTGACAATAGCACACTAAGATATTCTATCTGTATATTTTGCACACATGTAAATAAATTAGTTTAAATAGTATTGTAAGATTTGTAAGTAGTTAATAGAGCCTCTTTGATTGTGAAAGCTGTTTCACTGCAACCTACCCTCTTATCCTCTCACTGCGGCCAAGACACCTTTAGCCGTCATTCTGATCAGTCTTGTGAGTCTGCTTGACTGGCAGTGAGAAAATGCAATCCTGTGCACATTGCACGAGGTGCACATCCCATTCTCCTTCCTACTTTCCGTTTATTGTCTTAGGTTAGGTTAGTATTGTTTGCCAGGCGGGCAATAGACTTCCCGAATTTATTTATATAAGTATTTATTGTTGGAGATTTATGGTTAGGGCTAGGCTGTTAGGAAACTAGGGAACTAGGGTTGTTTGTGTTAGGTAACAGCTTTCCTTGGCTTTTCATGTATAGTCAGTTAGCTAGTACATACACCACATAACTCCCTATACAATTACACTTGTTTTAGAAATACAACATACGACACAATACGAATACACTTATATCTAGTTAACAGATTATACATATCACTTACGACATTTTGTAGAGTATTTGTTGTAGGTAATTTTATTTTCTTTGTCGATTGTTTCATAGATGTACTTTTTATGTACTTGCGACTTAGCCAGAGGTTCGATGCTCTTTAGGAACTTTATTTAAATGACACCAACTTACTAAAAATATCTAACTTACCGCTAAACATTAACAAGTATGTGCTTCGCCATTCAATTAATTCTGGATAGTCACAGACAACCGTAAAACTTTTTATATGCGACGGGCTAAGACTAAATATGAGGTGGACTATGGAGTGGGTTTGCTATATACCATTTCGGAAATATTATTTTAAATTTATAACTATCTACTTACTTATTCTTCTTTAGTGGCGCGAAGCTACTTTTTTGTTAAACAAGGCGTCAAGCGGTTTTAGTTCCAGAACGGGGTGTGAGGGGTCATAACATAACATCTTAGTGTTCGAAAATCGTCATCCTCGTGTGCTAGCGGTACACCCTGCTCATCGAGGGACGAGGCTTTGACATACTACAACTCTTAGAAGGTTTTGGCGACTTCGCCATTCTCTATTTTAATATCCATTAAAATATTCTGACATTGGCTAAATCAGGGTTGTGGACTCCATTTTTCATAGAACTAAATTGTAGTTCTAAAACTACATGTGACATGGTATGCTTACTCGATAAGGGATTGTTAGAGTTATTGTACGAAAAAGACTTAGGCCCGTATTACAGGAGTATTGATTGTCTGTTTCTCTCACTACCAAAATGACAAAGACGACAGCTACTCATGTATAGATCAGAGTGAGTCGCGTTCTGTGATACGGACATATGTTGAAGGTCGGCCATAGAGGCCGACACCGCGTGACTGATAATGGAAGGAAGGAAATGATCACTCCATAGTTAGAGGGTAACTAGCATAGTAACTAGAGAGTTTATTGGAAGATGACACTGGCTTATACAAAGTGTTTCAAAAAAACCAAAAAAAAAAATAATTCAAAATTTATTAAAATTTAGCTTATTGCGCAGCTCTATTACAAATATGAAAAGTATGTCATATTAATTATATGAAACTTTCATTTTGAAAGATGTCAAACCGTGCAACTGATTACTAGAGTTGCGACTATATTTCACTTTTAAAATTAAATTTTTGGAATTCCTTTTTTTTTGTTTTTTTTTTGAAATACCTTGTATACTAGCAACGTAGCAACCCTACGTGATCATATTAAGATAGATTGACGTAAATCGACAAATGTGATATACATTTGTCCTATCTATGCGCATTCCTGAGCGTGCCGCTACATTACCTAAGCGTATACTTTATTACTGTTCATAATTTAACTTTTACTCTGTATCATATTCTGTAATGTTCGTGTGCAATAAAGTATATTTGTATTGTATTGTATCTAAGCCGCCGACACAACCCGGCGGCCATTTGAAAAAAAAAGTCGGCAAAATGCAAAAAAAAAAAGTTGGCGACATATCGGCGGCTTGCGTACGCAGCGCTCAGTTATCCGGTGCCACTCAAGCTGTAGTGATGTACTCAGATTAGATCATTAGAGATTGGTGACGTGCTTGTATATTTCAGTTATCTTCTTCTTAGCGAATCGATGGCAAGTAGTCGTTATTCACAATGTTGCGGCCCAGAACGTAGCCCCTTGGACGGCAGATTGAGTAGCGTCCATTAGGTCTTGTTGCGTGGAGGTGGTAGGGCGCGCACTACATGATGTTGGGTGAGCCATAGTTTGCACCTCTCCGCACATACGACCCAAGTCCGCGTCTTTGGTAAATCCCCACCGGAACATGCTGTTTTTGCTACCGCCGGTCTGTGTCCGGAGTCTATTTAATGATTTCCATCCAAACCGGTCATGACAAAGGAGCTTGCAAGGCAATACCTTGCCTTTGACGGCTCGGTGGTCAGTAGTTCGACGCACTTCACAAAACTTTTTCGGCTCTTTAGCCTTTGTGGCACCAATGTATTGCAACTCAGTGGGTGTCGTGCGTCATTATCCATTTTTAGCCTTTCATGGGAGCTGGTCGCAGCTCTATGGACATCTGGGGGAGCTAAACCAGCCAGTGGGAACAGCAACTTGACCGGTGTCGGCTTTAAACATCCCGTGATAATCCGGCAAGTTTAATTTAGGGCTGTGTCCACAAGCTTTGCATGAGCAGAACGGTCGAGAGATTAGCAAGTCGATGGTAAGTAGTCGTTGAGCCGTGTGGTGATCGGTTGAGAATAACACCGCCCCATCTCTTTCCGTGGGTGTCGTAAGAGGCGACTAAGGAAACACAAATGAGACCTGCCTCTTAGTAATCCATGTTATAGGCAACGACACCTCAGTTTGTTTTGAATCTGAGGTGGCGTCCTATAGTCTCATGCGGTGTGGTAGGCTTTGTGAAGGGCCGCCTGGTTCGCGACCATTCTTACCGAAGTCCGACGCCAAACAGCTTTCTGTGTTCCGTCGGTGCGTGGGAGTACCAGACCAGTGCCTTAATTGGCATTCTCAGGGTTAACTTACTCCATCGTCGACCTCATCTATGACCTTGGTCAAGATTGGGGTCAAGAGTTAATAACCCATCTCATAATAAAAAAAAGGCATTTGTCCGTAAAACTTGTGGTGTAGCTCCCCATTTGATAGACGTGAGTCGCCGTACAAGGTTATTTCGGGTGTGCCGCCACAAGCCCGCCGACAAAAATTTGCCGAAGATTTGTATTGCGCTTTATACTTACAACGAAGTTCCACGGGTTGGCGGCCATGGCGATGTATACGTCGAAGCACTTGCCGGGCGCGGGCAGCGCGGGCGGCGGCAGCGCGGCGCGCGGGGCGGGGGCGGGGGCGGGGGCGGCGGGGGGCGGGGCGTCGCTAGCTGTACTGCGGAAGATACGCTCCTTCTTGCGGTTCAGCGCCTCCACCGGGTTCTCGATCTCGTCTTTTTCACCTTCCTTTGGCTTTTCTCTGCAGAGACAAAAAAATTCAACAGGTCATCAAAGTAGGTATTTATTAGCGTATATAGAGTAGACGTTTCGTACAAAATATGTAAGCTCTCGTCGTGCGCTGGGAGTGTCTCATTACTCATAGATTAGCGCTCGCCGCCTCCGCGCAGAATAAATGACTTCTGGTATATGGACCACAACGCGTGCTACAAATTATCGATTCGTGGCGGCCATCTCAATGTATCGAGCGCGATTTATCATACAATAAGCTTACCGCCCGCGACTTTGCTCGCGTGGATAAGTATCCTATGTCTCTCTCCAGCCCTCCAACTATCCCTATGCAAGAAGACACGTCTAACTGAGTTTAATTTTTTTTTGTTTTAAAATTAAATTATTTATGCTAATACACTCCAACAAAAAGGTGATACTAGCGTAAAACACGAAAACCAGCAATATACATCATATTTTGACACCGGTGCGGCACAGGAGGACCGCGCGCAGGGCGCGGTTTCGCGATACATTGCGTAGCTCCAAAGTAGGTAAATAACGAAAACTCCTAAACTTGCCTTTTCAGAGAAAATAATATTACTTGTAGCCGATCATAGTAATGGGTGGAATCCACCATTAATGGATTTGCTAGACAGTCCCTTTCTCCCTATAAGTATATATATTTTTAATAGGAAATCAAACAGATATAAAACTCAAGTCACAAAGTAAAAATAAACCCATTTCTCTAACGTTGAAGTCGGCAACTAAATACCGTTTTATGCGGTGATAGTCCAGTTGGTAATGAGCCCAGACTTGTAATACGAAGGTCGTGGGTTCAAATCCTGGTGCGGACCTGTACCATTAAATTCGTCTTTTCGGATTTATGTACAGATTTCTAATTATCACTTGCTTAACGGTGAAGGAAAACATCGTGATGAAACCCGCCTGTCCAAGAAAATTCATTTTCGAAAGACGAGCGGTCCGCCAACCCGCATTGGGCCAGCGTGGTGGACTATGGCCTAAATCCCCTTCGTGTTTCGAAGGGAGGCCCTTGCCCCTCGGTGGGGACGTATATGGGCTGATAAGAGGTAAAACCATAAGAATAAATATCCATTAAATCTGATGGAATAAAGTAAATCATTGCGCAAAAAAATATTTAACGAGCTAACTTAAAATCGGAATTAACATAACATGTGGCAAGGAAGCGGTACTGACTGGTTCAAGAAGTCGAACTCCATGAGTATGGAGTTGTTGACGGAGGCGAGTATGTTCTGCGCGCCGGTGCGCACGAACAGCTCGACGTGCGGGTGCGGGGGGTGTGGCAGGTGCGGCGCGGGGGCGGGCAGCGCGCGGCACAGCACGCGCGCGCCCAGCAGCAGCTCGCGCAGTCGCGGCACCATGCTGCCCGCCGCGCGCTCCGCCGCGCCCAAACGCACCTGCATCGCCTGCACAACAACACCGCGTTACTTAGATATTGGCACTGTAGAACAGAATTTTGCTTTGAAATTTGGTCTAGTTAACCAATCTGCATGAATATGTCACCGGAAACTTAAAATCCGTATTATTGCAATTTCACTAGTTTCGAAATAAATAAATTCAACTGTATATTTTTAGGTTTTGATCTGGAAAAAAAAATCAACAACAAATCAAGAGTGTTTTAGTCTCCTCTCGTCATCACATCACCATGTATGCCTGAACTTATTGGCAGCCCGCACTACGTCTTAAGGTTTCTAACGCCAAAACATCTTTCGATGTTGGTTAACACCTCTCTTACGAAGCAGAAAATGGACGTTTTTTCGTGAAGGGTAAAATCCAGTAAAGAGCATTGATTCCCAAAGTGGTCCACGGGGGTCTAAGTTGGTGTGACAAAAAAATGGGGGTTCACAGGGTCTACGACAATTTATCTGGTTTCGATAGTGAAGAACTAAAATGTTGGCTTGACTTCTCCTATGAAGTCGAGCTTACAATGTAGGCAGATAATATTTCAGGAAGCTTTGAGAATATGGTAGAAATGTAGCTGCAGGGGGTCCACCAGAATCAGAATAGTTATTAACGATACAAGTGTCGTAAGTAATGTGTAATATGAGCTCGCTTCGCTCGTTTTTTATAGGACTTCAGGTACACATAACTTAAGGCAAGTATATGGTTCAACGTTTTATAATGCATTAGCCGAGGAAACGAAACTAAAATAAGTTCCTAAAAGACAGTGTTTTCAATTAAAATTCACTGAAAACGTGTTTGCAATTGAACAATGTGCACTAAAATTATACGATTAAACAAAAAACATTAAGGAATTAACATTTTATAACACAAAAATAATGTTGGTGAACTAATAATTTCAAATGGCGATGGCGGGCAAAACAGTGGAGAGCAAAATATTTTTTCACAACAGGCTATTTGACAGATTTCTACTTGCTATCTTGAATTACGAAGTTTACTCAAAGTATTTTTTCAACAAAAAAAGCGTAGGTATTTCGTAAGAAAATTGCAAATAAAAATTCAAAATTCAAATAAGCCGCCAAAACGCTTTAATTAGCAATATGGCGTCGCGCTTGTGAGTGACGTCACAAGCTCGTAAACATTTTCAAGAACACAAAGTTTTCATACTATCAAATAGCCTATTATGAGGCAAAGGCTAAGCAAATAAAATGATAATTGCGCCTACAGAAATGATTAAATAGTTCAATTATTTGTTAATAAAAATAGGTAAAAAAACTTTTTAAGTTAAACGGTTTTATGTTAAACATACATTGCAATGTTTAAGATAAATGTACTAAAAACCAAAAAATAATAAAATAGATACAGTCGTGGGAATTATAAACATATGCATAGACTAGACTAAAATAAAACCGTGGGGCACGTCAATTGTCTACAAATTATCGACTTAATGTGCCCCACGGTTTTATTTTAGTCTAGTCTATGCATATGTTTATAATTCCCACGACTGTATCTATTTTATTATTTTTTGGTTTTTAGTACATTTATCTTAAACATTGCAAGGTATGTTTAACATAAAACCGTTTAACTTAAAAAGTTTTTTTACCTATTTTTATTTTCTAGTTTTTAGTTTTTATTAAAAACATACATTTGGTAGCGGCGGCCATCTTGTATTTCAATTTTTTATAGTATATTGTATTCTGCTTGTTGAGCCCTTTCATTTGATACCCATATTGATGGGATTGATAAAACCTACGTTATCCGCCATTTTGCAGCGGCCGCCATCTTGGATTTCAATTTTTTATAGTATATTGTATTCTGCTTGTTGAGCCCTTTCATTTGATACCCATAATGATGGGATTAATAAAACATAAATTATCCGCCATTTTGTAGCGGCGGCCATCTTGAATTTATAATGATAATGAATAAACATAATTGTATTGTCAGTGTCACCAAAATCCAAAGTGTATACAAAATTTCAGATTAATCGGTTGACAGGAAGAGGGTGAAATTTGAATTACTAAATTTGACCCAAGAATAATAAATAAAACAAACGGGGTGAGCTAAATAAAACCGTTTAATAAAAATCTGATTTGTTTTATTGAAAAAGTAAAAGTAACTTAAATAATTTACTTTCATATTTTATTTCACAGAAAAATCAAGATTTTCGTTAGAAATAAAGTTTTGTCAGGCATAAAAAACTCTTTGCTGTCATACTGCCAGTATGAAGCCTTATGAAAATGGTGATACTCTCACTTGTCAAAAGTGTCAATCAATTGTCAACTCAGCAACTCTTTATTGCGTAATACATTTTCGTCAGTACTTTATTCACTTTTTGCTTACTTTTTATGCATCATTTGATAAAAAAAAATACTTTTTACTGGATCACAGAATAGCTATTGAAGTAGAATTTTGGTATTTGAAAAATGGCTCATTAGTTCAAATATAAATTTTTAAATTACTTACATGACATGTGGTTTTTTTTGGGTACATAAACGTACACTCCGTGGCTAGATTACGGGGCCATTTCCGAGCAACTGCATTGTAAAAATAGCATCGAACCTCTTTGGCATGCCTAAAGTTGTAAGTACATACAAGTACATAAAAAATCGCGTTTTAAATGTACATGTATGAAAAATAAGCCAATCGATAGAGAAAATAATTACAAACAACAAATACTGATTGACAAAATGTCGTAAGTGGTATACTTTCTGAGTAATTTCAGTTTGAAAATGTAAAATACAATTAAAAGAAAATCATCATTTAAACTGATTTGAAGTCCATTATCATCATTTTAAAGCATCCCGCGTCACGACTAGCATTACATTGGATTCCTGTAATACTAAAATAATAGGATTAAATGCAAAAAATATGTAAAATATGGTTTTAGTGAAATGCACATCAATCAAAATCCAAAATCTACTTATTCATTACAAGCCTGGGTTAATGCGGCGAAAAATACCAGGTTAATGCGGCGTGAAGGGTGCAGGGTGAAAGGAATGGAATCAACCACAGGTTTTTTTCTTTTCCAGTCAGTTTATCATTCACTGTCACCGTGATCTTTATCAATAAAAAAAGCAACTCATACCCATTGGTGTGCTCTTGACTACAATCTTGCCCTAGAACTTCTACGGTGGGACGAGCTTACAGTATAGTGTTAAAAATTAGGTTGAAAGTCACTACGTTAACTTAAATACAGAGACATCGCTCGACTGGAACCACCCCTCGTAGACCGCTTCTCGCGACGCTCGTACGCTATTTCCCACGCCGCCGCGGACATCGAGAAGGTTCCGGGATCGATTCCCGGTGGGTCCACACCGGGAATCGAAGAAACATCACTTTATGATTTTGAGACTTTCCTCAGTTTGGTTAGGACACTGACTTTTGATTTTGACTTCGTATCAATGACAGCATAAGAACTAAGAAGTGGCTAGTACTTCAACATAATGAGTGGAGAAATAATTACTGATAAGTCCTCTTGTTCCCCCTGATCCACTACAGGATATCAAGTCTAAATAATCCTGGTGGAGGTAACCGGTGGGGACAACAGACCGAAAGGGAATCACCTGATTGTCCGAAAGAAAGATGATTTCATGCTACAGAAGGCACATAGTAGCTGGCTACTATCTGCGATAGTACTCGGTACACGAGCCACTGCGAAGGTCTTTAGCGGGTCAATAACTTCGACACCAGGGTTTATGAGGTTTGCCGCGGAGTATATGGTTGGCATACTCTTGGACATAAGGGTTTAGATATCCTGGACATAAGGGTTTAGATATCCTTCACAAAGCTCATAACATGCGTGCAGTTCTAATTCCACAGAAGCACCACTGCGACCCTGGCGGGACTAAGTTTCTTGACATCGCGTAAATGTCAATAATAATAGATAAAACAGCTTACTTTAACAGTCAAAAAATAACAAAAATATCAACAACAAAAACTTCACATAAGATAACAACTTAAACTTCTTCTACAGCAATGAGAACGCTTGTGCACAGTGCAAGTCACGGTGACTAATTGACTGACTTGACCTGCCCGTCTAACATAAGCGCGGTGACAAAGCTCCTCTACGCATGCTGTCTTTTCTTTATTAAAACGAACGTGACAGCATGCGTACAGAAGTTTAGTAACGCCCTCCTGGCGCGGTAAAGAATAGCCCTATGGTTCATTGACAGTGGTGAAGAGGGGGACGGGAAGAGATGCGGCTCGTGATACTTTCTCCTCACCCCATACTCTTCGCGCCGCATTAATTCTATGGTATTTTTTTAAGTACTGATGGATGACTTGGGCTTGTAAGGATTTTGTTTGATATTGATTTCACCAAAAACATATTTCAAATATTTTTTTGCATTTTCTCATATTATTTTAGTATGACGAGAATCCAATTGAATGCTAGTCGTGACGCGGGATGCTTTAAAATGATGATAATGGACTTTTAAATCAGTTTAAACGATGATTTTCTTTTAATTATATTTTACATTTTCAAACTGAAATTACTCAGAAAGTATATCACTTACGACATTTTGTCAATCAGTATTTGTTGTTTGTAATTATTTTCTCTGTCGATTGGCATATGTTTCATACGCGTACATTAAAAACGCTACTTTTTATGTACTTGTATGTAGTACTTACAACTTTAGGCAAGCCAGGCTTCATACAAAAATGTTCGAACCTCGAAAGTGGTCAATGAGAAAAAAAGTTTGGAACCTCTGGTTTAGAGACTAACCTGGTGGGGGTACGCGTTGAGCGCGGGTGAGAAGGCAGCGAGCGGCACGAGCGAGGAGAGCGGCGCGCGCAGGATGAGCCCGCTGTCCACCAGCTGCGTGCGCACCGTGCCCTCGGCGTCCAGACCGCTGATTATGGTGCAGCGGACCCTACGCAACCACTAACCCGTTAGCTACTTCCTGGCTACTAATAATGATAAGGCCACAACGAGGTGTGAATATATGGTACTAGCATTCCGCTCGGGACTTCGTTCCCGTGGGAATTCGGGAAAATTATGTATCTATGTCCATCAGGGATAACGTAACTTTCAAATGGTGAAAGATTTTTCAAATTGGTCCAGTAGTTTCGGAGCCTATTCAATGCACAACAAACAAACAAACAATCAAATCTTTCCTCTTTATCCTCTCTATAATATTAGTATAGAACAGCGGTTCTTAACCTTTTTGATGTAGACCCACATTTCAAAAATATTAGAAGTCCGGGCCCCGATAAAAAATAAAAACATATTTTTTTAAATATTTTCTTTATTCAAAGTAACAACATTATTTTAGGAATCAATTAACACAAGAATAAAAAAAACATGGCATGAGTTATTTATTTATTATTATTAGTAATGAATTAATGAAATTTGGTCAAAATTAAAGATGGTCTCTAATTAAAAAAAATATTATTTTTTTTTTATTAAAAGATGGGTTAACTCTTGACCTCAATCTTGACTATCAGGTCAAAGATGAGGTCGACGATGGAGCGAGTTAATCCAGAAAATGCCTATAAAGGCACTGGTACTCCCACGCACCGACGGAACACAGCAAGCTGTTTGGCGTCGGACTTCGTTAGGAGGGTGGTCGCGAACCAGACGGCCCTTTACAGAGCCTACCACACCGCATGAGACCATAGGAAGACACCTCAGATTCAGAAAAAATGAAGTGTCGTTGCCTGGGATGGATTACTAGGAGACAGGTCTCATTTGTGGTTCCTTAGTCGCCTCTTACGACACCCTCGGAAAGAGATGGGGCGGTGTTATTCTCAACCGATCACCACACGGTTAAAATGTAAAAATGTTAAATGTATTAGTGACACCCTGATGTTGTTTTCTTGTACAAAGAAGATTAATACGCGGAGTTAACTTGATGGACAATGCGCATCGCATGTCATGCTGAGGATCCAGTCTATTTCTGTATGTACTTGCTCTTTAGAACAGCAAGGCACGAAAATCCAGATTCGCATAAATAGGTAGTTGTAAATGGTATCAGAGCCCAAAACACAATTGCGCCCAAAACTTCATGATACTCGTTCTGGCAAATCTTTCTTTTCCATCACCCTGCAATTCTAATAATTCTTCTTGCAATCCAGGTGTATCATTTTCAATCCCCATCACATCCACTTCAAATGGATGTGACCTCCCCCGCCCCTCGCATGGCACGGTACATTTCGAGTCAGCAGGATGCAGTGATTACGGCGCGCTTTTTTAAAAAGTCCCGCGACCCATCTCGATATGGTCCGCGACCCGAGGTTAAGAAACGATGGTATAGAAGATAATTAAATCCCTGCTTAAACCTTTGCGCGCTTCTTAATCACCCGTGTGTGTATGCGACCGATGTGTTCAAGATTTGTATCGTACGCGCCGTCCCTAAACAAGCGCGGGACGGGTTAACCCGTTCGTGCTCGTTATTATAAATGCGAAAGTAATTCTTTCTGTATGTTACGCTTTGACCGCAAGATTAGACCTTGGGAAAGGACATACGCTAAATTTTATCCCATAACTGGGCACTATATAACCTGTAATCCACGCGGGCGGTAAGCTAGAAATTTTATAATGAATACCTATAATTATAAGCATTAAAAGTGTTTTATGTGTATTTAAACCATAATTACGCACCAGTGAAAACGTTATACAAATGATTTCAATATTGTTAACCACAACTTAAATTTTTATGAACGACTAGCTAATAACTTATAAATAATATTAGAGTAGATATAAAAATACTGGGATGCCTTGTATGAGTCAAGTGTAATCTCACCAGTCTCCGTCGCGCGTGCGCACGATGTACAGCGTGCCGGCGTTGGGCGCGGGCGCGGGCGGCGCGGCGGGCAGCGGGCGGCGGTAGGGCCCGCCCGTCAGCAGCGCCAGCGCGTCGCGCACGTCGCGCGCGCCGCCCGCCCGCGACACCCACATGCGCCCCTCCTCCGTCACGCAACCCACCTCCACCTCGCACGGTTTCTAAAAACAAACAACTCACAAATCATTGGGTCTTTTTATCGGGACCGTGCGCGACGACAGCGCCACGTGATAGGTGGCCATTATGGACAATATTGTCACAGCTGTCAAGCGAGAAGTAAATATTGTGATAAAAATTAATGAAATCTTACTTTATTATAGAATACATTCACAATAACACATCTTACTAGGACCATATTAAATTTATCTCAAAAACGATTAGAAAATGTTTACTGCAATATGGATTTGACAGCTCAAGTCAGCGACAATAATATCAATTTTAGCCGTAGTGAGTGCTGTGATCGTTTAGGCTACTCCCTCGTTTAGGCTTACGCTTTGCACCCTGCCAATAACCAGAAAACGGCACCGCACAATTGTATTACCATGTAGTCAGCTGATTGCATAAATTAAGTGGAGGAGCGAAATTAATGTAGAGTATGTAGTGTAGTGTATAGTGTACCTGCGTGAGGGTGAAGACGGCGGCGGTGCAGAAGTCGTGCACGATCTCCTTGTTGAGGTTGAGGTCGCGCTGCGTGGAGGTGTCGTAGAGCACGAGCGAGACGCTGGGATCGTGCGGGTCTGCTCGCACGCCGGGCGCCGCCACGAGCACCTCGCCCGGCAGCCGCCCCCGCACCAGCGCCGCGCCCCCCGCCGCGCACCCCAGCTCCTCGCACCCCTCCAGCCGGCACAGCACCGCCTTAACACGACAACACACACCGAATCAATCACTTTGCATTATGCTAAGCGTCCACAGGTCGGTATCATACGCATCGGACGTATCGCTTTGAAGTATTCTTTATATAGAGCAGAGGTTCCCAAACTTTTTTTTCTCATAGGCCACTTTCAAAATTTTGCTGGTTCCGGTGGACCCCTTGCAGCTCAGTTCCAACCACGAGTTAACAGTTTTGGAAAAAAAAAGTGAGTACTGATTGGTTAATTGATTGTTCTGTGAGTGGAGGTCAAAAAAGTAAAGTTGGCCAATTAAAAAAGTAATTCTATCCAACTTTACTCTTTTGATATCTTTTCAGAGCACAAGGAAAGGAACCAATCAATTCTCAGTATTTATTATTTTATTTTATTTAATAACTAATTTTAGTGCTTCACTATCGAAACCAGATGAATTTTCGTGGATCCGCTCACAAATGTGAACCCCCATTTTTTTGTCAAGCCAACGTAGACCCCCGTCGAGTTTCCCACGGACCCCTG
>OX465247.1:10611361-10927105 GCA_949987775.1 Aproaerema taeniolella | reverse complement strand
GTCGAGTTTCCCCGTCGAGACCCCTGGGGGTCCACCTGGACCACGTTGGGAATCAATGATATAGAGAGTCATACAAGTACGTCCACTACTGATCCGCACTGTACGGATCGCACATCGGCAATGCCGACACCGATGCTCCGAGAGGCAACTTTTGCGTTACATGCCGATGACGTCATACGAAATGCCGATCAGAGAACGCGCCCCTGCTGGGAACAGACGAAAAAAAACAATATGAAAATCCGAATGAACTGGCATCGGCAATCCGATTGCTGGTACTTCCGTCGGCAAATCCGATCACTACCGATACATTGGACGCATTATTTAAAATTAATGCGTTTGTTGCGATACATCCAAGCGTACGATGCGGATCATTATACGGACGTACCTAAACGTCCCCGAAACTAAGGTATGCTCGAATGACAGATCTTCAATCGCAGCTTCATACGGCCGTCATTTGAAGCCTTCTTTCAAGTAAAGATTGTCGTTTGCAAATGATCGTTTCGGGGCGCTTTATAAGCAGTGTGCGTGGGAGAATGTGATAGAAGGAAAAGGAAGTTATTAGGAACGATTGACATTGGTACGAGTTTGCAATAACATTCCCACCAGTATTAGGTATGTTCGTGCGGCGGGCCTCTCACGCGGCTGCGGGCCTCAAATATTGTATAAGTATTAAAATATGTAATTAAGTATCAAAAAATAATCATTCAATATAAATTGAATCAAAACAAATAAAATTGACGTAGTATGAAAGTGTATGAAGCTAAAATGAAAAGTGATGCTAACCATTCTTACTACCAGTATAGTATAATGCCGCGTTGTCAAATAGGTTAAGGCATTATTACATCTTAAAATATGTAGATCTTGTTACCTGAGCTGGCAGCTTTCGGAATTGAGGTTCTAAAATCTTAATCTTGTCTAACTGTACAATATCATCGTCTCCATGGTCGCCCAGAAAGACGGTCGCTGTTTCGTCTTCGATCTCGAGGATTTTTGCTCGTTGCCATCCGTCGTCTAGATTAACTGCGTACCTGATGAAAAGATTATTAAATTGTAGTTTCGACAAAATAAACCAAATAGAATTTGAACTTTTTTCAAGTTCAAACTTCAGTTCCGGTTTTTTGACTTATATAAATATAACGGTGCGTAATGAATGTTCGGTTTAAGTGATTTATCTTACGAAACAAAACTATCTATCTATACATAGAGGTGGACACCCGTTAGAAAACTGCGGATAATCAATCCACTAATTTCATTGACTATTTGACCTATACCCCAACATCAGCGCGTGAATTTACCTATACAAACTAAATTCTGTTTTTATAAATGCTTAAAAAACTATGTACAAGTTGGCCGGTACTTGTGGGAAATAAGTCGATTTGTTCCAATAATTATGTTTAAAGATAGCGCAATTAGATTCCCAGGTGGATTCAATTGTTGAGGCAGGAGAAATACCTGTAATTGTGATATCTTTATCGTTCCAAAATCTAGGTCAACATACTTATATCTACATTCTAGCTTTCCGCCTGCAACTTCGTCCGTCTACAAATTATATTAGGAGGAATAGATCACCCAGTGCTGGTTTCGTGAGGCCGGATGACGGATGTCACCAGAGGGTCTGTTATTGTTAAAAATTGTGTACTATGGGCTAAAGGTGCAATTTGAGACCCCTTTCACAACAGTTTGAAAATGACATTGGAATTTTCCTAAAAATTGCCTCACGACTTGCTTACAACAAACACAAAGAACCCCGCACAATATGTTTGGAAAAAGCCGTTCGGTCGATTTGGCTGAAATTTTGGGAAAATATGGCCTTTATATCGGTGATCAATTTTGCAAAGTTTCAAAGTTAAATAATGAACAGTTTTTTAAATATTATTTTTTTAAAATGCTTGAACTAGAAACATCATTTTCATATTATGTCAATATAGGTGATATCTTTTTGTCATTTTTTTTTAGTAGGTACCACAAATTGCTCTATAGCAATTAGGCCGCCGCATGGGGGATCATTACTTAGTGTTTGTATATCCCAAGTAACAATTTATTATTACCTATTCTAGTGTCAGCCAGCTTCCATCGCGCCGTTCCATCGCAAATAAACAAACATACATAGAAAATAATATAATATCAAAGAGTGTGACAATGACAACTCATTGATTAACCGACTTTCAAAAAAGAGGAGGTACTATGTTCGACTGTATGTATCTTTTTTAAATGTATGTTCACCGAGTTCTCCGCCATTTGTGAACCGATTTTTCAAAATATTTTTTTTGTTCTAAACAGTATACTCCAGAAGGGGTCCCATTGTCACCAAGTCAGGATCTGATGACGGAATCCCATGGAAATCGAGGGCAACCCTTAAATTGAATAGGCACTTACAATGTTTCTCATGTTTTTTCTATTATTTACACTAAAATGGAAAAATAAATAAACTTTTTAAGAAAAATAGTTAAGCCGACTTCAAAAAACCGAAAAAAAAATACAAAATACTGATCTGTTTGAAGTCGGTGCAAACGCAAATAAGCTTGATAGGCCGCCTTCGCATTGACTTCAAACAGATCAGGTACTACGTAGGACATTAAATGATTTTGTCTTATTTTTCGGTTTTTTTGAAGTCGCTTTTTTTCAATGTCAGGTTTATAAAAGACTGCTCTGCAAATAAATTGTCAACACAATACGTTATACTTTTTATTGTTTACTTACCAAAAAACGTAATTACATATATTATTATAATTTTATAAACACACCACTTATCTGATAGTTTACAATGCGGCGGCCTTATCGCTATAGAGCAATGTGTGGTACCTACTAAAAAAAATGTTAAAAAGATACACCTATTATGACTTAACATGAAAATGATGTTTATAGTTTCAACATTTTAAAAAATTATATTTAAAAACTGTTCATTATTTAACTTTGAAACTTTGCACAATTGATCACCGAAATAAAGGCTATATTTTCCCAAAATTTGTGCCAAATCGACCGAACGGCTTTTCCCGAACATTTTGTGCGGGGTTCTTTTAAATTAATGTAATTGTTACTTACCACGCATTCTTTATAATCATTGCCTTATCGACTAAAGTTCCAGATCGGTCGTAATAATCTGCCATCTCTTCAAGTAAATTTTCGTACGCATCCTGCAATGTTTGTTTATTTAACTCAATACAATACACTTTATTTCCACACACACACACACACACACACAAAACAAACTAACTCTTTAAATGAATTACTAAAGAAATACAATTTTAATAATAAAATGTTTCTAAGGACATTAATAGTTATTTATGATTCAAGGGTGGGAACTTAGGGATAAAGATATTTCAATGTGTGTACCGCAACCGCAAGCGAGGGCATGGAATTTTGCAATGAAATTTGACATCTTCTAACATTATCAAATTGACACAGGACCTACGCGAAATCTCCCTCACTTTTGTTCAATGACATAGTGCTCGGCGAGTACACGTCTACCACACCCGAACCTCACCTATTAGTAAAACTTGATTTATATTTTTCCAACTTTATCAAATCGACTAGTGGCTAATAAATCTAAATAAATAGAACAAAAATAAATTACTATATATTTTTAACCTTCGCTTAAACCTTCCTGCTTTGCAAAAATAAACTGCAAGAAGGCCCTAGCGTTGGAAATATAATTTACAAGCCATGTTTTAGCCTCTGAAAGTACCTACGTTATTTTGTGGCAACTGTAAATAAAAGAATGACTTATCTAGAAATAACACTTACACTGTATTGGGGTCCAATTATCCTAAGCCAGACCTCAAGCGTGGAATTGGCCACCGTGACGTAGACATTCCAGAAGTCATCTTCTGGGAACTGTAGCGGCGGCAAATCACTGTCAATAGTATCGTCCGACAACGAAGTCATGTCCAACAAGGCCGGTGGCGCATCTTGCTATAATACACGTATTCATAAGTTGTACGCATGTTGTACGATACTTTGAGATCTTAAAATAATACGTAAAACTTCAAAATATTACGCTTTTAACGCATTTTCCTAATTTTCAGGTTTCAAGCGTCTACCTCGCTTGACTTGGCTTTCGAAAAATCTAAGTATTCCGAGACCCTGGTTTCAATAGTTATATGATACATATTGAGAAGCTTTCAATGTGTTCATGACAAAAAGCATGAAAGAAAACGTTGAAGTGAATTATAAGTTTATAAATATTTTTACAATAATTTTATATCGAACAAGACAAAATGCTAGTTAGTGTGAATATAAATTGATTAATAAAAAGTTCAAACCAAACCGACTTTTTGTGGCAAATGAAATGACTAAAACTTAAAACAAATTACTCCCTTTTTACACTTTATTATCTAAAGCGCACTACACACCAAAACGAGCCCAGCGGCCTAACTCGCCGGGTAAAGCCGCCGTGCCGTCGGCATTGGCACGATTATCACAAGAAACAAGCCCGGCAGCATAGCTTGCCGGGTAAAGCCCCCGGGCCGGCGGCTTTGGTGTGTATTGCGCTTAATGCTTACAAGTAATGAAATAATTACTCCTGATGGTGCATGTGTTTGATATGACATAGTTTTTTTTTTTAAACAGTCTAGTCAAAACAAAGATTGCATAACATGAGTAAGTATGATTATGATTACGATCTCAAGAACATAGCAACAATCTAAAAGAAAGATTCTTTCTGCAACTTCGCTTACTAATTTGATAATAATCATAACATTCTATATCTCTGAAATGTTATCGCATTCCAGGCGGCAGTTTTCACTTTTCTTTGGAGAGATTTTTATACAGTAGTGAAGGAGGCTTAATAATATAAAACCAAGCATCCCGTTTCGTATGGCCAAAGTAGGTTTGTTTTCAAAGAGGGTTCTTGTCTACAATGTACGTACCTCATTATTAGGAAGAAGTACTAAGAGTCCGTTTACGACTCTATCTTTTATGATTCGCGGGCAATTTTCCACCAGTTCTTGCCAGTTACTGGGTAAGTTTTCGCCATACCTTTCTCTAAAACAAAATCCAGGGATCCTTATCACAGTTTTAAAAATACAAAATAACGGACTTGCATTCAATAAATAATTAATTACTATTACAGAAGACATTGCATTACTTGTATAGACAAAGGATGTGATGAAATGGAAGTTAGTGTTCTACTATAATTGATTAGGTTAAGAGTACAAAATCTAACATTACCTCTAAAATCCCCATCACAAGATTATAATAGAGAAAGAAAGAAAAATAACGACCTAATAAGTACTAAGGGTCCGTAGCATATGCACCCGTTCGCAGTTGCACCTTTCGCACTTGCCCACGAACGCAGTTGCACCCGATAAATTTGATATGAAATTATAGCGACTGATTACTCAATGTACCCACTGGTTGCAAAAAAGTGTTAACAAAAAGTTTTTTACTTTAAAATAATGTTTACCTAAAGAATATATATTTGGCTTTACTTTAATGTGCATATTTTATAATAATATAAAACCTTGATTGTATATTGTAATATTGATTGTATTTTACACTTGAGTACCTAATATTATTTACAATGTTGTTGATTTTGCTTGCCATTTGCTGATTATTTATATTTTTAATTAATTCCATTTAAATAATTATATCTAAAATATTAGGATCAATCTGTGATTCTAGGTTGAAAATAAGTTTGACAATATTTTAGTATTGTAAGCTATGTTCCTTGGGGAAAATACCTCCATAAATATAGGTATTCCATTTTCACCCATTTAATTTAATAATATATTGTTAATTTTGTTTGACTATTCTACAGTTGTTGATTTTTATTTATTTGATTAAACTTCATGATTGTATTTTATGTTTTATTTCTAACCTCATATTTTATGAAGTGTACAGTTTCTTATGAAATTAATTTTATTAATAAATATAATTATGAAATAATTATAAGGTATTAATTTGTATAAATTAAGCAATTTTTTATAACGTAATTTTAAAGGCATTTAAACATTCCAAATACTTCTGTTGCCGACAGTACAAATAGCAAAATAATCAACTTAATAAATTTATCGGGTGCAACTGCGTTCGTGGGAAGTGCGAAAGGTGCAACTGCGTTCGTGGGCAAGTGCGAAAGGTGCATATGATACGGACCCATTCAAAATAAGGGTCGCCAAGGACACCAAGAACTGAGTGTAAAATTTTTTTAAATGTAATTGAGACGCGGGTAAATAATGTCGGGTATTTTTAATCACTTTAGTAATCTGTGGTGAGCATATTATCAAGCATATTAAAATGTTATCAATTTTTTGAACAAGTAACAAGAACTCGCAAAAGTGAACGTGATCATGCTATACTAATTTAATTGTTTTGTTAATGTCAATGTTTCAATGTGAACTACAATTAGGATGATAAAATCAAAAGCTCTGCACAATGCACACTGTTCGAGTAATCAATCTGTTCAATACACAGTTTCAATACATCAAATTAGAAAATTTAATAACTGTTAATAATCATAACCTAACACCGTTTAGCAAAAGTTTGGTTGTTTGCAAACCATTGATTTTTTAAAATAATAATTTTATCTGCCAAACATGTTCAAACGTAGAAGTTTAACTCGGAAATTAAAAAAAAATATGTTACCCCCGTCATTCACAGCGTATAACTCATATAGGGCTGAACTGCTATTTTCTTCATACACTTATGAAGTAATTACCGCAGTTTATGTGGTCAGAAGAACCTACCGAATAAGTACATACCAATTGTCTACATAGCGCAACCAGCTAAATGCTACGGCAGTTGCCTAGAAGTCGACTAGTAACTACTTTTTACATAGAACCTCAAATGAAACTAGTTCAATGCCAGAGTTACAAAGTCTGATTTATTTGTCCCAAGGTTCCATACAAGACTTTTTAGTTCGTATTGTGTAAACCAGGCACACCAAACTCAGTCACTAAACTGCAATACTGCGGATTATTGATTACTGAAGCATACCGTAAAATGGCAGTACAATGTTACCTATAGAGATGTGGTACTGTGTTAGCCCAGAGGCCGGCCTCGTGGTCGGAGACGAGGTCGGCGAGGCAGGCGATGGCCTTGCTGCTTGAAGAGGTGCTCAGCCCGCCCGCCTCTGAGCTCTCGATGACGGCCAGCAGTTTCACAGCAACCACCTCTTTCGCCAGATCTTCAGATGGAGAAGAGTCCGGATAGGACGATGCTGAATAAGCACCCACCTACGCGATATAATTTTTTTAACACGCATTTTGCTTATCAGGTTTCATGAATAGGGTTGTTACTGTAACTTTTTTGTCCCGTATTGCCGTAATTTTTGTTACGGTTACCTCGATGTATCTCTCTTTCAACCTCTCGGGTGGTTAATCAGTCCATGAAACTGAATAACTTCCCCAAGGAACATAAGTCGAAATACGAAAAAAATTTTTGATCTCCCATACAAAATGCGCTGTATGCTGATGAAGTTTATATGAGAACTCAAATTTTTTTTTTCGTATTTTGACCTATGTTCCTTGGGAAAGTTGTTCAGTTTCATGGACTGATTAACCACCCGAGAGGTTGAAAGAGAGATACCTAAAGCCCTGTATATGCATTTTTTAACTTTTTTTTAACGATCAGTCGCGGCATACCTAAAATTGCAAGTACAGAGGCCAGCGCATCAGGTTACTTCATTTTCATTGCAAAACCGCTCTTATCACATTAGCACACAGTGCACGCGTGTGGTAACCTGATGTGCGGCCGTGCGTACATGAAAAGTCTCGTTATAATGTATACGTATGAAACATATGCCAATCCACAGAGAAAATAATTACAAACAACAAATACTCTTTTACAAAATGTCGTATAGTGATATACTTTCTGAGTAATTTCAGTTTGAAGATGTAAAATATAATTAAAAGAAAATCATCGTTTAGACCGATTTGAAAGTCCATATGACAAGCATTAAATTGGATTCTCGTAATACTAAAATAATAGGATGAAATGCAAAAATATATGTAAAATATGTTTTTGGTGAAATCCTTATCAATCAAAATCCAAAATACACTCATTCATTACAAGCCTGGGACATCATCAAGAAAAATACCACGAAAATGCGACGCGAAGGGTGTGGAGTGAAGGGAAGGGAATCAACCACAGGGCTGTTCTTTTCCAGTCAGTTTGTCACTCACTGTCATCGTGATCTTTATCAACAAAAAAAAGCAACTTATACTCTTGACTATACTCTTGTTGTGCTCTTGACTACAATCTTGCCCTAGACTTTCTACTGTAGGACGAGCTTACAGTCTAGTGTTAAAAATACGGTTGAAAGTCACTCCGTTAACTTAAACGCAGAGACATCGCTCGATTGGAACCGCCCCTCGTAGACCGCTTCTCGCGCCGCTCGTACGCCACCTCCCACTCTGCGGCCATCGAGAAAGTTCCGGGATCGATTCTCGATGGGGACGTTGTCACCATACCCTTCGCGCTGCATTAATTCTATGGTATTTTTAAGTACTAAGTACTGCCTCTGGCTTGTAAGGATTTTGTTTGATGTTGTAGGGACACATGATTCGTTTTGTAAATTCAGCATGTTTGCCACTTCCAGTAGAGTTGGGCGAGGTGACATCAGTCGTCTCTCGCCCGCCACGCAGGTCACTCACTTTAAATGTAATTTTGTATTTAATTGTAACGCAATAGAAAATGTGCCTCAGAAAATCTGGTTCTCCTCATTTACCCTGTTCCTGCCTACAAAACACAACAATGTCGATTTCACCAAAAACATATTTTACATATTTTTTTACATTTTATCCTATTATTTTAGTATCACGAGAATCCAATTTAATGTCGTAACGCGGTATACTTTAAAATGATGATAATGGACTTTCAAATCAGTCTAAACGATGATTTTCTTTTAATTATATTTTACATTTTCAAACTGAAATTACTCAGAAAGTGTATCACTTTTTGTCAGAGTATTTGTTGTTTATAATTATTTTCTCTGTCGATTGGCATATATTTTATACGTGTACATTAAAAACGCGACTTTTTATGTAAGTCTTTCAATTGCAAGCAGAAGTTTTTGAGTGATGCCGGAACATGTATTGTAAATCAAACAAAAATTAAGAAAAATTTTTTTTGCCTTTTTTAACTCACATCGAGATTGTTATTACTGATTTTCACTTAATTAAGAACTTGTTAATGTTTAAACCATAGATAACTTCATAAAATCTTACTGAAAACTAACCTTGCAAGTGCAGTCATAGCTGACTGGCCCTCGTTTCGGTCGAATGTCGTGGACTTTGTACACGGGTGTGGGTAGGCCAAGCTTTCGACATGTCCATTCCAACTTCAATACAGAAGAAGTCGAATCAGGAGGCGGCTCCAAGTCGTGAGCGAGAGCTACGTGGGCCACGGGGCCCATGTCGTCTGGCTGTATAAAATAAAAAATCTGATTATCGGAAAAAATCGGACAAGTGCGAGTAGAACTCGCTTAGAGAGGGTTCCGTACAGTAAATATGTTCATAAATTTTATTTTTTTGGGTTTTAGAAATTTTTGGTACTGCCCCTCAATTGTCCCCATATTTATTCCATAACCTAAAAAACTATACTGGCGATTTGTTATTTTATTTTGCACTGCACTGTCATGACCAATAGCGTGTCGTCTACGAAAGGTGAGGATGCTTGATATTGCGTAGCCAGATTTTTTTGCGATTATTAAACTAGGGCGGAAAATACAAATGAACAGCGCCCGCGGTAATCCGCCTACTCGAATGTTTCACTCTGTTGACTCTGTTCTAAGAAAGCAAACGTATCCATTATTTTGGGGAATTCCCGAAGATGCGTTTCGCTTTCGAGCATAAACAAGTAGGGTTGCCATATGTGTTACAATCAAAATATACAAAATTCTAGAAAATCGGAAAAGTTAAAAGTTCAGACCACCCCACGTTATCAAAAATAAGCAAAGCAAAGAACCCCGCCCGCCCCTCATTAGTGCTTACGTAATAATTAATTAAATTTCCCCCAGCAACCTCACCGGCACTTATTTATATCTCTGGACGTATTGAGGTACTTGAAAAGGCAATTTTTCCTGGTGAGAATTCTGAGTAAATTAAAAAAAACAGTAAGTAGGCCAGCCTTCATACAAGAATCTAGTTTATTTTATTCATCTAGCAAAGTTTTATTCATCTAGCAAAGTCTACTCACTTATCGACGCAGTCTTAACCTTTGGACCTAGAAAGCTGAAATTTTTCAGACTGCAAATTCCCTTTATGATATAGACTAGGCCTTTGGCTAGGTTTCAGAAATAAATACAGTAACGAAGTCTCGGGCGTTTCATAGTTACATACGAAGACTTACCATGCAGTCGTTGCTTGCAGCTGCTGGCAATTTTAGAGGTATGCGGTCTAGGTCTACGGTGTTCAATCGGTCGCGTAAATTGGACAACCTCTGTGATGCCGACATTTTCTTACTTGGTTTAATTTCGGGTACGGGAGCGGGTTTCGGTTCCGTGATCACAGAATATTGGAACTAAAAATAATGTGAGCAATTATAATGACCAAATCGCGAAATAGAGTCAATGAGATGTTGATAGATAGATAAAATGTTTATTTGTAAAAAAATATAACAATTTAATAAAAAATATTTCTAATGTAAGACATTTTTTTTGTAATATATCAGAATATCAAAGGATGGTGTATGAGGAAAATAGCGCAGTGAAAAAATGCTATGCGCAGTCTCACGTCATGGCGTGCCAGATGGGTTTCCCTGTGAAATCGAGGATTTTAGAATGCTCCATTAAATTCAGTCATTCATAAGTACATAACTTGAAAATTACTAACTTACTACACAAAATATATGAGTTACTTGTTATACACACAAGACCTGCATAGTGGTAGTGAGCTTAAAATAAAATGAATGCAGAAAAAATGTACAGAGGCCAGCAACAAAAAAATGGTTATCATACTGGGTGTAAGGGACAGCTTTACATGTTTTTTTCCCAGAAACGTCAAGATAGGGAGTTTTCCTTCGCGATATACCATGCCGCGAAACCTTGCCCCGCGCGAAAGTCCCCGGTTATCGTGTTTTAAGCTTTTTTTATTGTTTTTTATTGCAAAATGGAGTGTATACGAATAAATTATTTTTATTACAATACAGTTGCTCGGAAATGGCACCGTAACATGGCCACGGAGTGTACGTTTACGTACCCCATAAAACACATGTCATGTTATGGAATTTTGAAATGAGAAGACGATTTTGAAAAGAAATAAAAAAATTGAACTAATCAGCAAATAAACCATTTTTCATATACCAAAAGTCAACTTCAGTGACTATTTTGTGATCCAGTAAAGTAATTTTTTTAATTAAATGTTGCATAAAAAGTATGCAAAAAGTGAATAAAATACTGACAAAAATGTATGACGCAATAAAGAGTAGCTGGTTTGATAATTCAGTGCCCTTTTGACAAGTGAGAGTAATAACTTTTATTACTTCATACTGGCTTTATAGAATGACAGCAAAGAGTTTTTATGCCTGGCAAAATAATTATTTCTGACGAAAATCTTGATTTTCAGTTAAATAAAATGTAAAAGTTAATTATTTATTTTACTTTTTCAATAAAACAAATCTGATTTCTAACAAATAATTGAATTATTTAATCATTTCTGTAGGCGCAATTGGCATTTTATTTACTTCGCCTTTGCCTCATAAATGTGGAAAAACATTTTGCTCGCCATTGTTTTGCCCGCCATTTGAAATTATTTGTTCAACAAAATCATTTTTGTGTTATAAAAATATTAATTCCTTAATGTTTTGTGTTGTTAATCATAAAAACATTGTTCAATAGTAACACGTTTTCAGTGAATGTTGATTGAAAATACTATCTTTTAAGAACTTTGGATATACCTATACGATGTAAGTTTTTGACAACATTTTTTTTAGTTTCGTTTCCTCGGCTACTGCATTGTAAAACGTTGAACAATATACGTGCCTTAGGTAATGTGTAACTGGAGCCCTATAAAACACTCGCTCGTGTTTCAAATGGGCTTACGTTACACATTACCTACGACACTAGTATCGTTAATAACTATTTTAAAGTAAAAAATATTTAAAAAAACATGTTTTTTTTTTAATTTTCCTAGGAAAATTTCACTGGAAAATCATTCAAATGGTCTAATTCAGGCTTTCGGTTTTTATTAAGCTGTCCATTATACCCTGTAAAGAAATGCATTATACGTGCATGATGTACCTACGCTATAATGTTATGATAAGGGCGGTTTTAATGGAGTAACCTGATATGCTGGCCTCTACAAGGTGTTTCAAAAAAACTCAAAAAAAATAATTCCAAAATTTCATTTTAAAAGTGAATCGCAACTCTAGTAATCAGTTGCACGGTTTGACATCTTTCAAAATGAAAGTTTCATATAATTAATATGTCATACTTGTCATATTTGTAATAGAGCTGCACAATAAGCTAATTTGAATTAATTTTGAATTATCTTTTTTTTTGGTTGTATACATAAAACAGGGCATTGCACTGGACAAAAATATGTTAATGTTCTAGAGTCAGTAGGGTCAAAAGAACGAATGTGTATGTTATGAATTTTAATCCTTTAATGTACACACATCAAAAAAAGTTTACGATCAGTAGCAAAATCAGGTGTATTCTTTAAAATATAAATTATTTAAAGAAACTGTTTACGTTTTATGATTTTATAATGAAAATGCACTAAGTAAATAAAAGAATCATTATTAATTATTTACTTTTTATTAACAAAAGCTAGGAAATGCAATTTTGGCTTAAATGTAATGTAATGAAAAATTTGAATTAATGAAAAAACAAACAAAATTTATTACGAAAAAATTAATAGTTAGTATAAAATGACTCCTCCCCTGGCTCGCACACATGCGGAAACCCTTCTGGGCATGCTAAGAATTAAGTTATCTAGCATTTCTTGTGGTAACCTGTCCCACTCTTCAATAGCAGCTGCCCTGATTTCTGACACTGTTCGCAGAGGTGGCTGACGGTTCCAAACAGCTCGCTTAAGAGCATCCCACGCATGCTCGATCGGGTTTAAGTCAGGCGAGCCGGCAGGCCAGTCTAACCTGGTGATGTCGTATTGCTGGAGAGCAGCATCAACACGTCCGTTTCGATGTGCGGGCGCATTATCATCTACCATTATGAATTGGCGCCCGTGGTTGATGCGGAATGGTCTGACGTATCCATCGATTGCAATCGTTTTGTACATGGCTCCGGTCATGGTGCCTTGATACGGGATTAAGGGCGTCCTAGCCCCAATCATTATCCCGGCCCAAAAGGACACTGATTTCCCGCCCTGCTGAACGGTTCCAGTGGCAGTTCTCTGCCTTTCAGAGTCGCCAGGTCTTCTCCAGACACGGACACGTCGGTTATCTAGATGTGTACTGATCCACGTTTCGTCAACGAAGAGGCAGTTCTGCCAGATGCTTTCGTCCTCAATTTCTTCATTTTGACGGAGCCTAGCCCATTGCAATCTGCGCCGCTTCCGTTGCTGTGAGTTCAGAGGTGCTCGCCAGGATCTCCTTGCTCGTAATCCAGCTTGGTGTAAGCAATTTCTAATCGTTTGGGTGCTAACTTCGCGGCCGGTGGCAGCTCGCAGCTCTGCTTTCATTTTAGTAGCGTTCATTGTTGGGTCACGGGCAGCCAGTAATCTGATATATCGCTTCTGAATTGCAGTAAGAACAGTTGGGCGACCACTGCGAGGTCGATCAGCTAAATCTTCCATGCCCTGATACCTCTCCAACGTGGTCACCACGCAGGATTGGGATACATGAACTCTGCGTGATATTTCCCTCGTGGAATAGCCTTCTCCACTTAAAGTTAGAATTCTGGCTCGTAAAACTGCAGTTAATCCTCTCGGCATCGTTACGAACTTAATTTTTTTTGAATAAATTGAAAATATTGATAAGTTGCGACTATGTCAGATTTCTGAATGAAAGCAAGCAAGGGTTGATTGTCTTTTTAAATGAAAAAACATTTGAATTACGAAATTATTTTATATTTAAATTTCATATTTTTAAATAAGGAATCAAAAGATAAAAAGTGATTAAGTTTTATTCTTCTACAATAAAAAATATTAGCACTTTTCCAAGTGATCGAAAACTTTTTTTGATGTGTGTATGTTTGTATGTATTTAATGTAATCTTGACTATCTTAGTTGTATTAAATAAACTTATTATTATTATTTTATTCTGTTCTTGGACAACTCACACAACGCCATCTAACCCTAAAAATGGGCAAGGCTTGTACTTCCGTTAGATGGTAAAGTATTTAAGTAAAAATTTTGTAATATAGCTTTTCAATCAAATAAATTATAAATAAAATAAAACTTGAAAAAAAAACGGCAATTTCATCGGCAATACGATTTTCAAATATTTGTGTTGGTCGGGAATCGAACCCGCAACCTCCGAATCAATAGGCAGGTCATTGCATTACCGACTGATCTATCAGGCCAGGCCAGCCAACCTAGAAGGTATTCACATAATTTATTTTTTTACCTCATCAGACAGAGTATTTACTTCACGTGCTACTTGTGAGGATGAACTGTTGGCACTGTTGCCTTTGGAACTGCCTAAAGACACAGTCACACTTTTTTCCGGTTGCTCAGAAGTACTTCGAAGGAGTTGTTTCGATGGCTGTGCAGAAATTTTTGTTTCATTTGTTTTACTGTATCTGTTATTATTAGAGTACTGAAACAAAATACCAACGCTCTTTAAAAAGTTATATTTTATGCAATAACAGGCTCTGAGCATTTCGTTTGCATAATATGAGGACCGCTAACTCTGGGGATCGTGTTCCTGTGACTTTCAGGACTATATTAATGTTTCCGCGCACGCGCATGGTTTATTTCTGAGCTATGAACTTCCCCCTTCCGCCTCTTTTTTTTGTGCCTAAGTCTACAATGGATTGTAACAATACTAACAATCATGTGAGTTTACAAATGAAAAGCTTTTCAAGTAGATTCTGAAAAGATAAAACAATTTGTTTTACAAAATTAAAGCAAGTGTCATCTAACATACTCAACTTTAGACGTCTTCAGATCTTAACTCTGACAATTTCACGTAATGCATGCGTCTACTAAGAGATTCAATGTTGCTATGTTGCTATCTCAATGATAGTATACCCGCCCTCATCAGGTAGGATACAAATCACAAGACGAAATCCCCTTCTTGTCATCCGCTCTGCTCTAACTTCTGGTCTCTTCCCGCAAAAACCTGATCAATTTCACATTGTACGTGTGACATGTATGCTATGAGGAGGATAGGATACCGTATGACAGCCTTAGACATAGTATAAAAAGGGCAAAGTATGCTATCTTCATACAAACGCACCGCGCGCGGCTTGTATGTGTGCGCCATAGTATCTATACGTCGCCGCACGCACACTCAAACAAAATCTCGACCCGTTTCTCAGTGCGCCAGTCGGGGCGAACACCTCACAAGGTTCGCGCGTCACGGCTTTTCGGCATCGCTAAATAAATGAAAAATGTGTGATAATCGAAGGAGAGCTTATTGCTGTGTGTTTGGGTGTTTATTATAAACCCCGTCGGTTTATTTTATCCTCTTATTTACAAATAATACTTCTCTGAATCTTGAATACATTTCTGTATTTGTTAGGAAAACCATTGTTGAACTTTATTGAATCACTTAATTAGTTATACAGAGATGTGTTATCTTTGGCAATGCAATGTTTTTAACTTCGACCTTTTCAATACTGGTTTTGTTTCGGCGAGACGAGCTTTGACTCAAAATTTTTTCAAAAATTGATTTAGTGATGATATGTCAAAAAATTTAATTGTTAAGGTAGTTTCACTGGCAATTTTTCTTGTTACTAAAGTGTCAACTTAAAACTAATTGTTTATTAGGATTAATCATCTCAGCGATACCTGTTTCTACCTTTGAGGATTTGTAATTGGCTTATTGTTTTTAAAATGTTGAACACTTTGTTTATTATAAGCTGTTGAACCTCCATTTAAATATTTCAAAAATGTTTAGGTAAAACAGACCTCAAAATCCCTGAACCCAGAAAACACAAGTAAAAAATACAACTTCCCGGCCCTTGCCAATTTCTAGGCACTGAATTAAAATTTTGCTAAAAGTGACAACCCTGAGACAGGCAAGTACGGTAGGCAATTATATCGCGGATTGGGCCGGAGATAGCCTACTGCCCTTTTTTTATACTATGCCTTAGATTAGACAATCAAAAAAGAGGTAGTTCATAGCTCGGAACCATCTGTACGTGCGGCAACACGACTTCTTTTACTCTTGAAGGTCTCAGGCAAACAAAATGCGCCTCAAAACCTGCTCTTAAGGGCAGAATATTACAATATTCCAAAAATCCTGTGTTGATAAATATTTGAATATCATGAAAATAAATAACAACAAAACCTACCTTATTGTTGTAGTTATTATTATTACTATATGTATATGGTATAGCTGCTTTTGCTCTGTAGAACTGGTTAGAGTACTGATTGTTGTAACTTGAAGAATAACTAGTAGACTGAGCTGGTTTTCTCCAGGAACCTTGTTTTTTCGGAAAACGGTTCTAAAATAAACATTACAATAAGTGAGTACACAGAAAATATGATTTCAGATCTTACAGATTGCTGTAGTATTCTTATTACACGAAAATTTAAGACATATTTTGTGTAAAACATAATTTTAGTTTTGAATTATGGATATTACTGCAACTTACAGGATATGTCAATTTCACAGACTTTTTGCTGGATTTCTGTTTTGAAACCATAGACGCAATATGTTGCGTTTCCTGGCTCGCTATAGCATCCACATACCACTCCCCATTTGATTGAGTCACCTTGAAACCAGGGGCGTCTAAAAACAACTTGTCCAAGGTTGTATAACCTAATCTTCTGTATGGTATCCATTCTCCTTGAAGTTCTTTATAGTCACCTGTATTTAAGAATAACATATTTAACATTAAAAAAACATATCTTGCTGTTTGTTTTGTTTACATATTCAGATACATCACTAAAAATGTCAAATAAATAATTTCATCGTCAAATAATAATTTGTGTGATAATATTTATACAGGGTGGTCCAGCGGGCGACGTCCAAAAGAACAATTTGGATGCCCGTGAGATATAGCGTGAAGACTGAATAATCGCTATAACTTTTCTAACTCTAATACGTTATATATGTAATTACTACTGGGAAACCGCCTACGGTGTTCCGTGCTTTACGTTAAACGCGAAATAATCGTAAAATAGCCCTACCTCTCGCGCGCTTGTTTACGCCGTTTGCGATAGTAATCTCGCACAACATGTGCACATTTAGCACGCGACAGGTTAAGTGCAATGTTTTTGTGTGTTTCGTATCTTCCGTAGTTTTTAACCCTTTTAGCACCAAGAGTTTTCGTCAAAAACGCCACGACATAAAAAAAATGATTTTTTTTATGTCGTGGCGTATGGCGAACGCTTGTTGAACGATATTAAAGTTAAAAAAAAAAATTGTCTGATATATCAGACATTGGCGTCGAGGGCACGAAACTTAAACGTCTGATATATCAGACATTGGCGCTGAAAAGGTTAAAAGCTGTTTGAAACATGCAGGTCCATCTCAATTATTTTTTACCAACTTGAAGTTTTCAATTAAGTTTTCAAAAGATTTCAATGAAGAGACAATTTTAACTTTTAAGCTAAAGGAGAATGTTCAAAATTATTTGACCGCCGTCCCCAGCAGGCCTAAGATAATCGCAGTGGCGTTATGTCATGGCATGTCGATAAAATATCTCGTGTCGTCTTCTCTGTCACGAACCTTAGCATGAACGATATGAGAGAGATACATCTCGTCGCGACAAAATTTATCTCATGACTAGATGTCAAAGTTGAAGTTGTTTTTTATTTTAAGGCTCCGATGTTGGGTTGGCCAAATTCTTTCATTCTTTTTAGACCATATGTGGACGCGATTTATGAATAAAAAAGGTAAATTCATAGACTTTTCACATAAATGACGCCACTGTCAGTTTTTACCCGACTGCGCGACGCAAAGGAGGGTAATGTGTTTATCAGCCTATCTATGTACGAGTATTATGTATGTAATTGGCCAGAAATTATATGCAGCACAAGATATCAAATTAACAAAGTACTACCTATAAGTTATACTTAAGTACTAAAGTCATTAAAGTATACAGCAGATGTTTGTGTAGTAGCAGATGTTTGTTCTCGGGTCATGGGTGTTTGTGTTTGTCTTTGTGTATTCCAAGGGACCCACGACACAAGGGAAAACCTTAGTGTGGGCCTTTGAGTGTGTAGCGTTTATTTTTATTTATTTATTTATTTATACAGGGTTTTAGGTAAATCTCTTACAACCTCTCGGGTGCTTAGTCAGTCTATGAAACTGAACAACTTTCCCAGGGAACATAGGTCAAAATATGAAAAAAAAATTGAGTTCCCATACAAATTTTATCAGCATATAGCGCATTTTGTATGGGATCTCAATTTTTTTTTTGTATTTTCACCATGTTCTTTGGGAAGGTTGTTCAATTTCATGGACTTATTAACCACCCGAGAGGTTGAAAGAGATTTACCTAAAGCCCAGTATAGTACTAAAGTGATTAAAGTATATTGATGTTAGATAAATAGGTATTGAAATCCGCAGCCTAACTTTAAGTGGGCTAGGAGACCATTCCCGTTTTTGGGCTCTAGGTCTATTGTGAGCCTAGAGATTATAAACTGAGCCATAGGCTTTGAAATTCGCCACAAACTTTGGAATTCTGGGTATTCTATGTCGAAGGGGTCACAAATGTCTCTAATGCGCCTTCGCTCATTTTTTCTAGCCTGACGCCTTCCGTAAAGGCTTATCATATAATTGTGATAAGGGATCGCCATGTCCGACTCCACTTCCAGTCACTTATCCACCTTAGAACAGACGTTCGATTTTCCTCGACCGGGAAGGGCTCTCTTTTTCATGTGGAAAAATTTGTCACGTTCAAAATCGAGCACGCCATAATATCACATATCCATCTGTCAAGACCCGACAAAAATGCGTTTCATGTTAGGGTTTGATGACAAAACTATCTCACGTGGCTAATTTGACCGAACGACATGCCATGACATGACAAAAATGAGTTTATGTTAGGGTCCGACGAGAAAACGACAAAAAGTCACGTGACCGTGTGATACGGCGTGTGATAATTATGGCACGGCGATCATCTTAGCTCTGCTGGGAGTATAAAGATGTGACATAATATGTCATTTTGAAGTAACAACGCCTTCATTTATTGTTGTGCCATAACAATGGATTTTTTGCAAGGAGTAAACTAAGAATCATTTTGTGATACATTTATTCGATTTCGATTCTTACATTTTGTTCCGTCGCCAGAGTTGTGACATATGTAATTTTAAAGGTCACAGTAATAGATTCATTTCATTATGACACCCACAACGAGACTCGTACAGAGATTGAACTATGAACCGTTTTATCATATACTGACTTTACATACGACCCTAGTTGTGTATATGGTTCTGACATATGTCATTTTGGAGGTAATAAAAATAGCTATTTTTATTACCTTAAAAATGACATATACTCAAATCTAGCTAGATTTCCATAAATGACACCAATAACATGACTTCTGCAGGGAATGCATGAAACATCTAGTCGTAAACTGACTGGATTTTAACTCAATTTATTTGATTACTTAGCAGTAAACATACATGGTGTCCAGGAAGTCATGGATAATCCTTGAACCGCAGATGGGTCACGTCATGGTCTACCAAATACAAAAACATGACCGAATAAAATGATCAGTTTCCAAATTTTTTGAAATTTAGTACATAATTCAGAAAAATCTCTACTTTGAAAGGGTTTTTTTTTGCGATTTCTACAAATGGAAACTTTTTCTGCATTTGTTTATGTTTTGTTTCATCTTGAATAATTCCTGTATCGATAAGATACAAGAAATTTCCAATGATAGGCTTTAAAAAATTTAAAAACCTAGTCAAACACAATTTTTCCATACATTTTTTTTTCTACCGCCACCTTTGACCACATCATGTGGTGAATAAAAAAATTCTGAATTTCTAAAATTTCAAAAAATTCGGAAACAGTTATAATTTTACTCGGTAATTTTTTATAATTGGTAGACCATGAATGACGTGATCTATCTGCAGTTCAAGGATTATCCATGACTTCCTGGACACCCTGTATATGGTTTTGACATACGTCATTTTAAAGGTCATAATAATAATAGCTTTACTACATTACATGACATCCATAACGAGACTCGTGCAGGGAATGAACAATGAACCGTTTCATCTTATACTGAGTTCTGATCCGATCCCAGTGGTTCACAAGGTTGTGACATAATATGCCATTTTAAAGGACATAACTATGGGTTAATTTCAGTAATTTAAGACGTGTGGTGATCGGTTTAGAATAACACCACCCCATTTCTTTCCGTTGGTGTCGCAAGAGGCGGCTAAGGAAAAACAAATATGACTTGCCTCCAGGCAACGACACCTCAATTTGTTCTGAATCTGAGGTGGCGTGCTATGGTCTCATGCGGTGTGGTAGGCTCTGTAAAAGGCCATCTGGTTCGCCACCACCCTCCTACCGAAGTCCGACGCCAAATAGCATGCTGTGTTCCGTCGGTGCGAAGGAGTACAGCCTTAATAGACATTTTCTGGGTTAACTCGCTCTATCGTCGACCTCATCTATGACCTTGGTCAAGATTGAGGTCAAAAGTTAACCCATCTTATAATAATAATAAAAAAAAGTATGTTACACCAACGACAAGGCTCGTGCAGGGAATCTAAATATATAAAAGGAGAAACTGACTGACTGACATATCAACGCACAGACTAAACGGCTAAACGTAGGCACTTGAAATTTGGAAAGGACGTAGCTTAGGTACCGTAGAGGTGCACTAAGAAAGGAATTCCCGAAATTCCCACGGGAACGGGAATTAGTGGGAAAATCCTTTTGTATGAAAAATCTAAACCGCTTAAGTTAGACGCTTGAAATTTGGCATGCAGGTACCTTAGTAAACGTAAAGCTTAGTGTTTAATTAGGGTATAGTCGATGTTAATGAGATAGTTAAGTTAAGGTGTATATACAGGTTGATTCTTTTTTGTTTGTTAGGGTGTAAGTGTTTGTGAGTTTTAATATTTTCTGTTAATGGTATACTTTTCATAATTTAGTTTTGCTGTCTGTATATACTTTATGTAAATACAGGGTGAAAAAGAACCTCCTAGCTTTATTGAAAATCCTGGACCAGTATCACTCAAAGAACACATGTATGAAAAAAAAATTTTTTTTGAAATATTTTTTCAATGGGAATGGTTCATTTTTTGCCTAAACGTAGACATTACTCGTACACCAGGCACGCGAGGGATGCGGGAAGCGCTCGGGGGGTGCACCCGAGTAGTGTCTTACGTTTAGGAAAAAAAATCCCACCGATAAAAAAAAAGTGTTCTGTAAGTGATACTGGTTCAGGATTTTCAATAAAGCTAGGAGGTTCTTTTTCAACTTGTATACAGTGAGGTGTTAGACCTTTTTACTTTTATAAAGAACACCCTGGCCGTTTGAAGATAGTTTTTAATTTGATAAAATACTGACAATGTCTATATATAAAAAAATGAATATACACTGAGCTTACTCTTGAATACTTATTAACATATTTACTAATTTAATGTATTTATCAATAGTAACTAGTGTCACGTTATTGATGTCGTATAATGAAATCGAGCTATTGTCACATAATCTTTGAAATTACATATGTCACATTCTTATACACCACTGGAGTCGGAAGGAAAGCTAGTGTACGATAAAATGGTTTAAGTTCCTTCCCTGCACGAGTCTTGTTGTGGGTGTCATATAATGAAATAAAGCTATTATTGTGACCTTTAAAATGACGTATGTTACAGCCGTATACGCCACTGCTAACGAATAAAAAAAATGGATTGAAAATCCAGTCACTTTACGATAAGATGTTTCATAGTTCGTTTCCTGCCGGGGTCACGTTATTTGATATCATATAACGTAATCAAGCTATTGTCATGGCCTTTGAAATGACATAAAATATGTCACATTCTTTTACACCACTTGAGTCGGATGGAACGCTAGTGTACGATAATTGTACATTATGTTACAAGTGTGCTAAATTGGATATTACATATTATATAAATATAAACTTTCCTTTGATATTGTCGGCAACAAACTATCACTTGCATGTTGCGCCTCGAAAAGTATTTCTGGCGGTGTACCCATGTAGGTTTCCTGTTCTGCACTTGAAGAAGACATTTTTTGTGTTGTATTTCTGACAATAATCACAATCTGATGAAAAAAAAATGCCGTTTGTGAAAACCAAGTGAAAACATCTGAAAAGAGGCGCAATTATTTTTTTCTTTTTTCGCTCGCAAAATGAAATTCACATTGACAAGTATGCCATACAGCCAAATAATAAATAATACTGAACTATATATTTTCATCGTTTTAGCATAAATAAATGATAATCTTCTGTTAAATTTAAATAATTTAGTGGAATTATATTTTTATTCACAAATAGTTTAATATTTACACTTAATTTTAAATAAAAAATAAGATCTGATCTCTTTGCTGAAATTTATAAAAAAAAAACATTACGTGCTTTATTTTATTACTCATGGGCTGGGTGACACATACCATTATGAACCTTAAAACAATGACATAAGACCCACTTTATGAGCAAATGTGTTGAAAAATGGTTTATAGTTCCTTCCCTGCACGAGTCTTGTTGTGGGTGTCATATAATTAAATAAAGCTATTATTGTGACCTTCAAAATGACGTATGTCACAATTTTTTACGCCACTGCTAACGAATAAAAAAGGAACGCTAGTGTACGATAAAATGGTTTATATGTAGTTCCTTCGCCCCTGCAAGAGTCTTGTCGTGGGTGTCATATAATGAAATAAAGCGATTAGAATAGAATCTTGTATTATGGCAACCTGCGTGATCGCAATTCCGCCAACTTCACGTTGTAGAGAGAAAATGCACGATGGGGAAAGTCACAGATAGCGATTATTGTGACCTTCAAAATGACGTATGTCACAGCCTCTTGTATTATGGCAACCTGCGTGATCGCAATTCCGCCAACTTCACGTTGTAGAGAGAAAATGCACGATGGGGAAAGTCACAGATAGCGATTATTGTGACCTTCAAAATGACGTATGTCACAGCCTTATACGCCACTGCTAACGAATAAAAAAAATTGAATTTAAAATCCAGTCCGTTTACGGTTTGATGTTTCTTAGTTCGTTCCCTGCAGGAATCACGTTATTGATGTCATATAACGAAATAAAGCTATTGTCATGACCTTTAAAATGATATAAATGTCACATTCTTAAACACCACTGGAGTCGGATGAAAAGCTAGTGTACGGTAAAGTGGTGTATAGTTCCTTCCCTGCACGACTCTCATTGTAGGTGTAATATAAAGAAATGAAGCTATTATTATGACATTTTAAAAGGCATATGTCACAATCTTATACAACACTGTAGACGCAACCGCCTATTTTCCTTTAATTAAACCATGTTCCATGATGACGAGGGACATCAAATTTTTTTTAAAATACGAGGAGTGATCAAAAAGTAGTGATAATGACCCACTTGTACAATTCATAATTTACTCATTCATACCAATATTTAAAGATAATTTAATTGCGAGGTTAGATGCAAAAAATTAAGTCTTAATTTTAAGAAACATAGAAACCGTGTCTAGTTGTTTGACGAATTCCGACGTAAAATATCATTATGGAGAAAAACGAAGTGCGAGCCGTTATTAAATACCTCAGTTTTAAAAGTTAACGACGCAAGAGATCCATCGTGATTTAGTGGAGACTTTAGGTGAGTCTGCTCCACCATATTCTACTGTGGCAAGATGGTCACCTCAATTCAAGACTGGAAGAACATCGACAGAAGATGAGCACCGCTCTGGCCGGCCATCGACGTCAGTTACGCAGGAAAAAATTGAAAAAGTCGAAAAGATTGTTCTAGACGATCGTCGTGTTATAGTGCGTTATTTAGTCCAGGAAACTGGCATTTTATATGGCAGTGTTCAATCAAAATTAAAAGATTATCTGAGTATGAGAAAAGCCTCGGCGCGTTGGGTACCCAGAATGTTAACAGAAGATCGGAAGAAAACCAGACTCAATCTTTCAAGGTGCTGGTTGGACAGATTTCATGTGGATCCTAACAATTTTTTGGCTTGATTTGTCACGATGGATGAAACATGGGTTCACTATTTTGATCCAGAAACAAAACAACAATCTTTACAGTGGAAAAGACAGTCATCACCAACTCCAAGGAAATTTCAAACCACAGCATCGGCAGGCAAAGTCATGGCCTCAATTTTTTTGGGATCCCGAAGGAATATTATTAATTAGTTATCTTGAGAAGGGATACACAATAACAGACGTTTGCTATGCATCTTCAATAGCTAAATTGAGAGAGGCTATAAAAGAGAAAAGACTTGTCAAACTCAGAAAAGGCATTTTGTTTCATCAAGACAACGCGCCGGTTCACACTTCTGCTGTTGCACTGGATGCCATTCAACAAGCTGGGTTCGAATTAGTGGATCACCCACCTTATTCGCTGGACCTGGCCTCCAGTGATTTTTATCTCTTTCCAAAACTAATAGAATACTTGCGTGGTAATAGAAATGCCGATGATAATGAAGTGATAGAGGCCGTGGAAGGGTTTTTGGAGGGCCAAGAGAAATCATTTTTTTTTAAAGGGTTAAAAATGTTGGAGAAACGCTGGACTCGGTGTGTAGATAGAGAAGGAGACTATGTTGAACAATAAATTTTTGTTATTTAAAAAATATATTATTTTCTGTTTCATTATCACTACTTTTTGATCACTCCTCGTACACTTCTCATCAAAAAAATCGAAACACCTCCGTTTTTATTGTTTCTGTCCGAATTTCACACAAAACAGTTTTCATTCTATGAAAAAAAATACACGATTGTAAAGCTGGCAGTTTGGCCATTACAGTGGTAAGCGAAAATTCTAAATTCTAAATTAGAATTTCATTTGTTTATCCTATAAATAAAATGAATTACTGTTTTGAGACAAATTTGAGTTGGAGTACATTTCAGGTTTAAAAATTAAAAATAAGCGTTTGTCTTTAAACTTTTGGTTTTTATTTGTTTACTGTGACTTTAGGACGTCCGAAAAAAAGTTTTTTTTTTTCTAAAACATATGGCTACTTCGCCCGCAGAAGCCGCCCAAGTGGTGGATTTGCTGGATTCCGGACTTAGTCAGCGTGTTGTGGCTGGAAGATTACATCTAAGCCTGTCATCTGTTCATAGAGTCTACAAACGCTATCGGGAAACTGGTTTGTTCACGCGCCGTTCAGGATCTGGCAGGAATCGGGTCACTTCTGAGCGAGATGATCAATTTATTGTAAGAACTTCTTTACGAAATCGACGCCTTAACGCTTTTCAACTGCAGCAGCGGTTTCATGTTGTACGTAGGGTGGCTGTAAGTGACTCTACAATTAGAAGAAGGTTGAAGGAACGTGGACTGGTACCGCACAAGCCAGCAAATGGGCCGAAATTAACTGCAGACCATCGAAGAGCGCGCCTTAACTTTGCATGTGAGCACCTAAATTGGTCATACATCCAGTGGAGCAAAGTCCTCTTTTCTGATGAGTGTAAAATTATGCTTTATGGTAACGACGGAAGGAACAAGGTCTACAGAAGAAACGGAGAACGATTTGCACAATGCTGTATTGAAGAAAAGGTCAGCTATGGTGGCTGTTTGTGGACGGTTTGGGGAGGAATCAGCGCTGACGGTAAGACAGAGCTTGCCTTCGTGCCTGGGCCACGTCTGCCTGCACTAAACTGTCATCGGTACGTTGAACAGTGTCTTGAGCCTCATGTGATGCCCTATGCACATTTTATTGGCAACGGCTTCATATTCATGCACGACAATGCCAGGGCTCACACCGCGGGCGTCGTACGAGATTATCTTACTGAAGTCGGTATCTCCATTATGGAATGGCCAGCAAGAAGCCCGGACATGAATCCAATTGAACATCTTTGGGATGAATTAAAGAGACGAATTCGAACGAGAGAGATCCTGCCCCAGAAACACTTAGCCAGTTGCAAAATGCAATCCAAGAGGAATGGAATGCCACAACATGTGATCGTGACTCTCATCTGATCGATGAAGAACCGCATGGAAGCAGTTATAAAAGCTCGGGGAGGGAATACCAATGATTAAATAAACGTTTCTAAACTTTTTTTTCATTTACGTGTTTTTTTATTCATTTCCTTCATACTCAATGCAGGGTAAAAATTACTGAACATTTAATTTTTTAGAACATTAACATTAGATTTTGAAAACCTCATATTACTCTCTATTAAACGACATGTGATACGTATTCCTAAATATACACATTTTTCTGATAATCCGTATAAAACATAAACTTGCAAGGTGTTTCGATTTTTTTGATGAGAAGTGTAGTATTTCCCTCATTATTATCTACCACAAAGGAATTTTTTAAAATATTAAAATGTTTAAATTATTTAAAATATTCTTAAAAATCGATGCTGGGTGAAAAATTGATTAAATGTGTAATAACTTCTAAATTACAAAAAAATCACGGAAAATACATGGGGATGATCTTAATGCCCCCTGGCCCTGGCACGGGACATCCAATTTTTTCTTTTGGACGTCGCTGCTGGGCCACCGTGTATTGTCTATACATATTTCTAACAGATTTTTTCAATAATTAGAGTCGACATATCACTGAGCTCTTTCAAATGATAAATATTTGAAATACTTACAGTTACACTGATTTAATGTCAATGCTCCTTTTACAGATAAAAGTGTGGCTCTCAGCGCTTGTATCACTTGTTCTTTATCAGCCATGGTGATAATCAGCACTGAAACAAATCAATGGATTGATGTTTTATTTAATAGGTACAATTACTAAGGGATTCCGTTTCCGCATTTAGGCCCATTATGCGCGTCGGTCAGTTGCTATTTCAGCCACTTCGACTCTGACTAGAAGCTAACTAGAAGATTTTTGCTCATTGATCTGCTACTAGCATGCGTTCCAGAATTACAAGGGCGACTGTCTCATCAGCCTTTAGGCAGGCCTTACAGAGGGGACTGTCGGTGGGCGTTCAAAGCGCATCGGTGCTTGCTAAAGCGCAGTGGTCTTGAGGGTGCCCACCATTATCGCAAGCTGTCCCTAGTTTTGTCAAAGCAGCTTTCGCGTTAGGCGCGGGAAAGGTCTTATGATTCTTTCGACTGCTGACATATGGATATGCTATTCCATCTGTCGATATGTTGGGAAAGGGTGCTAGTGCTAGCGCGAATCCAGGTGCGAAATCGGCTATTGGACGTATTTACCAAAGTTAAACCACTCACGGTGAATACAATAGAAAAGTGCTGAGCGCTGTCAGTGTTTAAGGGTATGTCGTCAGTTATGAACAGAAAAATGAACCTTTCGGTGCTTTCGGCGTGCCGCAAGGTAGTATACTAGGCCCAAGAGGCGTCTTTACCAAGGGTGCAGGGGGTGCGGTGCACCCGGGCGCCGCGATCTCAGGGGCGCCCGAGCGCCACTCGCCGTGCGCCCCCTGGCCCGGCAATTTCAATGAAACTGCACCCGTGTTATGATGGCGGGCCCGGGCGCGGTATAACCTAACATGACCCACATAAGTACTCCGGTTTGCATGTCTACATTTTGCATGGCATCTAGAGCTCTTCATAAATGAATGTGTTTATGTATTAGCAAAGAGAGGCGCGGCTCGCACGAGCGGCTTTTACAATAGGAACTTTTGCTTAACAATAGGAACTGTTGTGGTTTAAGGTTTGTTAAATTAACCTTATACTACATAGTTATAAAGATTATAATTATGGTAATAGTGAGTATCGCGTCGCTACCGAAAGGCGCGTGCGACCTGTTTTGATTTGTTTGAAAACACGCCTATTATCGTTGCGAACTCGACTTTTCAGGAATAATAAATAGAGTTGGCATTGCCTTGTTCAAACGTCGTGCGCGCGGCATTTCTCAAGGAACTGTATCTATTACTCCGGTAAAATTAGGCCCTTTTTCCTTCAAACCAGGACATTGATAATTACTGAGCGAAACCTTTTGGAATATGTTCAGACACCTTTCAGGATAACAATCGGGAAAGTTCCAAAACCTCCCGGGTTGGATAGCTGAGATATCCTGGAAAAACTGGAATTTTCAGAAGCAAGCCTGAAACCAGTACAAATAACGATTTTTTATTGTTATTCAATTGCTGTTAAAACCGACAAGACATCTAAGACTTTACAATTACTTTCCAGCGTCAAAAAACCTGGAAATCCTGGAATAAATGGAATTTTCTTTGAAAAAGTTAGGATGGGCTAAGAACGATGGCAAGACGCCATTTTTAATAGTAAACGACGCTTTACGACTTTTGATTATTCTAATGCCTGGAATTTTGCTAGAACGAGCCTTAAATTGACAAAAAAATTTAGTATGGTGTTTTTTTGCTATAAATTTTTTTGCCTTGCATTTAGCCCTTGGATATAGCAACATGGAATTTCTAGAAATCGTTGAAATTCGTTTTGATTGTTTTTACAGGTTACCTTATGATTCATTAACTATTGCTCGAAAATTTTAAAATATTTGTATTGTTTATAATCAGGTAGACCTTTCCCTATTTATTTGATTCCAATAAAACATCATAAAACGTTCCTCACTCATTGCAGACGAATAATAAGGTAACCTTATTATACGAAAAGTTAATGAACATGACGAATTTCAAAGATTTTTAGAAATCTCATACTGTTATACAAAACAAAATATACACAAAAAAAATTACCTTATCAAAATTTTTGAAGATTTAAAGGCTCGTTCCTACAAAATGTAAAATTTTAAAAGAGTTTTCCATCGTTTTCTTTTTGGAAGTGTGAGTTTGTTGCAGGACTACATCATCTATCATAAACATTTTCATTTTCGTAGTTGGATAAAGCTCCTTGATCGGTGGGTATCAAGCTACTGTAATTGTTGTTTCCGAAGTGTAAACAGATATTTCCGGGTACTGGTGCATCACGGGGCTTATAAATGAGCGGCTCTAGTAGATTTTTGTTATAAACATGGACGTTAACCCTATAATATTCCGAAGCTGCTATTATTATATCTTCCCCTCGCCAGAATCCATCCTGGAATTGTTGGTTAATATATTGTTCCATGCTAAGCGTTGTGTCCGTGAGGTTATTAATGTAGTGCTAGTTCTATTTGTGGGTCGTGCCGGTTTTCAGACGCGTACGAGTAGGTTGCTAGATCCTTCCTAATCATTGCGTGGTCAAACGTTAGGTAGAACGTAAGATTTATTTGGTTACATATGGATCTGTTGCCATATGCAGTTGCCGTCTTTTTCGATGCATTCTAAAAAAAAGTTGTATTGTTCTGACTAGCCATAGTTTTCGGGTGGTTGCTGTCAGCCAGATATTGACCGAATGACTGTGGAGTCTTTTGTTTAGTAGTTTTAAAAATTATAAAGTTGTCGGGCGCATCAAGTTGAAAGACAGCAGGATATAACTTTATGAGCTTTCATTTCCCGCAGGCTCCCATATAGTATTATTGTTTTATTATCCTTTTCTCTATACCCTATTGTAAAACTTATGCAAACTATTGGTTCTTCGGTCGTTTGCTTGCTTTTAGTCGTTATTATTTTAAATTAAAAAAACGCACCTTAGTAGTAAAATAATGTTTGGTATTGTTCCCAAGTTGGGCGCTTCCTATCCGATGTGTTTTACGATTGGCTAAGTGATTAGTGATTCGTATGGTATATCAGTAAGATATGATAAATTTATTATGCGAATAATATATTATAAGTGTATCAGGTGGCCTATTGTAGTAATGTCTTTGCAGCACACAATACTGCTAATGGATTCCTGGTTTTAGCGTTTCGTAAGAGATCTAAACTTGTATCGCGTGACGCAACGGGTGATTTTGTGTTACTGTGTATATTCAATTAATTTAGGTGTCGTGCTGTTCAACGCGCGTGAAATTGCAAATGAAAGTGTATTCTTTATTCTTAAATTCTCTATGGCGAGCTCCTTTATTTAGGCGTTAATTGAGTGAATCACTAGCTACCGTTCTATGTACTTCCCTAGTACCCTAGATTTTCAAGCTGGAGTAATGTGTAGATAGGATACGTTAAGAGGTAACCACCTATCCGGATTGTTAAGCTAGGTTTAAGAATATGATGCGCCGGTCAGGAACACTATACGGTATCCTGCGGGTCCTACAAGTTGCAATAATAATTATGTCGGTTAGATCGGCGCTTTGTGAGTTGATGCTGGAAAAAAATTATACCTTTTGGCTAGAAATGTTTTACAATGGAACGAGCTCACCAGGTTCTCCGCCTTCCTCAAGATGTTGCGCGTGTATCGCATTGTTCTTAGCTCAAGTTTCTGTGTCTTGGTCGTCGTTAATAAGTTCCACTGTAAACTGCACTGTATGTGTGAATGACGCACGCGATGCGCGACGTAGGTATTACCGAGTGGAACCGAAATGCACTGATATTATTATATGGGGTACAAAAGGCACTAGTCGCGATATACGAGGGAGCGTTTTCAAGTTCGCGGAATGGGTAGGTAGGCCATTAATGAGGGTACTTTTCTGATTATAACGAATTTAGTGACTAATTATTAGTATAAATACGAAGTTTCATTCTAATCGAGTCATTATCGTCTCGTTCACATATGGTAGTTGCAGGTTGACCCGGTTCCCTCCTACCATACACGCGCTCGAGTCCACGCCGCGACACCGTTGGCCCCTCGCTTGGTGCTCAAGTGAGCGCGGTCAACTACTGCGGGTAGTCGCTTCCTACCCGCAGCGGGATTTTATTTTGTTTGTGTCGTTCCAGCCAGGGGGTAGTTCGGATTCTCGTTATTCGGATCTACCCACCTTCGGACTGCGTTTTGTGTTTGACCTAGTTTTAGTGTTTTTAAGTGTATGTGCTGTCTCAACATTTGTGTTTGACCCCCGCGAGTGCCATGGACGGAAGTGGGCGAGCGCGCTCGAGCGCGCCGCCCCCATCGCCGGCCCCCGCTACACCACGGTCCTCCCCCGGGTTTGCACCCCGGAGGGGCCCGCCTCACCACCGACGACGAGCCCGTACGTCGAAATCCGGGCGCGTGCGGCGAGCACATCACCCCGTGTCCGACTTGGACATCGTGATGGTCTCACGGCTGTGCGCCTCGGGACTTTTGTCCCGGGAGATGCAGCTGTGACTCGCTGCATACGTCCGGATAAAGGACATCGAGCGTCCTTGAGGGCGCTGAAGGTCTTGACCAGCCTGGAGCTCACCCTGCCCCCCGCCCGCCAAAAACGGAAGGAGCGCGAGGGGGGCGCCTCACCGCCCGCCACAGCCCCCCTGCACCCGAGGGACCCCCGACGAAGCAGGTCGGTAACTACCGGGCGAAAGCCCATTACTTCACAACCGCTACCTCAACCCGCCCCCCGCCCGCCCGGTCCCCCGGCGCCGAGGCAGGGGCCACAAGAGGCCATGCCCCCACCACCCCAACCTCCTAAGCCGCAGCGCGAGAAGCGGGAGTCGCGCATCCCGACCCCTGCGGCTAGGCTCAGCGCGCCCACGGGCGACGCGCCGCCGGCCCCGCCGCTTCCCGGGTTGCAGAGGGCCTAGGCTCCGGGCCCTCCAAACGTCAACCCCCCACACTGGCCAAAGTGGCCCCAGATACACCCAGGGCCATATCCCAGAACTGTAGCGCCCTCAGCGCCTAAACAGGTGCGACCGCCGCCGGCGCCGAAACCCGCCGCCCCAGCGAGGGCGCCCGGGCCTGTCCCACGGCCAGTGAGACCCGCCGCGACTTACGCGGGCGCTCTCACTGGCCCACCGCCCCCTCCACCCCCGCCGCCGCCTGCAGGCAACACCGCCGCAGCGACCGCTACTGCCACCGCCGCCGCCGCCGCCGCCAGCGCCGCCGCCGCCCCGAAGGGGCACTATCCGCCACTCGTGGTGGAGAAACTGCCCAACTGGACGGGGCACTTCGCGGCCTTGGCAGAGCAGCTGGGCCACCCCCCGAACGCCCGCCCCTACGGTGAGGGTGTTCGATTCACCCCGCCGGAGGGCAACGAGTACCGGCTCATTCAAGCCTATCTCTCCAAGCTGGAGAGGGAGGAGGGGGTGAGCTGGTTCTCCTACACACCTCCCGAGGAGAAGGGCCTCAAAGTGGCCATTCGTGGCCTCCCTGCAACCACCGACCCCGAGGAGATCAAGAAAGCCCTCGAAGGGAAGGGCTTCGCTCCGACACATGTGAGACACATCCGGGCCCGCGCTGGCCGCCCCGGATGTCTCTTCCATGTGTCCCTCGCTAAAACCCCCAACCTGATCCCCGGCATATACTCCATCACGGAGCTTCTCTATATGCCGGGGGTCAAGATCGAGGCGTGGAGGGGGAAGAAGGGTCCAGCGCAGTGCCACCGCTGCCAGGCCTTTCGGCACTCCTCGCAGCAGTGCCACCGCCCCATCGCGTGCGTGCGCTGCGGAGGCCCGCACGCCGCCGCCGACTGCCCGCGCCCCCGAGAGGACCCGCCGACCTGCGCAAACTGCGGAGGCGCACACCCGGCGAATCACACCTCATGTCCGGTCTTCAAGCGCGAGTCGCGCTATAAGAAGGCCGGAACTGTGGCTCGCCTAGGCCCTACGACCCGCGCCTCGGTAAGTCGCCCTCTAGTCGAGGAGGCGGCGCCGTCATCGCTTATGGCGCCGGCCAACGTCCCGCCGAGGCGCAACGCAGCAGCCGCCCCGCAGCCTACCGCCCCCGCAGGAAGAGGAAGCGTGGGGGCAGAAACAAAACCCAGCCCGCCCATCAGGCGCAGCCCGCCCAGGCGCAGCCCGCCCAGGCGCAGTCCGCCCAGGCGCAGCCCGCCCAGTCGCAGCCCGCCCAGGCGAAGCCGGCACGGGCCCAGCCCTGCCGGGCTCCTGCCCGAGCACCGCCCGCCCAACCATCTTCTAAAACACCCATAGAGGTCAGTCCGGACCTGACTGTCGACGCAAAAATTGAGCTAGCGCTTAAGCTGCTCAATGAATGCAGAGACAGCAGGGCCGCCCCTAAGACAGCCACGCGGACCGGCAGAACAGATGGCCCATAAGCTCAGGTTGGTTTATTGGAACGCCCAGTCGTTGTCGACAAAGCGGCGCCTGCGCGCGAAGGAAGTTCGCATCGACATCGCCCTAATCAATGAGACCCACCTGAGCCCCCAAGTGCCATTTAAAATCCCGAACTACCTGGCCTACCGTAAGGATGAAGTATCCCCCCTCGGCAAGGCTTACCGAGGGCTGTTGATACTAGTCCACCGCCGGGTAGTTCATCAGCTGGTCCCCCTCTCCCAAACCACGACACTATACTCGCTGGGGATCGACGTGCACACAGGCGGCGGTGACCTCCGTCTGTACGCCGCCTACAAGCCTCCGGTCGTCCCTCTGCAGCCCGGTGAGGTTCGTAGCCTCCTAAAACCCTCCCACCCCACAATGCTGGCAGGTGACTTGAATTCCAAACATATCGCCTGGAATTCAACCACCACCTGCCCCAATGGACGCCGCCTAATGCAGGACGCCGTGGACCACCACTATGACTGCCTGGGACCCGACGAGCCGACCCGCTACGATCCAGTCAGCGGGAAAGGCGAGGTCCTGGACATAGTGGTCTATCGCGGTCTGCATACCACACCATCTCTGGAGGTAATGACTGACCTACCATCAGATCACCGACCTGGCCTGTGCGTTCTGGACCTACGTCCGGTCCGCGCTGCCCCTCCTGCCCCGCGCATGCGCACGGACTGGGAGAGGTTCTCGGACGCATTGACAGAGTACACCCCAAGCCGTACAATTTCCACCCCGGCAGACGTCGATGCAGCCACGGAGGAGCTGACCGCGGCGATTCAGGGTGCACTTCAAACCGCCTCTCAGCCCACCCGCTCCGGAGAGAGGATTAACCCTCTCCCGCAGCGGCTCAAGTCCCTGCTTTCTGAGAAGCGCACCCTGAGACGCGACTGGCAGCGCACTCGATGCCCAACCCTCAAAACCAAGCTCAATTCCTTGGTAGAGAGGGTGAAAGCAGAGCTCACCGACGACGCCGCATCTAGATGGGAGCAACATCTACTGGAAGTGGAGGAAGGAGGCGTCCCATCCGTCCACCGGCTCTGCAAGCAGTTATCTTCCGAACCCACTCCGGTAAGGCCACTGCTTGACAATAACGACCATCCCCAGTACAAGGCGACGGACAGGGCGGAGCTGTTCGCCGAATGCCTCGAGAAACAGTTTACACCGAACCCCTGCGGCGACCCCGCACACGAGGAGGAAGTACGCAACCACTTGCGTGAGTACCTGTCGAGGCCTGTAGCCACGGGAGAAGACCCGGTCGTGTTCTCGCCCGATAAGGTGCAACGCGCCCTTCTTAAGACGAAGCCACGGAAAGCACCTGGCCCCGACCGCATCACAAACGCAGCGCTGCGCCACCTCCCGCCAAAAACGGTGGCTGCAGTCGCGCGTTTGTACACCGGCATCCTTCGCACAGGTAGCTTTCCGACCCCTTGAAAGCTAGGCCGCGTCATAATGCTACCAAAACCGGGTAAGGACCCGAAACGCCCCCAAAACTACAGGCCCATCACCCCCCTCGACACACTATCCAAGGTGTTCGAGAGACTGTTTCTCGATCATTTGGCTCCACACATTACCCCCGCCCGGAGCAGTTTAGCTTCAGACAGGGCCACTCTACCACTCTACAGCTCACCCGTGTCCTCCACCACTTGGCCACCTGCCACAACAAGCGGAAATTCACGGTCGTGTTGATGCTGGATATGGAGAAAGCGTTCGACCGCGTATGGCACGAGGGGCTGCTGTACAAGATGTCGCGGTCGGATGCGCCACGCCGCATCATCCAGGTGATCTCCTCCTTTTTGAAGGACCGCAGAATTCAGGTGGCTGTTGAGGATGCGGTCTCCTCCGAGCGCCCTGGTCCCTGTCCGAGCGGGCGTCCCCCAAGGAAGCTGTCTCTCCCCGGCCTGTTACGCACTCTTCACGGACGACATCCCCGTGGTAGGTGACGTCAGGCTCGCTCTCTTCGCAGACGACACGGCGTACCTTGCGTCGTCGTACCGTCTGGGCCACGTTGTGAAGAAGATGCAGCCCACTCTCGACTCCCGCCAAAACGCAAACGCAAACGCCAAAACGCAGGCCATGGCCACCGGTCTGTGGAAATCCCCGCCGCCCCTATTTACCCTACAAGGACAGCCCGTTCCGTGGGCCGAGCAGGTAAAGTACCTGGGGGTCACAATCGACCGCCGACTTACCATGCGCGCCCACGTCAACAACAGCGTCGTCCAGGCCAAAGTCGCGAGCGCTAGGTTGCGCCCCGTCTTCACCTCAAAGCTTCCTCTTCGCACCAAACTTATGGTGTACAAGACATACATCCGATCACGTCTCACGTACGCGGCACCGGCATGGTAATTTATGCATTGGTCTGCGAGTCGCAGAGACGCCGCCTCCGAGCACAGGAGAACCAATGCATACGCAGGATTGTCAACGCCGGCCGCTACGTGCGCAACGACGTGATCCGGCGCGACCTAAAAATCGACAGCCTGGACGAATTCATCGTCTGCCTCGCGAGGATGATGTTCGACCGCGCGGATAACTCGGCGTTCGAACATCTGCGCGACATCGCGCCCCTCCACGCCTGCCCCCCGGACCCACCGGACGATGACCCCACTAATCAAGACGCCACGCTGCCCCGCTCGACCTCCCCTAGGGTCGAGGGCGCGAGGCAGCCCCCACCGGATTTGAAACCCTCCCAAGCAAGACACAATGCTGCCTCGCCCGACCCCTTTTAGGGTCAAGGGCTCGAGGCAGCCGCACCATCAGCACCTAACACGACACCACCCCGCTTGACCTCCCCAAGGGTCGAGGCGGCGGGAAAGCGCCACATCTTTTTTCCCCTTAGATCCCTCCACAGAAGATTAAGGTGGGCGAGGTGGAGCTGGGCAGCTTGTCTCTTAGCCCTGTGGCGGGGCGGCTGCAAGGCTTTACCAGGCTTCCACCCGTCCCATATTGCTTCCCATGGTGGCGACCAAACCGCGAACGCGGTGGTGGGTCATGGGAAGCAGAATAGGTAGCCACAATCGTGTCCCTCCCTCCCTTAATGGGTTAAAAAAAATCATACACACACACAGCGGTAAGAGGATACCCTTATCGCACCCTCAAATTGTGCCCCATTTTCATTTCCCCGCTCTCTGGTTTTGCCCAGAATTGGCCATTCGGCCATCACCTGCGGTTAAAAATCAAAATGCACTTTCCCTTAGTCTTAGTCTCCCCCAAAATGCTCCCTACGACAGCCGAAGGTGCACTCTTGCCTTACCTGTCGGGGGGAGCAGAATAGTCCCCTCACCCTACACGCATGTAGGGTCAGAGGCAATCCCAAGGACCGGCCTATTTTGAAAGGCCGCGGTAGAACTTCACCGCCATGGGGTTCTCCCCGATGCGGTTTCCCCGTGCGCCCCTCCGGCGCACGAGAAGACATTGACGTCATCGGGTCATTAGTCTTTGAACTATCGTCGATTAAGCAACTCAATCGGGAAGCAAGTGTGAAATATGGAGAAAATCGAGTACCGCGCAGTTATCAAATTCCTTACCAAGCAAGGAAAGTCGGCTCAAACCATTCTGGAAGAGATGACATCTGTTTACCGGGACTCTTGCCCGGGTAAAACCATGGTTTACAAGTGGCACAGTCTCTTTAAGCAAGGCAGGCACTCCCTTGAAGACGACCCCCGACCAGGACGGCCAATCGAGGTTACCACTCCGGAAATTGTTCAATAAGTCGAAAAATTAATATTGGAAGATGCACGTTTAAAGAAGAAACAGCTCGCAGAAATGGTTGGAGTATCAGATACAACCATTTTTAAAATTCTTCACGACCATCTTGGCATGACTAAGGTCAGCGCAAGATGGGTGCGTGGAGTGTTCTCACGCGTTTTTGGACCTCTGTGCTGAAGACGAAGATGGTGTTTTGAAACGAATTGTTACTGGAGACGAAACTTGAGTTCATCATTATGAACCTGAGTCTAAACAAGACTCTATGCAGTGGCACAAAAAGGGTACACCACCGCCGAAGAAGTTCAAGGTGTCACAGTCGGCTGGAAAAATCATGGCATTATCATTATATTATCATGATAATTGTCGTGATAATAACAGATGGATAATTATCGATTGATAATAACAAGCAACAAAGCCAATGGAAATAGAATCATCATCGGATGAAGATATTCCTTTGGCAACTTTGGTCAATCTAAGTTAATTTATTTACGACTAGCTTTCTACCCGGGACTTCGTTCGTTCCGAAAATTTAGTAGCCTATGTGTTATTCTGATGCAGAAGCAATGTATTATTGTAAAGTTTCATTAAAATGCATTCAGTAGTTTTTGTGTAACAAACATCCATACAGCCACACTCACAAACTTTCGCATTTATAATATACTAGCATCCCACTCGGGACTTCGTTCCCGTGGGAATTCGGGGAAATTATGTAGCCTATGCTACTCAGGGATAATGTAGCGTCTTAATGGTGAAAGTATTTTTGAAATCGGTCCAGTAGTTTCGGAGCCTATTCAAATGCTACATTATCCCTGAGTAACATAGGCTACATAATTTTCCCGAATTCCGTTTTGGCGGGATGCTAGTAATTTTAGTATAAAATTAAGATATTAGAAGGATGTTTAATCTGACGGAAACTGATTTTAACTTAATATACCTTTGATTCATGTTGATTACTAGATTTGTGTTCGATATTAAATAAAAAAACTAAAATTATTTGTTTTTAATAATGGTTTGTTACAATTCATTATAAACCAATATAACAAATGAATTTCTTACACTGGTGATAATTATCCGATAACTATCCGATAATTATCAGATAATTATCCGATTATTATCAAGAAGCGTAATTATCTTGATAATTTCGAACCCTGCTGTTGATCGATTACAAAGAAAAAGGTGTCTCCATAACTGGAGAATACTACGCTACAATATTAGAACGATTAAAAGAAGCTGTAAAAGAAAAAAGAAGAGAAAATTGACCAAGGACTCCTTCTGCACGACAACGCGCCTGTTTACACGAGTCGAGTTGCGTATACGTAACTTATCTTATCGAAAGATCTGAAAAACGTATTAGAGTAGCAGGTGAATATATTGAAAAGGAAAAATAAATCTGTATTTTTAATTACACTCCTTACCTCCCATTCCGCGAACTTAAAAACCTCGTAGTTAAGTGATTCACGAGTTATTCTATAGAGCAACGGTCAGCAACAGGCGGACCGCGGTCCGTTTGCGGACCGCGAAAGGTTGAACCTCGGACCGCCAAATATTGTAATGTAGGTATGTCAAGTATAAATAAATACGTAATATTTTTGAACCAATCTAACTTAGTACCTACCTAATCTAATTAATCTGTTTTACAAATGCCAACAACTGATGCGGTTTTATAGTTGCAATGCATCGACCAAAAACATCAAAATTGCAAAAAACTTGCTATCAATTTGGCCACTAAGTTTGGCTCGATATACATATGCGAAACATCTTTTTCAAAAATGAATTTTTTGAAAAACAAATATCGTTTGAGATTAACAGACGCTCACTTAGAAGACACTCTTCGAGTTAGCTGTTCTTCCCGAGAACCAAACTATAAAAACCTGGCTCAAGACCGCCGATTCAATTTTTCTCACTAATTTTAGGTAATAAATAGCTGTACTTAATTATTATCAGTTGTTTTTTAGCATTATCCGGACCCTACATAAAACTACTTGCCGACCCCTGCTATAGAGGCTAGATAAAATTAAGAACTTTTCAATGATCTATCGCGTAAGTCAAAGTATTAAAATGCAAACGGTGCGCAGTATAACAATAGCCGACCGAACTTGGGAACAAAGGCGCGGGCGCGGGTGTCGTAAACTTTGTCAACGTTTGAGATAACAGGAGAGCACGTGCAGGGACGTCCGCCCTCGACCGCTTGCCACTTTATTACTATAATTACTGACTAAAAATTAATAAGGCAAGTATATCTTTCCCTGTGTCATTCCATAATCACATTTTGTATAAGTTCCTGGGGAGATCATCCAAAAAGTCACATGCTAATGCTCGAAAGAGCTCAAACCACTTCTCGCCCTTTCCTATATTCGCCATGGCACCTATACAAATCATAACATTATGACATAATAAGTGAAATAGATTAGGACACATACTAAGGCTTAATAATTAAGCATGCTAGTTCAAGATAATATAATAAAAGATAACTAGTAGACCAACCTACATTATTAAACTAATTTATTGTAGTGTGCAACCATATTTCATGTATTATAATAATTAGCTTTAAAGAGTTACTCAGCAGTTATGTAGACATCCTTTTTCACAACTACCTATACAACATACATACCTAGTTGTTCGCTAATAATATCTATAATATAAGTTGAGGAACAAGTTTTTCAAAGGGGCCACCTTTGAAAAACTCAAAGTGGATATTTCTGACTACCTAAATGAGGCAATGATGTGATAGTGGCAGGACAAAGTTTTTTTTCATAGAGTCATAAAAACCTCCTTATATGTATTTTAAAGCAGACAAAATTTATCTAACAAAGAAATGAATACAGTGGAGCGTATTTTAGCTGAATGTCGTTTAACCGAACGACCGCTTATCTGAACTACTACACCGGGCTCAATGGAAAGCTTTTCCACGAAAAACTCTTGCTTCACATCGTGAATTAGCAGCACCTGTTCCTAAAATAAGCAAGGTTTGTATCACTAACTTAGCATGTGCCAATGCTACTGTCAATCACCGATTGCCAATTCTTGTAATTGGTAAAAGCAATGTCTGCGATGTAAATATGCATGGCTAAATCAATATACCCACAATAGGTAAGATAAGATAAATTTATTCAGTAAAAAATAGCTCAACATATAACATAACATATACGATTTATGTTGATTATGCGAAAATACCGGTTTTCCGAACACCCAAGTCCCCCAATTAGTTCAGATAATCAACGCTCTACTATATTTAAAATTTGCTACTAAGTTTCTACCAACTTATTTCATCTGCTTCCTTATTCAATTAAAATCAATCATTAGGTATTTCATTAAATACAATTGTTGATTTGATAGAACTAGTAGCTTTTGAGCTGTATCCAAACTGTATTCAACTTGGAAGGAATCTACCAATTGCATCCTTTTGTCATAGACTTTGGATGGTTTAATGGTCACTGAGGTCACTTCATGGAAGGAAACAATGTTAAACATATTAATAGATTTGTTTTTGTTTTGTATTTAAAAGCTGTTAAGACATATTGCTAAAGGGACACAATATGTCCAAATTGAAATGCAAAATAATAATCTCCTGTCTATAAAAATAGGATCTTTTCTATTTGTTAAATCAGAAGTCTATCCTCAAGACTGAAGTCTCATTGGCATCTTAGACCAGCAGAACACAAGCAATTAGTAACAGATTGATATGCTTAGAACAACAAGCATGTGGGGCTCAGGGTCAGTTGGGGTATTTTCATAGAGTTTTTTATATAATATTGCAATTTTTGTTATCTTTTAAGCTTGCATAGTCAAAAGCGTGGGACATGGTCTTAAGATTACTACAGTACACTATTTGTAAATTTCGTTCCGCTTACTTACCTGCCTATAATATGGATTCCAGTTTGAGGACCTCAGGCGTGCCACTTTTCGTCACTTGAGTATTATTCCCAAAATGGGAACAATAGATTCCTCGCAACACTACATATCGGTGACGATCATTACATTACAAGAATCTCCAATTATATCCTGAAACCAAAAATGACGCGTAAGCAAGAGAAAATCTACCAGAATTGATAAATATGGACTTTCTCTTACAAACGATGTTTTTAAAATTAGATTTTTCTGATTGTTATATACCTTTGATCCGGAAGTTTCAATATCGTTTGATAACGCCGACAACTTAAATTACCACTAAATCTAATTATATTCTCCGTTTTTTATCTAGCTTCGATACAAATCCAAGATTTACGAATTCGGCAATTCGCTGAGACGAAGCGGAGGCGGATTGGAGGCGGATAGAAAGAAGACGGTAACTTTTTTTCTTAAAATTATCGGCAAAGGAGATTTAAATCATACAGCCATTTATTAGTTTTTTTTTTATACTTGACCATCAATTAAAAGAAAATTTTAAAAAAAATCCGGCTAAAAGCATGACGGGCTACGAGCATCGTAGGGTTCCGTAGTTTGCGTAATAGTAATAGGTCCAAAAATGCAGATTTCACGGTTAAACGGTTAAGGAAATAATGACTAAAAATTTTGTGGCACTTCGCGGTTAGCGTTAGGCCAATGACAAATGTTAAGATTATTTACAAAAATGAGGGAACTTAAAATACACGGAAAAAACAGGATAAGGAACGGAATTTGGAAAAAACATTAAGGATCAGGAAAGGAATATTATATGGAAAACGAAATATAATACAGAACAATATATACTACAATAATACCTACTTTTATTCTAATATTATTTACTTCAATAAAAACAGAAAGGTTGTAGTAACATATACAGTGAGTCTTTATAATTGTGCACTATTAAAATGAGAGAAACTATGCTTCATATTATCGACGGGAAAAATACTTTAAAAAATCTGAAAAAAAAAAAGATTTTTTATGGCATTTTTAAAATTCTTGTTTGTTACTGTGCTCCCCGTAAAAACAAAACGGTATATCTTTTAAACTAAATGATCAATAAGGTAAGGGTCAGTAGGATCTTTTTCGGGGCGAGGTGGAGTTATTATTTAGGTTTTGGTTTTGGATTTAAAGATACCTAACAACTACACTTACTAGACGATTCACCCTATGTAAAACAATTCTAAGTAGGTATTTACGATTCACTGCTTGAAGGTCTTACGACATGAGGGTTCTCTTCGTTCCAGAAGTTCATTATCCATGTTTCTTTTTGCATCTTCACACAGTCACTTGCAGAAGCTGTTGCGTGGTTGAAAATCTGTTTCATCTAGCTCCTGCACGTTCACTCTAGGGAAGTGTTACGGGTAAAGGCCCACCTCACAAAGAAGGTTTCGTTCTCTATCACGCCTCATCACACGAAATCACACTCATCAGTCATCAGTCCTTAGAATGTTCCTGGATGTATCTTCACGCAACCACTCGCAGAAGCTAAAGCGTGGTTCAAAATAAGTTTCTTCCAGCTCTTGGACTCTAGTGAAGTGGGACGGGTAAATACCCTCCTCACGAAGAAGCTTCCACAAGTAATGTCGCTTACGCCGAACGCGATGAATGCATCCTTTCTTTGTGCTGGCCATCGGGTGACCATGGAAAAAGTCAATGATCTCTTCTTCCAAACGGGCAGAGAATCGCGGCCGGCCAGCGTCCAGGGTAGGAGGCCTAAACGTCCTCCAGTCACGATGGCGCTGCACCGCTCCAAGGACGGTAGGTACGCGGATAAACCCGCCGTCCATGTCTTTCTGCGTACAGTTCTGCAGCTGCCGACAGGTTGCAGTTAAAGCAGGGTGCTATATTATGCAGTGGTATAAAGAACAAATACGGAAATTATGTTGAAAGAGGATTTAATCGGGATTCGTAACTATGGCTGGTTGTATGGAAGTTGACGTGTGTTTAAAGTGTAACAGACAGAATAAGAGAAGATCATGTTTGTGTGTCACTCGGTGAAAATGAAATAAAAATGTAACATGATTTTGTAACAATCAATACAAAATAAATACTCAAGTTTCACAACAAATATCTGCTTATATTTAATTTTAACAAGTGTTCATCACAATCACAGGTTATGAGCGTTTAGTGCGAATTGTTCCGCTGTAGCCAAGTGAAACGAGAGGAGTAGGAAATGTCAAACGAAAGTCCAAGTGGAAGTGGATCAGGACTGGCTTCTGTAGAAAAATTAGAAGGGTCCAGTAACTACCAAGGTTGGAAGTTTGATATAAAATGCGCGTTGATGCACGACGATTTGTGGAAATACGTCGAAGAAACGCCGGTCGATTCTGACAAAACAGGACTTAGAGGAGACCAAAAGGCATTCAGCAGGATTTGCCTGTCGGTGAAAAAGGACTGTAAGGTACATGTCAGATCATGCAAAACTGCAAAGGAGGCATGGAGTGCTCTCCAAACAGCCTTCGAAGACAACCGATGTCGACTATTGACTAAGCTAGTAAGTCTGAAACTGAGTCAATTCAACAGTATGGGAGCATACGTAAATGAGATTCTGAGTGTAGCTCAACAACTAGGAGATCTTGGCAAGACGATAGATGATGAGCTCCTAGCTGCAATGATGTTGGCAGGACTACCTGAAGAATATGCACCAATGAGACTAGCTTTAGAAAATACTAATATTACCTTAACTACCGATTACATTAAAACAAAATTATTGCAAATGGTTGACTACAAAGAGAGTGGGTCTAGTGGAGAGACAGCCCTTACTGCTGAGAAAAAGACATTCAAGCCAGAAAATAAGAAGCAAAAGCAGAAGACTGTCAAGCCTAGCAAGTGCTTTATCTGTGAAGGTCCACATAAGATGATAGAATGTCCAGATAACCCTAGAAATAAGAAGGATAAGCAGAAAGAGAGAGCACATACTGCTACTGCACTATCAGCGACATTTACTCATGACGAAGAATGGATTTTGGATTCTGGAGCATCAGCACACATGACTAGTTGTAGAAATTTGTTAAATAATTTTGTAAAGCATGAGGATGTTGAAGTAGCTTGTGCGAATGGAGGTAAGGTTTTTGGTAAAGGTTTTGGTGATGTAGAAAGTAAAGACTTGACGATAGGCAACGTCATGTATGTACCAAACTTAGCTTCAAATCTTTTGAGTGTGAGTGAGATTACGAAGAAAAATAAAGTCATAGTTTTTTCAAAAAATGACTGTAAAATTTATAATGCAGATGATTTCCAAGTAAAAAATGATGCGTGTGTGGAAGGATTTTTAGATAGAGGGATTTATAAATTAATGACAACAAATTCACAGGTCGCTGCAGCTACATTGACAAATGCTTGTGATGACCTGGAGTTATGGCACAAACGGTTAGCGCATCTTGGAGTTGGTAATCTAAAACTTTTAAAAAAACTTATGGCGGACGGGGTGAGTTTTTCTTCCTCATATAAAAAATTAAATTGTGAAGCATGCCTCAAAGGGAAACAAACAAGAGAAGCTTTTCCTAAAGAGGGCGGTACAAGAGCAACTGAGATTCTACAATTAGTACATTCGGACGTTTGTGGTCCGATGACCGAGACTTTTGGAAAATTTAAATACTTTTTGACGTTTATTGACGATTTTTCGAGAAAGACTTTTATCTATTTTCTTAAAAACAAAAGCGAGGTTTTTGAAAAAATAAAAGACTTTATAGCGGTTGCGGAAAATCAAACAAACAAAAAGTTAAAAGTGTTACGTACGGACAATGGTAGTGAATTTAAAAATAAAATTGTAGACAGTTTTTTGAGAGAAAACGGAATTCTACACCAATTTACTTGTACATATACACCTGAACAAAATGGAGTTGCTGAGAGAGCAAACCGAACCATTGTTGAAAAGGCAAGATGCATGCTACAAGAAGCAGGCCTAGATTCTCGCTTTTGGGCAGAGGCCGTGAATACCGCTGTGTATCTTAAGAACCGATCCCCTACAGTTGCAGTTCGCAACATGACCCCAGAGCAGGCATGGACTGGAAAGAAGGTCAACCTACATGAACTAAGAGTATTCGGATGTAGAGCTTTTCTGCATGTGCCAGATGAGAAAAGAACAAAATGGGACCCAAAAGCAAAAGAAACAATTTTTGTTGGTTATAGTGAGACAACCAAGGGGTACAGACTGTTTGATCCGGATAAGAAACATGTGTATATAGCTAGGGATGTAAAGTTTTTTGAAAATCAAAGGTACAGTAAAAAGGAAACAACAAAAATTGAGCGAGTAAATATTTATAATGAATGTTTTCTAAACAATGATGACGTGACTGGTCATGACAACAACAATGATGTTGACAACAGTGAAAATCAAGGTGACGGAGGAGATGATAATCATCAAGTCGATACTCAAAACCTGAACTTGTACGAGCAGCAAGACCAGATGGATTTTGACAATAATGATGATGATCAACAACCACCTAATGCTATCACAGAATCAGACAGTGATGAACGATGGGTTTCATTTGAAGGCGGAGATGAACTACCTACTGGTGTTGAAGAAGAGTTTGATGAAGGAGAACAGCATGAAGCTGTAGTTCAAAATGCTGAACCTGTAAACATTGATGTACAAGAAAGAAGGTATCCTCTGAGGGACAGGAAACCAGTACAGTTTCCAGACTTCATCACATATCAAGCTGAAATAAATGACCCACTTACCATAGAAGAAGCGTTGTCACGACCTGATGCTAAACAATGGAAAGATGCTATCAAGGAGGAGCTTGATGCATTAAAGAAAAATAAGACCTGGACTTTGGTGAAGCCTAACCAATCAAACAACATTGTTGATTCTAAATGGCTATTTAGAATAAAAAAGGAGGCGGGAAATAATAAATAATAATAATAATAATAATAATTAAAATCGTTTATTTCTCCAGATTACAGTTTGTGCATTTAAAATTAATACAGGTAGAAAGGGAGGAGACTGGAGCCTGCGCTAGGTCAAAACCTGTATTGCAGGTCTCCAGATATAAAGCTCGCTTGGTTGCTCGAGGCTTCAGCCAACGGAGAGGTGTGGATTATACTGAGACGTTTTCACCTGTAGTCAGACACAGCACCTTGAGAATGTTAATGGCATTAGCTGTGGAAAAACGACTCAAATGTGATCACATGGATGTAAAGACAGCATTCCTGAATGGCTATCTTTCAGAACAAGTCTACATGAGACAGCCACCTGGATTTGAGGAGAAAGGGAAAGAAGAATACATTTGTCTTCTGAAACGCTCTTTATATGGCTTAAAGCAAGCACCACGTTCTTGGAATCAAAGACTGCATGGAGAGTTGACTAATCTCAACTTTAAACAGTCATTAAATGAACCTTGTGTCTATAGAAGAGTGAATGGTGGACAAATGACTATCCTTGCTGTATATGTTGATGACATCTTAATTTTCTATAACGATTTAGAAGAAGTGAAGAAGGTGAAAGAGGGATTAATCTCAAAATTCGAAATGAAAGATCTTGGAGAGGCCGAATTAGTATTGGGTATGAGATAGGGCTTTCGAATACCGGATTTTTTGAATACCGGTATTAATACCGAAAAAAAAATTCTCAATACCGGAATCCCGGGATACCGGTATTGAAAAAAAAAACATTTTTTTGCAGATTTATCATTCTTTCGGAAGGTGTTTCTGTAGAAGGTATTTTCTCCATTAAATAAAACAAATAAGTTTGCCATGCAAAATCATTTTAAAAATTGTGTTTAATAGACCATTTAATACCCCTTAAATGAAAGTAATAAAATAAGTGATTTACTAAATTTAATCCAAAAAATTACATAAGAAAATAACTGCTGATCTCGCCTTAAAAAAAACAGAAAACATGACATTTTTGAATAACATTACGAATTTTTTGAATTTTACCAAGTTCCTGATATGATTTTGGGGAATATTCTCCCATTCCTCTGTGAGCAGTGGCGTGCATAGACATTTTAGGCAGGGTAGGCAGTGAACTTTTGATAATGAAAATTATTAAGATTTTAGAATGTTAGTTAAAAAAACTTAAGGTTATTCAAATAAAAATAACCTGTGCTGTTCCAAACTTTTATATAACTAACAGTTTGAAAACAAAATGCACGGAACACAAAATAAGCGGTTAGTATGCTCTGTGAGAGCAATCGTGAGCTCACGAAGCATGGTTGGGGGAGGGTTTCGTTGTTTTACGCATATCCCTAGCTCGTCCCAAGCATGCTCGATCGGGTTGATATCCAGGCTGCGTGCTGACCACTCCATAGTATGGAGTCCATACGAGTAATGTTCATCTCGAAGATAGTCATTTGCAATCTGACCTGTGTGAGGTCGGGCATTGTCATGCATAAAAATGGCATCCTCACCCAAATTGACCATATATGGACCAACGTCTTAATTTAGGATTTCTTCCACATATCTTTCGCTAGTTAAATAGCCGTTTTCTATGAACACCAGTTCTGTGTGATTCTCAGAAGAAATTCCGGCCCACACAAGTACAGACCCACCGCCGTAGGCTACTTTTTCTTCGATTCATGCTTGCTTGAACCTTTCCCCTGATCACTCTGTCTTCCATCGTGCTTGTAGAACATACATTTAGATTCGTCGGAGAACATAACTTTTGATCAATCTTCAATATTCCAATTCAAGTGATTTTGGGCATACCTTAGTCTTGAAATACGATACCCACTCTCCAATTTAGGGCCGTTTGCAGGTCTTAGTGGTTTCAAGTTAGCCTCAGCAAGTCGTCGTCTTACCGTCCATGCGCTTGGGTTACTTCCTCCGAGGCGTCGAAACTGATTTGTAAATTCAGTTCCTGTGAGAAAGCGATCACGAAGCATGGTGTTCACCAAATATCGATCTTCTTGTGCTGTTGTACGTTTTTGAGTACATAAGCATCAAAATCAAAATTTAGCGTAAAATAGATAAAAAATATTAGATCTCATAAGTCATAACTTACATTTTTATGCCGTATCGTATCCATCCAGTTATAAAGCACGTTCAACGCAAAGTCACAGAGCAGAGCCAGCTAAAACACTGCTATGATAACGCGTGCAATTCCACTGCTCACTGTTTGATGACTAACTGCTTCGCCTTGCACCTGATTGGGCGTGTTGGGAATTTTCCCTCTGCTACCAGGGCGCCGTGGCGCTAGTGTCACCTCATAAAACTGGCAAGGACTCTTAGGGCGACTACAGCACCTAAATTGCGATTTTATGATGTGTAGATAAGCATGACGCACTGCATTGAATCAAAGAAAAAAATACTACGGTAATATTCAGGACATAAACTAAATAAGTAGTTTGCTGAAAACATGATTCAGCACTTTTGGCTCGATAGAAAAAGCTCACAAAGTCACCTCTAAATACCCAATATTTGTATCTTTTAAGCTGTAAAAACCATAGTAAAATGCATACAGGAACTTGAATTTGCTATCAAAATGTTCGTGATTAAACACTCTCGATAAGTAGTTAACGCATTTTTCGATTTAAGCTGTCACCTTTCCATAAATCTAATTTTTCTAACTTTCGAACATGTTTTTACGCACGCACGCTTTCATAGTCCGTAAACTTCGTGTATCGACACTGTTCGCACTGCCGGCCCCGGCCTGTTGAGAGACGGAGATGGCACTATTCCTAAGTGTGCTGCCTTTATCGGGTGCTGTAGTCGCCTTAAAATGACTTAATTTTGTTGTAATTGCCAAAAAGTCGTTAAATAATTAAAATATCGATTGGGAAATTTTTGAAATATAATAAATGTGTTTCTGCGGCAGTGATTGTCTATTGCAACGAGTTTTGTACTAAAAATAAAATAAAATCACTAATACCGGGATCCCGGTATTAGACATTTCAATACCGGTATTGAAAATGTCTAAAAAAGTCCGGGATCCCGGTATTAGCCAATACCGGGATCCCGGTATTGGAAGCCCTAGTATGAGAATAACTCAAAAGGACGGATATATCAAGATTGATCAGACAGATAAGAAATTACTAAAGAATTTTGATATGGAAAATTGCAAACCAGCTTCAACTCCAATGGAACCTGGTCTAAGACTGAAGAAACCGGAAGGTGATTTCAAACCTAATGAGAAGATTCCCTATAGAGAGTTGATAGGTTCACTCATGTATCTGGCAGTCTGCACGAGACCAGACATTGCTCAAGCAGTGACATTTTTAAGTCAATTCAATAACTACTATGAAGAGATACACTGGAATTCAGCAAAAAGGGTGCTACGATACCTGAAAAAGACTATACATTTGGGCCTAAAGTATGTCAAAGGAAAAACATGTAGTATTGAAGGATTTGCTGATGCTGATCATGGTGGAAACATAGTTGATGGAAAATCCTTTTCCGGATATGTATTCAAAATGAGTGGAGCAGCTATTTCTTGGCAGTGCACTAAACAGAAAACAGTGGCTCTGTCAACAGCTGAGGCAGAATATGTCAGCCTTTCTGAAGCTACAAAAGAGGCTGTTTACCTAAAGAGATTTCTGAAGGAAATAACAGGTATGCAGTACACTAAGTTGTGGATACACACTGATAGCCAATCAGCGATGGCTATTGCACAAAATCCAGTTCATCACAACCAGACAAAACACATTGATGTGAGATATCATTTTGTTCGGGACACATTGGTTAGTGACCCGGAGATAGAACTCAGATATTTGGAGACAAATAAGATGACAGCAGACATTATGACAAAAGGTCTGTTGAAGTGCAAATTTGAGTTTTGTGTTAGAGAGATGGGAGTGCTATAGTGCACCTGCAGAGGAGATGTGTGCACCAGTGAAGATGTGATGTGGGATGAGATGAGAGGGTCTGGTTGATAAGTGAGGATGAGAGCGCGACGAATGCGATTAAGGAGGAGTGTTGAAAGAGGATTTAATCGGGATTCGTAACTATGGCTGGTTGTATGGAAGTTGACGTGTGTTTAAAGTGTAACAGACATAATAAGAGAAGATCATGTTTGTGTGTCACTCGGTGAAAATGAAATAAAAATGTAACATGATTTTGTAACAATCAATACAAAATAAATACTCAAGTTTCACAACAAATATCTGCTTATATTTAATTTTAACAAGTGTTCATCACAATCACAAATTAAAGATACTTTATAGAATCAACAAAAACAACAACATAAACTTGACAATCAACAAAACTGTAACTACGGCGAGCCTACCACAAACTTCAATGTCTATCTAAAAGGAGATTATATACATAATCACACTACTCTCCCTCATTGAAAGTTCTGCTTATTGTGAGTACAGGCCAGCACAGCCCTGTCTCTGGTCTCCGTTGCTTAGCAACCGTTCTTATTGATTGTCATAAAATAAATTGTACCTACATCAATATCCTACAAAATAAAATACATTTGTTTATTTAACTTCGATATTTTATTGTGTCCTCACAATATGGTAGCAGAGCGTGGTTAGCTAAAAAAACAAATAAGATGGCATCCACGTCAAATTATTATCGAAGTGTAGAACTGTTGAGCAAGTCGAACTACGATACTTGGTGCCTGCAAGCGCAAGCGGTACTCATCAAGATTGACTACTGGGATATCGTAAGCGGAGAAAAGACATTGTCACCTAATGCAGATGCGGCAGCGGCGGCAGCATTTAACAAGGAGGACTTAAAGGCAAGAGCTGAAATTTTACTTCTGTTATCGCCGTCGGAACTGAAACAAATCAAGACCTGCACGACATCTAAGGCAGTATGGGACAAGTTAAAAGCTACGTATCAAAGCAGCGGGCCTGCAAGGAAAGCAACCTTGTTAAAGCAACTGGTTCTCAAACGAATGACTGCAGAGGAAGACATCCATGATCACATAAATACTTTCATGGATGTGGTGGATAAACTCGCAGATATGGATATAAAAATACCGTCAGAACTGCTGAGTATAATGCTACTATACAGTCTGCCTACGGCATTTGAAAACTTCAGAATAGCCATAGAGTCCCGTGACACACTGCCCTCTCCCGAAGACCTGAAGGTAAAAATCTTTGAAGAGTATCAGGCCAGGAGCGGTAGCGAACAACCTGAAAACTCAGAAGCGTATGTTTTCAAGAAAAATAAACAGAAGCCATACTGCAAGAGTTGCAAGAAAAAGGGTCACACTACAGAGAAGTACTGGGGAAACAAGAAGAAAAACGCCAATCAGAAAGAAGACAGAAACGAAAATAAAAACTTCAACGTCTGTCTCAGCACCGTAAGTTCAGACGTCAATCAAAATACCTGGTGTCTAGATAGCGGCTGCTCATCACATATGTGTGGTGAAAAATCCATGTTTTCTACCATAACCCCTGAAAGTGGCATACTGAAACTGGCATCAAACAAACATACGAGCCAAATTCAAGAAAAAGGAAGAGTCACTGTCAACGCAGAGGAACAAGGCTACAATTTAAACGATACCCTTTACGTTCCCGATGTGTCAGTCAACCTGTTATCCGTTAGCAAAATAACAGACAAAGGATACAAGGTGACATTTGACAAGAACAAGGCCTACGTCATAGAAAAGAGCGGCGAGGTGGCGATGACAGCGAACAAGAGAAATTGACTCTACTACATTGAATTTAAAGATGTAGAAAAAGAAACTGCACACTACACACCGAAGATGGGAAATAACATCATGGAATGGCATCGCAAACTCGGTCACATTAATGAAAAAGATTTGAAGATGATGGCAAAAGAGGAGCTAATGTACGGGTTGAAGCTTACTGACGAGAAGTTAGAAACATGCGAGACCTGCATTAAAGGAAAACTATCAAGACTACCATTCAAAAGACATGACGACCTATACACAACGGACAAGCTAGAAATTATACATAGCGACGTATGTGGTCCCTTCGAGTGTGAGTCACTAGCAGGATCGAGATATTACGTCACTTTCATAGACGATTTTACTCGTTATTGTCACGTCTATTTCATGGAGAAGAAGAGCGATGTATTTAAGATCTTCAAAGAATATAAAAATGAAGTCGAGACGTTCCATAACAAGAAGATAAAGTTCCTTCAATCAGACAACGGGTCTGAATACCGAAATATTGAGTTTAATGACTACCTCAAATCGCCATAGGCGTATATAGAGGGGGGGCCGGGTGGGCCGTGCCCACCCCAGTATGGTCTAGGGCCCACCCCAGAATATTGGGCTACCAATTCGAAATTCTATAATTGACGCCAAAATACTGATAACTTCACACAAAAATCATAAAAAATATATCTAAAGCTGAGAAATTCACATACTTACTTATATACTATAACACTGTATTAGTTACTTTTGAATACACAGCGTATTAAGCTAGAGTACATTTGAATTTCGCGGCCCCCCCTAGAAAATAATCCTAGATACGCCAATGCAAATCGCATGGCATTCAAAGAAGATTGACCACCGTTTATACACCACAACAAAACGGCATCAGCGAGAGAAAAAATAGATCATTGCTCGAGAAAACCAGATGTCTGTTGATTGAAGCCAATGCACCCAAGAAGCTTTGGGCGGAAGCGCTAGCTACGGCAAACTATCTTATAAACCGTAGCCCCTCCAAAGCCCTAGATGGTGAAACTCCGTTCCAGAAGTGGGTGGGCCGAACACCATGCGCACATCACCTTCACGTGTATGGCAGGAAGACCTTCGTTCTAATAAAAAATAAAAGAGGCAAACTTACCCAGAACACTAAAGAAGGCGTTTTCATGGGATACTCAATGACCTCGAAGGCGTACAGAGTCTACATACCTGAAGAGGAGAATGTGATAATTAGCAGGGACGTAAAAGTCATAGATAAAATGTATTATGACAAAGGAGAACAAAATTATGAAAAACTTCTAGATGAAGAGGAACAGATCTCGAAGACACCTGAAAAAGAAAAAAGAAAGATTCATAAAAAAGTAAACCAAAATAAACCAAAAATAATAGAAATTGAACTAACCGAAAATAGAATGAAGATACCTTTCAAAATTCAAGCAACCAAGAAGATGACGCATCTTCAGTAGACGAGCTAGAGTCTTACGATGACGCATCTGAAGTTGTAGAAACACCTGAAAATGGGAGACCTCAAAGAGAAAGGCATCCACCAGCGTGGAAAAGAGATTATATAATGGATCAGACTGAAGAAAGTCAATTAATTGCGAAAATATGTGACCAGTCTGAAGAAAATGAAGACGATGATTACTGGCATGATGCGATAAAAGCTGAAATAAGAGCACATGTTAAGAATGGTACCTGGAAAATAGAAAAGGAAAATAAAGATATGAAAGTAGTAGACTATAAGATGGTTCTGAGGAATAAAATTGGACCTGATAATAGCATTACCAGAAAAGCCAGACTTGTAGCACGGGGGTTTACACAGCGACCAGGTGTTGATTATAATGAAACGTACGCTCCTGTTGCAAAACTGAGTTCGATCAGATCCGTCGTCGGAATAGCGATAGAAGAAGGGTTAAAGTTGAACCAGATGGATGTAACAACAGCATACCTAAATGGTGAACTTGAAGAAAAAATTGTAATGAAATATCCAGACTATTTGGAAGAATATTTGACAGAAATTGTAGTCGAAGAAAGTACAAAAGAAGATCTGACTTTATACAATAAAACAGTTGAGATGTTAAAAGACATAAAAAATAACCCTAAAGGAAAAGTCTGTCGTCTCATAAAAGCTCTGTATGGACTTAAACAGGCAGGGAGACAGTGGTATAAGAAGCTCGACACAGAATTGAAAAACATAGGATTCAAAGCATCAGAGGCTGACCCTTGTGTATACCTACTAGAGACAAGAGGAGTTAAAATTATCATTGTAATTTATGTCGACGATCTTTTAATTGCCTATTCATGTCCAAAGAAGCTCCAGGAGGTAAAAGACCTGTTGAACACCAAATTTGAGCTGAAAGACTTAGCAGCACCCAGACGTTTGATTGGCATTGACGTAACCTACAAGAAAGGCGAGATCAAACTTAGCCAAGAGAAGTTTATTCAAGATACTCTAAAGAAATTCAAAATGGAAGACTGCAAGTCTGTATCTACACCTGTAGAGCCAGGTTTTATTCTAGAAAAAGGTGGAAGAGATAGTTGTCCAAACCTTCCATACAAAAACTTAATTGGGACACTCATGTATATAGCAGTGGCAACCCGACCTGACATAATGTTCGCCATTAGCATCTCTCTCAATTCAATGATTGCTATGGAGAAGAGCATTTTAAGAACGCAAAAAGAGTTTTACGTTACCTAAAAGGAACGAAGAGTGTCGGCCTGGTTTTTAGGAAGACTAATGAAGATTTGTACGGAATGGCAGATGCTGATTGGGGCGCTTGTAAGCTTGACCGTAAATCGTTCTCCGGCTATTGTTTCAAGTATGCTGGGACGGCTGTAAGTTGGATGGCTAAAAAGCAAAAGAGCGTTGCGTTATCAACGGCTGAGGCCGAATACGTTGCCTTGACTGAGGCTGCTAAAGAAGCGATTCACCTCAGAAGTCTGTACAAAGATTTAGGAGCCAGCTATGAACGGATTGTCGTACTGAATGACAGCCAAGCCGCCCTAAAATTAAGTAAAAACGCAATGGTGACTTCAAAGTCGAAGCACATTGACCTGAAGATGCATTTCATTCGGAACTGCATTCAAGAAGGAGTCCTAGAGGTCAGTTATCTTAGAACTGAGGATATGGAGGCTGATCTGCTGACTAAAGCTTTGGCTGGTCCGCAACTGTTGAAATTGCGGAGCAGTATGGGGCTATCCTGAAGACCACGACAGTGCCGTGAAGAGGAGTGTGAGTACAGGCCAGCACAGCCCTGTCTCTGGTCTCCGTTGCTTAGCAACCGTTCTTATTGATTGTCATAAAATAAATTGTACCTACAATGTACCTACATCAATATCCTACAAAATAAAATACATTTGTTTATTTAACTTCGATATTTTATTGTGTCCTCACACTTATTCCTTCCTCCGAAGTCCCAGACCCTCACAGAAGGCAATATGCTTTGACTTAGATAAAGCTTTAGTCAAGCCATCGGGTGGGCATTAGAAATTCGGATCCTGAATTTGGGGTTAAAAAGTGGTTGGGGGCAGGGGTGAGGGGGGGGAACCCTCCCTGCCACTCCCCCCCCCCCCCCCGCGGAGATTCTTATTTTTTTTTAATGAATTTTTAAAAATTGCCTGGGCGGGCTGCGGCTGGGTGGGCTGCGCCTGGGCGGGCTGCGACTGGGCGGACTGCGCCTGGGCGGGCTGTGCCTGGGCGGACTGCACCTGGGCGGGCTGCGCCTGGGCTGGTTGGTGTTTGTTCCTGCCCCCACGCTTCCTCTTCCTGCGGGGGCGGTAGGCTGCGGGGCGGCTGCTGCGTTGCGCCTCGGCGGGACGTTGGCCGGCGCCATAAGCGATGACGGCGCCGCCTCCTCGACTAGAGGGCGACTTACCGAGGCGCGGGTCGTAGGGCCTAGGCGAGCCACAGTTCCGGCCTTCTTATAGCGCGACTCGCGCTTGAAGACCGGACATGAGGTGTGATTCGCCGGGTGTGCGCCTCCGCAGTTTGCGCAGGTCGGCGGGTCCTCTCGGGGGCGCGGGCAGTCGGCGGCGGCGTGCGGGCCTCCGCAGCGCACGCACGCGATGGGGCGGTGGCACTGCTGCGAGGAGTGCCGAAAGGCCTGGCAGCGGTGGCACTGCGCTGGACCCTTCTTCCCCCTCCACGCCTCGATCTTGACCCCCGGCATATAGAGAAGCTCCGTGATGGAGTATATGCCGGGGATCAGGTTGGGGGTTTTAGCGAGGGACACATGGAAGAGACATCCGGGGCGGCCAGCGTGGGCTCGGATGTGTCTCACGTGCGTCGGAGCCTTCGAGGGCTTTTTTAATCTCCTCGGGGTCGGTTGAAGCAGGAAGGCTACGAATGGCCACTTTGAGGCCCATCTCCTCGGGGGGTGTGTAGGAGAACCAGCTCACCCCCTCCTCCCTCTCTAGCTTGGAGAGGTAGGCTTGAATGAGCCGGTACTCGTTGTCCTCCGGCGGGGTGAATCGAACACCCTCACCGTAGGGGCGGGCGTTCGGGGGGTGGCCCAGCTGCTCTGCCAGGGCCGCGAAGTGCGCCGTCCAGTTGGGCAGCTTCTCCACCACGAGTGGCGGGTAGTGCCCTTTCTGTGCGGCGGTGGCGCTGGCGGCGGCGGCAATGGTGGTCGCTGCAGCGGTGTTTCCTGCAGGCGGCGGTGGGGGCGGTGGGCCAGTGAGGGCGCCCGTGTAAGTCGCGGCTGGTCTCACTGGCCGTGGGGCAGGCCCGGGCGCCCTCGCTGGGGCGGCGGGTTTCGGCGTCGGCGTCGGTGGCGGTCGTGCCTGTTTAGGCGCAGGGGGCGCTACGACTCTAGGAGCTGGCCCCGGGTGAAGCTCGGGCCACTTTGGCCAGTGTGATGGGATGGTGTTGGAGGGGCCCGGGGCCTCGGTCCTCTGCAACCCGGGAAGCGGCGGGGCAGACGGTGGGCGGAGCACGGGCGACTTCACGCCACCGCGGCGTTCCGGCGCCGGTGGCGCGCCGCCCGCGGGCGCGCTGGGCTTAGCCGCAGGGGTCGGGATGCGCGACTCCCGCTTCTCGCGCTGCGGTTTAGGAGGTTGTGGAGGTGGGGGCATGGGCACTTGTGGCCCCTGCCTCGGCGCCGGGGGACCGGGCGGGCGGGGGGCGGGTTGAGGTACCGGTTGTGAAGTAGCGGGCTTTCGCCCGGTACTTACCGACCTGCTACGTCGGGGGTCCCTCGGATGTAGGGGGACGGGGGCTCGCTGAGGGCGCTTGGCACACACATATTGTCTCTCACACACTCACACATACACCAGCGCACTTGCATAAGTACTCAGGGGCGCGTGCGCAGTACCTGCTCTGTGCGATGGACCCGACTAGTGCTTTTCATGCGATCCCAGGATCGATCCGGCCAATCGCGGCGTTCGGAGGCGGCCGAGAGCGACGCGTGAAGCGCTATCTTTCGTCTCGCTCTACGGCCGCCCATTGGTTCAAATCTCGCGGTCCGCGATTGGCCGCTCGTTTCTTAATTTCGATTTCAAAGTCCAACTTTCGAGAAAACTTCACATCAAAATATTTCTTATTTCTAAATAATTTACATAAGTTTCTTTAGTTTTAAATCAAGTTTCTATACAATTCAAACATCCCTATAAAGTTACATAGTCAAAAAGTTCCAACAATAAAAAGTGCAAATGCAAAATATAATTACGTAAACCAAAATAATCATAAAATTTCTCAAATTCACAGAAGGCTAGCTAGTTGGGACACATAATATAAAAGGGGAATTTCTTGTTAGTTTCTAATTAGATTCTATGTCGTCCGCAACACGTACCTACATGGAACGTATTCTTATTGTTACCATAAAAGCACTTTATTTATTAGAACTATTTCATCTGTTCAGACCTATTTCAAATTTGTAATTTCAGAGGATAATTTTAATTGGTTTACCACATTTTAAGGTCAAACTGTAATTTAGTTAAGAATAAACTGTTGTTATCCAAAAAAAAAAAAGTTATTATTGCAGCTCAGCTCTAAAGTACATCCGTCTCGAGTTATACGCCATTATTTATAACGCGTATTTAATAGGAAAGCTGAGAGTATGACCTACTTTTAACAGTCCTATACTATTTATTTCATAGTACAAACTCTATTAGGCTCATGTCATGTCACGTTGGCGTTAGTGGCAAAGTGCGACATGAAGTCTCACTTCACCGTGGCAATGTTACGAGTATTTTATTAACAAAACTGAAGATATTAGTGCTTCTTATGCCGATCCTGCCTACGATCTGTAGATACGTCAGTATCTCTATATAGTTTGTGCTGTCTAGGTACTATAAACACTATCTGGGCTCAAGTTACGTCATGTTGGCGTTAGTGGCATGGTGTGACATGAAGTCGCACTCCACCATTGTAATATTAAGAGTGTTTTTTTTTTAACAAAACTGAAAATATTTGTGCTTCACACGCCCTAATCCTGTATGTTTAAACACTATCTGGCTGGACATCATGTTAACTTTAAAGTAGGCAGGATAAAAGCGTAAGAAGCACTAATATCTACAGTTTTCTTAATAAAATACTCGTAACATTGCCAAAGTGAAGTGAGACTTCATGACGTTCTATGCCACTAACGCTAACGTGTCGTAACTTGAGTCCGGATAGTGTGTAAACTATAAAATAGACAGGATTAAGGCGTAAGAAGCACTAATACCTTCAGTTTTGTTAATTAAATAGTCGTAACATTGCCACGGTGAAGTGAGATTTCATGTCGCACTATGCCACTAACGCCAATGTGACGTGACTTGAGTCCGGATAGTGTGCAAACTATAAAATAGACAGGATTAAGGCGTAAGGAGCACTAATATCTTCTGTTTTGTTAATAAAATACTCGTAGCATTTCCATGTTGCAGTGTAACTTCATGTCGCACTATGCCACTAACGCCAACGTTACGTAACATGAGTTTAATAGATTTTGTACTATGAAATAAATAGTATAGGACCGTTAAAAGTAGGTCATACCTCAGTTTTCCTATTAAATACGCGTTCTAGATAATGGCGTATAACTCGAAACGGATGTAATTTAGAGCTGAGCTGCAATAATAACTATTGTGTGTATGGAAGTACTCTACACGTCTAAAAAGGTAGCGTTAGTGTGCAATCAAAAAAAAGGCACCAAAACTAGGCATTGCCCTTTACCGTATTTATTAAATAAAATCTTAGTAGACGTTGATCATATGTTTGGAAATTTATTCTACATTCTGAATATACGTGATGTGTTTCAAAAAAACCCAAAAAAAAGTTAATTCAAAATTGATTAAAGTTTTGCTTATTGCGCAGCTCTATTACAAATATGACAAGTATGTCATATGAATTACATGAAACTTTCATTTTGAAAGATGTCGAACCGTGCAACTGATTACTTGAGTTGCGACTATTTCACTTTTAAAATTAAATGGAATTTATTTTTTTAGGGTATGTTTGAAACACTTTGTATATAAATCTTAATAGTTTCAATAACCAATAAGCAAAAAAACATTAATTTAAGTAGTTGCTTACCTTAAAAAAATGATCAAAAATGGTGGAAAGTTTTCCAACTGCGCAGACACTTATTTCCCGCCAAATTTCTGACAACCACTTTATTTTAAAAGTATAGCGATGTTTAATTTTTGCAAAAAATTAACAGGAGATTTGCTTTCAATATACTGTTCATGTTTATAATTGTGCTAAAAAACTTTGAAAATCAATAATTAAGTGAGTTGGGCGGAGTTTGGGTCCCGGTCGGAGATAGGTTAATCTCCCCTATATCTTTACGGTTTTTTTTATATTCACCCCGCCCCGCTCACAATTTGCAACATTCATTATTGTCGTCTTTGGCGGGATGGGAACTCGGCGTGGGCAGTTGCTTTGTCAAATGAATTTTCGTTTTCTGCGTAAAAAAGTTGATTAATGTGTTACAGTGAGTGATAGTGTATTATGCAGTAAATTGACTAAAATTCGTGTAGTGATGAAAAATTCAAGTTGTGCTTCTCGCCGCCAGTTTTCGTAAAACAGACGCTGTCTGGTTTTACGCAGAACATGAGGGCTTAGGTAAAGTTGATGAAAGAAGATTGTTCACTGAAGACATGGCTGCATGGACATACTTTCCATTGCCTTTCCCGAAAGGGACAAATTAAACAAAAAAAAAGTCGTTCGTTCTGGTCGTTCACGGTCCATACCTAATCTGTGTCACGGTCTTTGGCGGGAACTCTGCGTGAGCGGTTGCTTTGTCAATTGAATTTTTGTTTTCGGCGTGAAAAAGTTGTTTAATGTGTAATAGTGATAGTGTATTATGCATTAAATTGACTAAAATTCGTGTAGTGATGAAAAATTCAAGTGGTAACAGTGTTTCTGCTCCGTTTGGTACCGACGAAGATCCTCGCGGTTGTGCTTCTCGCCGCCAGTTTTCGTAAAACAGACGCTATCCGGTTTTACGCAGAACATGAGGAGCTTAGGGCTTAGGTTAAGTTGAAGAAAGAAGAATTTTCACTGAAGACATGGCTGTATGGACATAGGTTCCTTTGCCTTTCCCGAAAGGGAATAAATTTAACAAAAAAAAAATGGTCGTTCACTCAAGAACGAGTCAATAGTCAATGCGTGTCATGCTCACGCCATAAAAAAAATGCCCTATCAAAAAAGGCGAAGTTTACCTATGTTCTGGGTCGGGCCGCTCTTATTTTTATCCTGCTCTAAATCATTAATAAGAAATGGAAGACAATAAAGCATCACAATCCAATGAACAACAAAATGACAACGAAGAAAGATCGTCTAAGAAGAAAAATAAGAACAAGAAAAAACGTAGTGGTGGTGACGGCGACCACGGTGTTCCGGCTACTGCCGATGGTTTAGTTCCTGCGATCCCAGGTGATGCACATCAAAATATTTCACTTAAAGATCTTAAAATAGCAATGGAAGTTCTTAACCTGCAACAAAAACCGGCTAAAACAACTGAGGAAGCTCTGCATAAATCGTATCAATTTTGGTCTACTCAGCCAGTTCCAAAAATGGACGAAAAAATTGTTTCCAACGAACCTATTGAGCCCCCAAAGTCTCCTGAAGAAATCAGAGCTGAACCTTATACTCTTCCTGATGGTTTTCATTGGGACACATTAAATTTAAATGAACCTTTGGTGTTAAAAGAGCTTTATACCTTGTTGAATGAAAATTATGTGGAAGATGATGATTGCATGTTCCGATTTGATTACCAAACGGATTTCTTGAAGTGGGCTCTTCAACCTCCTGGATGGAAGATGGAATGGCATTGTGGTGTACGTGTGGTTAAGTCGGGCCGTTTGGTTGGCTTTATATCAGCCATACCTGCCCAACTGAGAATATATGACCATGTACAAACTGTAGTAGAAATAAACTTCTTGTGTGTGCATAAAAAGTTGCGTTCCAAAAGAGTGGCTCCTGTACTTATTAGAGAAATTACTCGCAGAGTGAATTTGACAGGCATATTCCAAGGTGTGTATACTGCTGGTATTGTACTACCCAAACCCATTGCAACATGTCGCTATTGGCATAGATCTCTGAATCCTAAAAAGCTTATTGACATAAAGTTCAGTCATTTATCAAGGAACATGACAATGCAAAGGACTTTGAAACTTTTTAAACTCCCAGATTCTCCTAAAACACCAGGTTTTCGTAAAATGGAGCCACAGGATTCGGATAAAGTGGTTGTATTACTGAATGATTATTTGAAAAAGTTTGATTTAGCCCCAATATTCTCAGAAGAAGACTTCAAGCACTGGTTCACCCCTCAAGCAGGTATAATCGATGGTTTTATTGTTGAGGCCACTGATGGTTCAATTACTGATTTTGTCAGCTTTTATACACTACCCTCTACTGTTGTCTATCATCCAGTACACAAGACACTAAAAGCAGCATATTCTTTTTACAATGTCTCGACTAAAACACCTTGGACTGAATTGATGCTTGATTGTTTAATTTCTGCAAAGAACTCTGGATTTGATGTGTTCAATGCATTGGATTTAATGGATAACAAAGAGTTCTTGGAGCCTTTGAAATTTGGGATTGGTGATGGAAATTTGCAATATTATTTGTACAATTGGAGGTGTCCTACTATGACTCCCAATAAAATTGGATTAGTTCTTCAATAATTTATCATTAAAAAGTGTTTATATGTGGATGCTAACCTTTTATTTTTTGTTTTTGTCACTTTGTATAAAGTGTTTTTATTCATTGGAAATATATGTAGCTTTAGTTCTAAAGCATGGTTTATTAATATTTAATTATGTTTTCCTTGTATCCTATCATCATTTTTGCTATTTATAAATAACCTATTTTCAAGAAAATTGCTCAGAGACTGTCTGTCACTGATACAGGTGGAATCGTAATTGCAGGGACCTTTATGCAATTTTCGTAATTGCAGGGACCTTTATGCTACAGGTCCCTGCAATTACGAAAATTGTAAACCATCCAATTTGTAATCAGTTTTGAGTATCTTATTATTTCTAGTAATTAGTGTAAACAAACTAAATAAATAACAAACTCAGTTCAAGGTCTTTAATAAGCACAGCTGAGCCGTGTCCATTTGCCCAGCCAGCCCAAAAGCTTTGGAGTGATTTCACCTATACCATCATTCAGAGCATAATTTGCTCCTTCCATGAGTAAAACATAATTTTATGTGCAATCGTACTATTGCCACTACGGCGGTTTGTTTTTCGCTAGCAAGCAAATGCTATATACTTAATAAAAACTACAACACATACAGAGTTTTATTTTATGCAAAACTTTAGTGTCAAAAGTGTGTAATCCACCTGAGAAATCTCAGTTTGATATCCCTAGTCGTTTTAATGTGAGAGCGCAACAACACTGTGCTTGCTGTACAAAAGGACAATGGGCAAAAATGTATGGACCTTGGTACAACCCTCCAATAGCGATGAGCTATATGTCCCTGGACAGGTCTTTTCAATTGGAACAATAGTTACTAAGACAGCTATGTTGTAATAGTTGTCCGTTCAGAGTTATAGGTACCTAAAGATAAAAAAAAAAAAAAAAAATTTTGCAATTATTAACGTTTATTGGGGAAAATAACAATAATTTCGTTGTAGATTACAGTATTTCATAATTATTTATAGAAATATAAAGGAATTACATTGCTTAGGTCCAAAAAAAAACACTTATTTACCTTACATATATTTTATACAAATATTTTTTTTATACTTAGGGCAAGTTCGATAAGCGTGAATATAGCCATTGACAAGACACAGAGTGGGTAGGCCTCACACAAGATGCACCGATGAGCTGGTCAAGGTCCCGAGAAGCCGCTGCATGTGTTCCATCACACATTAGAATTAGTTTAATGTTTTCTCCATTTCCAAAAAGGGATTTTGAAATAAATATTTGGTTGGTGTGCCTCGTAATTCGTACATTGATTTGCTTTTTGTTGAACAATAGCCGCTATTTGTTACGATACAATGAGCGAGTTTTTATTGCAACATTGTTTTTATTATTGTAAGTATTATTTTCAGTATACACAATCACTTTTAGGTGTACCGCCTGGCCAGTTCAAAGAATAATAGCATGGTTTATGACTTTTAATAGCTGCATCTCTTTTGTTTGTGCGTTTTGGGTACCGTCGTGGTATGAGGCGAGCCGCGGGCGCACCTCGCCCCCGCTCCCCGGCGGGGGTGTGTCCGTATTCTAACTTGGGACCCTCAGGTAAGTCAAGTAACAGTCGTTCATTGGTACTGTGCGCGAGTGTTACGTTTCTTGTTTATGCAATACTTCTTAACGACTTTGACTTGGCAATCTTTTCGGACACTGATATCTGCTTATAACGTTGACCCGGCTATTTACATGGACATTGTGCTCTGATCTGTTTTCTGAACTTGGCTATCACACTGGATTATTGAACTGCTTATTGATCGGACCTCGGACTATTGTGCTCCAATGGAAGGTTTTCGCAATTGTGTTATGTGTCGGCGAGGGCTCTACCGCGGAAGGTATCAACAACACGTCTTAACGGATAATCTTCCGAGAGCGCAACCAGAGTTTGCTGCATACATCCAACAACATGCAGTATTGGAGGTGAGTATTTTATCATATTTCTAGAGATATAAATATATACATTTGACGGTGCGTCTTATGTACCTAAGTACCTACCTTGTGTACAGATAAATAAACTGAATGAATAGACATGAGAAAAACAGACTTTGGTTTTAATGCGCGTAGTGTATTTTGTTTCTGAGAAGTATGTATGTATGTAAACACTTTATTGCACTTAAACAGAGACAAGACCCTAAACTCGACACTTTTGTTTACTTTTACTATCTTAATAGACTTTGGCCATTATACTGTGCCAGATGTGGCCGTGTTACCTACCTATTATTGTTCAAAACACTTTTTGACGTTACACTATAGGGTTTTTACTGACTCGCTGCCGACGCGGTCATAAATCATAACAGATAAAGGGTTGGGAGCAGCGCAACGTCGGTATCGATATGTGTGAGTCATCGACTCAGGTAGCAAAATACCCTTACTTGCTACGTAATGAGGACCACTAAATAACCATCATAGTTGTCTAATTAACATAAGAAACGATGTTGTATTTGTGTAACGTTCGAAAATATACATTAATGTTTTGACTTTTTGTTTAAATATTGCATTATTTATTTATAAATATATTGTTATATCTTAGTATATTCATTTCATAAAGTAATAGATAAGTGTCTCAGTAATATAACTCTACATTTAATTTTAACTAACCTCAATATTCGCAAAAATGATTTTCTATCGATACTAACTATCGACATGAAAACAACGCGGAACTAGGCCAGCCCATAAGACCCCTAAGTAGAAGCGAGATAGAAACACTGATAATGATTTATGACCGCGTCTGCAGCGAGTCGGTAAAAACCCTATAATTCTCCAAAATGTTTTCGATCAATGCAACCAATATAGTATTCTAAACAATGTTGCTTTAAACGGTTTTGATTATAATCCGATTTTAATGAAATAATTATACTGTTTCCAGATTGTGTTTGATAACACACGAAGCGTATGTCATCGATGTTGGCAGAGAGCTGAAAATGCCGTTAGACTACCTGGTGTTGTTCCGGAAGTGGAAGAAGCCAATGATCCTGATGAACAAAATGTTCACCAAGTTTTCGCTCCTGAATACAAAAGAGCACCTAGTACTCCTGGGCACTGTATCTTTTCCAACTGCGGTAATGATACACGACACCGAATACCAGAAGCTATAAAAGTTCACATGTTGTGCGAATACAAGTTGTATATCCCCGACGGTGCAAGAGTATGTAGAGAACACCTCGAAGGAAACAACTGGGATGAGCTGCCAGATTTTTGCAATACCACTAATTATTTTACTGGAGCCCAGTTTAGTGATGCTTGCGACATACTGCGAGCAACCATTGCACGTGGAGCGAGGTTCAATTTTAATGTAAGAGGTGCCATGTCTAATGAAGACATGCGTTTCTGGGTTGGACTTGATGGTGATCAATTCGATTCTATTTTGGAGCAAACTCCTTCACTCAGCGAAAGATGCAAAGATCCAAGAACTGCATTAGGTATATACCTGACAAAACTTCGTACAGGAGATTCAGATGAAAGGCTTGCGTCATTATTTAATATGTCCAGGAGAAAACTGGAACGATATTTGAACATTGCACGTGAATGTCTTACAAATGAATATGTAATACTTCACTTGGGGTTAGATCACATTGACAGAAGAAATCTTTTAGACAGAAACCTAGTCATTCCAAAAAACCTTTTTGGAAATGAAGAGAATACCAAACTAATTCTAATATGTGATGGAACATATGTCTACATCAATAAAAGTAGTAACTTCTTATTCCAGCGGCTGTCATATAGCCTCCACAAGTTTAGAAATCTTTTAAAGCCATTTTTGATTGTATCGTCAGATGGTTATATTATTGATGTTTTGGGGCCGTACGCTGCCACAAAAACTGACGCGCAAATAATGCAGGATATCATGAATGACGAAGAACACCCTTTACATTATTTGCTTCAACCAAATGACGTGTTCATTTTGGACCGTGGGTTCAGAGACAGCTTGGATGCAATCGAAGCCTGGGGTTATGAATATTACGTGCCACCAACAAAAGACCGTCGAGAATCCCAGCTCACTACGGAACAGGCAAACGAATCACGAGCCATTACAATGTGCCGATGGGTAGTGGAAGTTGTGAACGGCAGGTTTAAACGTAATGATAAACTGTTACGGCAATCATATTTTAATCGGGCACTGCCGCATATGTTCGAAAACTTTAGAATTGCTGCAGCGATTATAAATCACTTCCATGTACCGATAACAGATAATGAACATGCAGAAGAGTTCCTGAGTCATATACGAGAAACATTGGATTCACCGAATCTTCTATACACATATGTCGAGAGAAAGCGCCTGAATAGCCGAAGGGTTGATTTTCAACGGATGGAAGCCCACAATATTGAAAACTTCCCAAGGCTCACCCTAAATCAGATAATGATACTGGCTTTGGGTACATACCAGCTAAAACTGGCAAGATCATACTGCGCGGAGCATCTTAATAACGGTTTATACCTTATTGAGACATACAGAGAAAATCAACTGGATGACCTGCCAGATTATGGAATTAATGAAGAAGTGTGGCTTCTGCGTGGGCGCATTCAATCTAGACACGTCCGGGCAAGAACTTATTATTGTTACATTTTGATAAAAAGTAACCAAATCGAAGGCAGCAACAACATTGTTCAACACTACTGTACATGCTTGTCAGGACGGCGTACCATGGGTACATGCGCGCATATTATATCAATTATTTGGTATTTAGGACATGCAATTCATGAAGGCTTTATTGCACCGGCAGTGTTCCTAAATGATGTTATCGTGGACGAACTGTGAACAATCAAAATGTAATTGACTCTATTTTGTAAATGTAAAAAAAAATATTTGTATAATATATTAGTATGTAAGGTAAATAAGGTGTTTTTTTTTTTGATCTAAGCAATGTAATCCCTTTATATTTCTGTAAATAATTATGGAATACTGTAATCTACAACGTCATTATTGTTATTTTCCCCAATAAACGATAATAATTGCAAAATATTTTTTTTTATTTGTTTAACTTTAGGTACCTATAACTCCGAACGGACAACTATTACAACTTAGCTGTCATAGTAACTATTGTTCCAATTGAAAAGACCTGTCCAGGGACATATAACTCATCGCTATTGGAGGGTTGTACCAATTTGCCCATTCTCCTTTGCCCAGCCGGCACAGCTCAAAACCAATAAAGGAACCCATTAAGGTTCAAAGTAAGTATACCTAGGTTTAGGGTCTGTGATAGGCATACAGACAATCTTTTCAAAGCATTTGGACGAATGATTACCGAGGAATAATTATAGGCTTTTGAAGTTTGGGCCGGCTGGAGAAATTTGCCCAGCCAGCCCATTGTAATCTCCAAAACTACAATACATAGATCTAAAATCTTTGCACGAAAAATTTACTTAGATTTGCGCAATAGGCACAGAAAAAATTCCCTCAAATTGGAATCCCAACTCATGTAGTTTAGGAGAAATCTCAATTTTTCTGTTTTCCCGCGAAAAATTCAAATTTTTATCATTCTTATGACAGAATGCGACGTTGCCGTTCTGGGGCCTGATTTTTTTGAAACAATAGAATTCCAATTCGCATACGAATTGACAAAATATGTATGAGATTCTCATGCGAATCTTGGCAATTCATATGCGAATTGGAATTCTATCGTTTCAAAAATATGGGCCCTGAACTTTACCAAATAACCTATAAACCTTGCCGCCGCGTCGAACGACTTTCTTCGTTATGGCATTGTAATAAAGACTGAGGGACTGGCACTTGTATCCCCGTGTATTGTGGAATTGTAGTCCAACAGCTGAATGTTATTTGAGTACGTCCTATGCTTTACAATTTTTAGGAGTATTTGATACTTAGGTATTTTTTTTATCTTTTTTAGTTAGGTAATTTGATTTAATAATTATATTATTTGAAGTATGTAGCCTACATTATTTGAACTCCGCACATGTGATATTCAACCATAGACAAAATGGCGACCGGCTAGACTAAAAATGCACTTTAGCACATTTTGTATATGTCGATAGTTTGGCTTCTTAAAAAATGCCAAAAATATGCTAGTTTTTTTTATTGAATTTTGTAATATATACTAATATTATAAAGAGGAAAGATTTGTCGGGTATTTGGTGTGTTTTAGGCTACCCGCAGCATCCACCGCCGTACCCTCTGCGCGCGAGGTGATATTAAGGTGTGAAGGGTGAAGGGACATATGTGCTGACGCATCCCAGACCATATTAATGTTATAAATGTGAAAGCGGTTTATTTGTCCTTCTTTCACGTCTTACCGGTGACAGATTGACCTGATATCTTGAATTCTTGAGATTCAATATCTTGAATAACCTACTATTTTACGTGAACAAATACGCAGGCGGAAAACTAGTTAATCAGTTACAATAATTGTAGCCCGATTTTCCCGTAGTGAAGACCCTTATACAAAATATACCCACAATGACCGCACGCCTTTAGTTGGCTTCAAGTCACTAAGCCTCAGCATGTTTAGTCTAGCCGGTCGCCATTTTGTCTATGGTTGAATATCACATGTGCGGAGTTCAAATAATGTAGGCTACTTCAAATAACATAATTATTAAATCAAATTACCTAACTAAAAAAGATAAAAAAATTCCTAATTATCAAATACTCCTAAAAATTGTAAAGCATAGGTTATTATTTGGAAGTTTCAGAAACTAACTTCGCTTATGCTTTTGTTAGCGTCGAATAATTACCAAGATTTAACGTAAAATTTACATGTAAGGTAAGGAATAAATGAAAATAATAACTATACGTACTCAAATAACATTCAGCTCTTGGACTACAATTCCACAAGACATGGGGATACAAGTGCCAGTCCCACAGTCTTTATTACAATGCCATAACGAAGAAAGTCGTTCGACGCGGCGGCAAGGTTTATAGGTTAATTGGTAAAATTCAGAACGGCATCGTCGCATTCTGTCATAAGAAGAAATTTGAATTTTTCGCGGGAAAACATAAAAAATTGAGATTTCTCCTAAACTACATGAGTTGGGATTCCAATTTTTTCTGTGCCTAAGTATTGCGCAAATTCTAAGTAAATTTTTTGTGAAAAGATTTTAGTTCTATGTATTGTAGTTTTTGAGATCACAATGGGTTGGCTGGGCAAATTTCTCCAGCCAGCCCAAACTTCAAAAGCCTATAACTCGGTAATCACTCGTCCAAATGTTTTGAATATTTTGTGTCTGTATGCCTATCATAGACCCTAAGCCTAGGTACACTTACTTTGAACCTTAATGGGTTCCTTTATTGGTTTTGAGCTGTGCTGGCTGGGCAAATGTACAGCAAGAACAGTGCTGTTGTGCTCTCACATTAAAACGACTAAGGATATCAAACTGAGATTTCACAGGTGGATTGCACACTTTTGACACTAAAGTTCTGCATAAAATAAAACTCTGTATGTTTTGTAGTTTTTATTATGCAGCATTTGCTTGCTAGCGAAATTTCTCTAGCCACGCGCAAACAAACCGTCGTAGTGGCAATAGTACGATTGCACATAAAATATTATATTGTTTCATGGAAGGAGCAAATTATGCTCTGAATGATGGCATAGGTGAAATCGTTCCAGAGCTTTTGGGCTGGTTGGGCAAATGAACAAAGCTGAGCCACAAAGTAATGGATGGTAATGGACTATGCTTCGATGAAGACAGGCCCCCACCCGTTATGAACGAAATAATTAAATAATTCCCCTTTATGAAATGAAGACCATTGTCAGTGTTGTGTACGCTGGCATACACATTGCATGTACTTAGGTGGAGACGTATTATTGAAACAATAGAATTCCAATTAGCATGCGAATCCGCTAAATCACTATTTTTCAAAATTCATTACGTGAATTCCTAGGAGTAATATTGTTCTGTGGTGAATTCTGCAGCGAAGCGAGTGAGTGGTCCGACCACTCGTTTTGCATTTTCTACTAGTACAGTGTTGCCACATGAAGTAGGTAGATGTGAAATCTGTATTTTCATTTTGAAAATCCGTAAAAATCCATATTTCTATTTTGACTGAAATTCCGTATCAAAATTGAACGTAACATTTTTAAGTCAAGATTTAAATCAAAACTGGGTGAATTCCCTAATGTGTAATAAGCGGGTCCGTTTAGTCGAGGTACTAGATCTATTTGGGACTAAGTCAGGGGGGTGTCACTCCGCAGTTTAGGCATGTTAGCGCGGCCTGCATACTGAGTATGCCAGCGAGCGAGGGCTGCTTCTCGCTCGCCGCGCGCGCGTGAGCCGCGTTGGTCGCGTGTTCAACTAAATAATAAGTGTACCTACTTACAGAGGCGTCCTTACCAAGGGTGCAGGGGGTGCGGTGCACCCGGGCGCCGCGATCTCAGGGGCGCCCGAGCGCCACTCGCCGTGCGACCCCTGGCCCGGCAATTTCAATGAAACTGCACCTTTGTCCGGGCGCGGTATAACCTAACATGACCCACATAAGTACTCCGGTTTGCATATCTACATTTTGCATGGCATCTAGAGAGCTCTTCATAAATGAATGTGTTTATGAATTTTAGCAAAGAGAGGCGCGGCTCGCACGAGCGGCTTTTACAATAGGAACTTTTGCTTAACAATAGGAACTGTTGTGGTTTAAGGTTTGTTAAATTAACCTTATACTACATAGTTATAAAGATTATAATTATGGTAATAGTGAGTATCGCGTCGCTACCGAGGCGCGTGCGACCTTGATTTGTTTGAAAACACGCCTATTAAGGTCAGTCGGGGCAAGTGCGCCATACTTTCTGAATAGTTGATTTTAATGTGTGATAAATTCTCTAAATATTGATATTTGAGTCTACATTTAATAAAATGTGAGAGTTTGGTATTTTGTTATTGTAATGAATGTTGATTCCATCAAAACTATCAATATTTTTACAATATTTTTGATGAAATTTCAAAACATGTACGTAGGCGCACTTACCCCTGGAAATGGGGTAAGTGCGCCCATATAAAAAATGCATTTAAGTACCGCGCTACAAGAAAAACATTGTTTTTACTCTATAGAACACGGAACATTAAAAGCATCACACTAGTTTCTTGTTTTATTATATAGTCTTTAAAGGAAATACGGCTAACATTTTGAATTCGGGGCAAGTGCGCCATAGACGGTTAATCAGGGGTTTCAAACCTTTAAATTAATTTTACAAAGTGGTTCTGTTTTTTAATTTAAATGTTTGGAGTTTGTGCGTTAGTAAATATTTTTTAATAAAACTCAAATTTATTTTTATATTTATTATATCTTTTATTAATTCAAAAGATACAAATTTAAGGTAACAATTGATGCATGGCATAAAAGTATGCAAGTATACACTTTTGGGAATATGCTCTTTGGTTTCTAGTGGACGGCACTTACTGCCGTACTCAGAGACGTCAATTAAAGTTAAGAAGTAATTAAATGTCATGCTATCCTTGTTTACATCAACAAGACATAATGTGACAACATCTGGTTAAATGATTAATTAATTTAATTGACGTCTCTAAGTGCGGCAGTTAGAAACTTATAAGTTAATCAGACTTAGAGTGCATGGCGCTTAGGAACTTACTTATATTGCTCATTAGAATAAAAATCTGCCTTTTTATTTAGACTTAGGCACAGAACATATTGGGGTAGGCAAAGCATCAAGTGGTCATAGAACTACTTAATGCCACATTCGATAAATATTGTGAAGGATATTAAGTTGAAATATATAAGGTCCTAATTTATTAGTCACTTACCTTCTAAGGCGTTATTGTATAGGTTGATAGTATTCCAAAAAACAACATAAAAATTAATTATCTGAAAATTAAATTTTGTAAAAAAAAAAGGATTTTCCATTTAAAGATAAAGGAATGGTTCTCTTTCGATTATAGCCGTCCACTCCCCGCTCGCCCGCTCTACTACTGCCATTATTATTTACGTTTGAATGGATGGGTTTATTCAACATAGTAATGAAAAAATATCATAACAAAATTTTTCAAGACCTTTTAAATTTAATATTATGCTTTTGTTTTTTGACTCAAATGATATATTTTGACCTACACAAGGAAAGTGACTAATAAATTAGGACCTTATATGTATGTGGTCATAGGCTATCAGCCTTTCGCCCACAATAAAATGCAAATACAACCCTCAAATCCATTTTTACAGTACGCCTAGAAAGATTCGGCAGCTGGAACATTTTATGTTTTTCTTTCGTCCAGCACAGAAGCATTATAGTGTAAGTAATTAATTATTACGTTGTGGACCTTTGTGAACTGTGTAAGATTTCCATCCAACGTCACCATTCCAAACAAAATACAAAGTTAAAAAAAAAAACATCACTAAAATCAAAAAGGTTGCCGAACTCTGGCTTGGGGCAAGTGCGCCATACTACTACAGTTTAGGCGCACTTTCCCCTCACTTGATTATTTTGAGGACATAATTTTAAATTGTTAAAAAAAGCATTTATTATCCTATTTAGGTGTAAAATACATTCACAGATTTAAAGAAAAACATCTAAACTTTGTACTTACCTCATTGGTTTGCCGCAAAAAATAAAACTTTTAAAAGATTTGGCCGGATTTATAACACGAGTCATCTCCGATCCCACGTGCAAATGACACTCAAACTTAAATGGCGGATATATCAAGTTACGGTGCACAGAGCCATCTGAGATTGTTATCTGGAACTATATTTTAGTGTCGTTCGTGAATTTAAGATGGCGTTAGTTGTATAAATTGTTTAGTTTTCGATATTTTAAAGGTAGGCGCGCTTACCCCGTTGGGGCACTTACCCCGGCTGACCTTATCGTTGCGAACTCGACTTTTCAGGAATAATAAATAGAGTTGACATTGCCTTGTTCAAACGTCGTGCGCGCGGCATTTCTCAAAGAACTGTACCTGTCACTCCGATAAAATTAGGCCCTTTTTCCTTCAAACCCGGACATTGATAATTACTGAGCGAAACCTTTAGGAATATGTTCAGACCTTTCAGGATAACAATCGGGAAAGTCCCAAAACCTCCCGGGTTGGATAGCCGAGATATCCTGGAAAAACTGGAATTTTCAGAAGCAGCGCTGAAACCGGTACAAATAACGTATTTTTTTTGTTATTCAATTGCTGTTAAAACCGACAAGACATCTAAGACTTTACAATTACTTTCCAGCGTCAAAAAACCTGGAAATCCTGGAATAAATGGAATTTTCTTTAAAAAAGTTAGGATGGGCTAAGAACGAGTGCAAGACGCCATTTTTAATAGTAAACGACGCTTTAGGGCACTTTTGATTATTCTAATGCCTGGAATTTTGCTAGAACGAGCCTTAAATTGACAAAAAAATTTAGTATGGTGTTTTTTGCTATAAATTTTTTTGCCTTGCATTTAGCCCTTGGATATAGCAACATGGAATTTCTAGAAATCGTTGAAATTCGTTTTGATTGTTTTTACAGGTTACCTTATGATTCATTAACTATTGCTCGAAAATTTTAAAATATTTGTATTGTTTATAATCAGGTAGACTTTTCCCTATTTATTTGATTCCAATAAAACATCATAAAACGTTCCTCACTCATTGCAGACGAATAATAAGGTAACCTTATTATACGAAAAGTTAATGATCATGACGAATTTCAAAGATTTTTAGAAATCTCATACTGTTATACAAAACAAAATATACACAAAAAAAATTACCTCATCAAAATTTTTGAAGATTTAAAGGCTCGTTCCTACAAAATGTGAGGCACCCTGGAATTGAAAATATTTAACGTCAGCATATTATTCAGAATAATCGAAAGTATCCTTAACCGTCGTCTACTATTAAAAATAGCGTCCTGGCATCACTCTAAGCCCATCCTAACTTTTTCACCAGTTTTTCCAGGTTTTTGACACTGGAAAGTAAGAAATCTACTCAATACTCAATCATTTATTGCTTTCCATGGTTTTTACATAGGTGACAAACAAATAACATTTCTGAGAGCTCATGGACCCAGGCTGGGCACGCAATTTTATTTGAGAGAGGAGGACTCATGTCAAACATTTGCGGCTAAAACGAATAAAAAATATTGTCATAAAAAAGGGTTATAATTATTACATATATTATCTAAGATGTCTTGTCCGTAAAAAATGCTACAGAATAAAAAAAACATTATTTGTAACGACAAAAATATTAAACAATTACAAGGTAAATTATTTAAGTCCCGTTTAACTGTGTTCCTCCTGGAGTACTTACTGTTTCTATTCAATTAAAGAATTTTTGGAATATGACATCATATTTACTAAATAAATATATTATTATAATTAAGTAGGTAGTTTTGTATGTGATATAATAAAATTAATAAAAAACTAAGATATAATTACCTAAATATGAATATTATACAAAAAATAAGTATACCGATTTCATGTGACATAATGTCAATATTTGTACACCTGCTTGCAGATTGAATTTTATCTATGTGACAGATGTATTCATACAAATAAATATTTTCTGTTTCTGTTTCTTCAGGCCCTCTCCTGGAAATTCTAGTTTTTTCAGGATATCTCGGCTATCCCACCTGGGAGGTTTTGGGACTTTCCAGAGTATCATCCTGGAAGGTTTTCGAACACATTCTAAAAGGTCCCGCTTAGTAATTAATTAGCAAGGTCTAGGTCAAAACCTAATTTTCCCGTACTATATAGGCCGCGTGCCGCTGCTTCTGTCTGCCATACCTACCGTAATTTTGCGAAGTAGGTACGCTTAGGTACTAGAGGGCGCTAGGATGATGATTGCTCCCGGGCGCTACGTGAGCTAGAGACGCCTCTGTATGGGTAGAGTACACAGATGAACAAAAAATACCAATAACCTGGGTCCTGATTTTTGAAACAATAGAATTCCAATTCGTATACGAATTGACAAGATTTGTATGAGATTCTCATGATTGTCAATTTGTATGCGAATTGGAATTCTATCGTTTCAAAAATATGGGCCATGGTATCCTAAAGTGTCTCGTTACCGAGATATTTCGAAGTAGTAAAGATCGACAACATTGGTACAAAAACCTTACGATTTGTTCGTCATTAGTCAACTTAGCAAAAAGTCCACTAAAATATGATCGGTCAACTTCGCGATCGGTCAACTTCTTGATCGGCCACTTTCGCGGTCGGTTCACGTAGCAATCGGTCAACTTAGCAATCGGACAATGTAAAAATTGGTCTTGTGGTTTGCACAGTACATAGAGTTTTCTTTCTTTTTAGGGTTTCGTTCCCAGAACGGGACCCTATTCCTAAGGCTCCGCTGTCCGTCCGTCCGTCTGTCACCAGGCTGTATCTCATGACCCGTGATAGTTAGATAGTTGAAATTTTCACAGATAATTTATTTCTATTGGTCCTATAACAACAAATACTAAAAACCAGAAAAAAATAAATATTTAAGGGGGCTCCCATACAAAAAACGTGTTTTTTTTGCTCGTTTAATAGATAAGTCTGTCCGAGGCTGTATCTCATGAGCTGTGATAGTTAGACAATTGAAATTTTCACAGATCATGTATTTTGGTTTCTGCTATAACAACAAATACTAAAAAGTGTAATAAATTAAATATTTAAGGTGGCTCCCATACAACAAACGTGATTTTTTTGCCGCTTTATAGAGATGATGGTTTTTATAGAGTCCAACTAAGACCGGTTTTATAGGTAATGGTACGGAACTTTACGTGCGCGAGTCCGACTCGCACTAGGCCAGTTTTATTTGTATTCCTAACTCCTTGTGAGTTACTCGCTATCACATACTTAGAGGTAGATACTGGCCAGATAAAAAAAAAACTTATGATTTATTTATTACTAGCTGCCCGCTTTGCTTCGCTTATTATAGCCTATAATATTGGGCTCTCGTATGCAATCCCATTAGTAGTTTCTGAGGTTAAGTCGTTCGAACCTTTTATTCGTCTTTGCTTTTATTTTGTTTGTAAAGTGAACAGTTTGCAATGTGGACCGTATGCGATGTGGACCGTATGCGAAGTAGACCATTTAAGAAGTGGACCGTTTGCTAAGTGGACCATTTGCAAAGTGGACTGTATGCGAAGAATACTGAAAAAAAAATTGTTGACTTTTTGCTAAGTTGACTAATGACGAACAAATCAACCTTACACCCCTAGATTTTTTTGTCTGGGGGCGAGCGAAAGAACTAGTTTATGATATTGAAATAACGAGTGAAGAAGAATTAAGACAAATAATTAATGTAGCCTTTACCACAATGAAGGAGATAAGGCTTCGAACAAGACGTCTTCAAAAGTACTGAAGCTGAGGCTATGAAATATTTACAGCACTAGTTTAGGAAAAGGAGTGAAATTTTGAGCCATAATACTCACTGGTACCTATCGTAGTTTCCGAGATATAGAGTGGCCAGTTCTGGTAAGCTGGGGAAACGTTTCTCCAGCTTACCAGTACTTAGCGGCTAATATCTCTCGCTTATCTCTCGTTCGGTCAAACATATGAAATCAAGTTTTGAGGTATTGATTGCTGAAATTTTGTTCGAAAAATTGGACTATAAATCTTTTTCGTACTGCTAGCAGTTTTTGAGATACAGATGGCGCCGGCGACGAGATTTTCTCCAGCTTCCCACTGTTTTCAGGTCGCAGCATTGAATGTTTTGATGCTGTAATTCTAAGACTGAATATCAGAATTGCTGAACTTAAGCCTTAAAATTTAGTATAGAACACATCATTATTTGACAACTGGTCCCGGTGGAGAAACGCACTTCTACCATAAAGCTGTCCACTTTAGGTAAGTTATCGGATTTACCTTCTATAAATCTTTGATCCATTATTTTAAAAATTAAATTACAGAAATCCTACAAAAAGCAAAACGGAGCGCGCTCGTGGTAAGAATGGCGGGCTAGACTAGCGCGAGCGGCAAGACCTCAGGGCAAGACTCATGACTCGTGATGTCATCGCAATAGAGCGCGGTGAAGTGAAATTTTTAAAGAACAAAACTTTCGGCGACAATAACTTTGGTAATACTTGACCGATTAATAAAACAAAAACTATTGTTATCTATGCAATAGTAGCTCTTATCTTATATATGTTTTAATGTCATTTTCAAACCTTCCGGTCATGTCCAATTCACCTGCTTTCCAATGACACCTTAATCATCAAAATTGGTTCATTAGTTTAGGACGGAGCTATTCCCAAAATAATAGAAAGAGCATCCAACCTAACTGGTATACATAAACTTCAAGGTGGTCACCCGAAGGAGCCCCACTATGCGGGGCTCCTTGCGGCAATCGATAGAAAAAAATATTACAAAACGAAAGTATTGATAGAAAAAATTTCGAAATATGTACTTTCGGAGATATAGAGCTTCGACAATGAAAAAAAAAAGTAGGTACTGTTTTACCTTCCTTACAGCGTTAGATAACTCTATAGTAGTTGTTTTAGCATGGAAACTCATTTGTTTTACTTTCATTGGCACAGGGCCTGCCAAATTGGTATCTGATCCCTTCCTCGCCAAGATGTCTGCTGCGTCGTTACCCATAGATCCACTATGCCCCTTGATCCATTGTAGGATGACCCTGTTGGCTGATGCTATTTTGTTCAGCGCTTGATGGCATTCGATGATTAGTCCTGAAGTAAAAGTTTGGCTCTCCAGGGCCTTCAGTACTGCGGCACTATCAGAGAGTATCCTGATGTTGAAATCCTGGATACCCCTTCTAGTGACTGCATTAGCGGCTTCTTTTATGGCTACACATTCGCACTGGAAGATTGAGCTGTGTAGTCCTAGTGCTAGTGATATATGTATGTTCAGATCAAGGGAGAAGACACCTGCCCCAGTGCCGGCTTTCGTCTTGGATCCATCCGTATAAATACGGACTTCATGGATCCCGGATTGATCCTTCTCTGTCTCGTTAATTTGTATCTGATATTTTTTGTCAAATGCATAGAATTTGGAAGTCTGATCACACGGCGCTTCAATCAGTGGCTGGAACTCCAGAGCCCTGTCCAAAATGAATTCGTGTGTGCTTCTACGTTGTTCCCGGAGCCCTAGTTTTTTTAGCCTTATGGCTGCCATCGCAGCCTCCTGTTGTATAAACAGGTCCAACGGTGGCAGGCACAAGATTACTTCAAGAGCTGCTGTGGGTGTGGTCCTCATGCAACCAGTGACCGCCGTACAGGCTAGTCTCTGAAATTTTTGCAATCGGGTGATAGTTGTGCTTTGTTTGGTCCTGGGCCACCAAACAACACTAGCATAAGTTAATATTGGTCTTATAACGGCTGTGTACAACCACAGCACTATCTTAGGAGCCAGACCCTAGGTTCTACCTATTAGTCTTTTGCATTGCCAGAAGGTTATGCATGCTCTCTATAGTTTGTGATCCATATGCTTATTCCATAACAGTTTGTGGTCAAGTGTTACGCCCAGGTGTTTGACTTCGTTTTCTGGTGAATAGTATGAGCTCTGTCTCGGACGGATTTACCGACAGACATTGCTCATTGCACCATTGTTCGACGACTTTTAACGCTGATCTCATCAGGTCACAAAGGGTGCTCTCAAAGGCCCCACTAATGAGTATCACCAAGTCGTCTGCATAGCCCACCGTGAAAAATTTACAACTATTTAGTTTGCAAATTAAGTCGTCCACAACTAGATTCCATAGGAGGGGAGACAAAACACCTCCCTGAGGGCATCCTCTGGATACCACACCTTTTGTTGTTGTGTTTACGGTGAATTGTATGGCCCTGTTTCTTAGCATGTTGTCTATCCACCCGGCTACCGTGGTATTGACACCATGCTTGAGAAGGGCTCATGCTAGTAAATCCTGTTTTATCGAAGGCACTTTCAATGTCGATGAACGTGCCAAGTGTTGATTGTTTGTTGATTAGAGCACTATCTATGGGTGATATGACGCTATGTAGTGCTGACTCGGTGGATTTTCCCATACTATAGGCATGTTGGTTGCGGTGAAACGATTTAGCCTGTGTATAGTCACTTTTGCCGGGCTTTGTTAAGAATACGACCTTAACTTCACTTCATCTCATCGGTACATAGCGAAAGGCTATGCAGCCTCTAAAGATCATCACCAGATGGTCGATGATGGTCTTGTCGCTCCATTTCAAAAGGCCTGGGAATATACCATCCAGTCCTGCTGATTTGAAGGGAAGAAAGCTGTTGATTGCCCACTCCACTTTTGCAGGTTCTACTACATCGTGGGCTACGGTCCAATCTTCATCTGTTGGAGCTGTTACCGGCTCATCGTCCCAAGTGATCTCTTCCGAGATTTTAAACCCGGGGAAGTGTGTTTCCAGTAACAACTCGCTTGTTTCAGCATCGTTATTAGTGTAAGTGCCGTCTGGTTTTTTAAGACATCCTAGTGAACGCTCTGGTTCCTTAGCTAGGATGTTTCTGACTCTTACCGCATGGTTATTTGACTCGATGCTTGTGCAGAACTGACGCCAGCACTCGCTTTTCCTAAGTCGTATCTGCTTTTTAAAAACCCTGCGTGCTTGCGTATAAGCATCCCAGTCGTTGTTCTCTCTGGTGTTTTTAGCTCTGTTGAATAGCTTTCTTACCTTACGACGTTGTTTTTCGAGGGCTGTGTTCCACCAGGAGTAGCGTCCTCCGGCGCCCTCCCTCGGTGTCGTAAGAGGGCATGTCGCTTCATAGCAGCTAATAAGTATGGAAGTAAGTTGATTAACATGTTTATCTATATGAGCACAAGAGACGTAATCGTGCGGTATTCCTATGCTGGGCTTAAACAGAACAAACTTACGAATAATGGTGAGCACCCTCACGGGCCACTGTGCTTTAAATAAGCACCTATTCGTTCTAAACGTCACCGACAGTCCCCTATGCAGGGGCTGCCTAGAGGCTGACGAAACAGTCGCCCACGTAATCCTGGAATGCGTGGGAGTGGCGGACCAATGGGCAAAAATCCTACCAGAAATTAGGTCGCTTCGTGAAGCCTGTGAATTCCCCAGGACGATTCTGAGCTTCTGGTCGGAGCTGAGGTGGCTGGAGTAGCCGCCGACCCACACGCATAAAGGGCCATCTTAGAGCCTAAATGCGGAAACGGGAGCCCTTATCAACTATCTAGTGACGACAGTTTTGTAGTTATTGACTACGAAAAAAATTTTTTTTCAAGCCCAAAAAACGACATACCCGCAGTAGTGCGCAGGGTGTCTATGGAAGAAATGTCTGCCGTTGATTGTACCCTTAATCATATTTAGGAAGCTTTTTTTGAATCAGTTTGAATCTCGCAAGTTATCGTTAAAAATATTGTTCGCTCCATACAAAAATCTCGGAAACTAGGCTTATTTCAAAAAAACTTAATCAGTAAAAAGTATTTGTAATCTCGATTTTGAAAAATGGAACCAGTGTGCGTGGCGATAGAACGATTTCACATAAAATTATATTTTGCTCATGGAAGGAGCAAATTATGCTCTGAATATGGCATAGGTGAAATCACTCCAGAGCTTTTGGGTTAGCGATCTCAGTATCCATGAGGTATGAGAACGCTCAGTCAACTCCAATCGAAAGACCTATTCCCATACTTACATGAATAATTTTTTATCTCGGAAACCAACCTGGCCATTTCTCAGCAATTTTTTATAGAATGAAAATGCATGACTATTAGATAAAATAATCCATTTCAAAAATCAGTGATGATGGCGCTGCCAGAATTATGGATACCATATGGAGTGTCGTCACCAGCATCCTCACTGAGATACCTTAATATATCTCGTGCGGATTTTAACCGAATGAGTATCAGTAAAACAAAACAAGTAGATCTACTATTATAAAAATAAGTCAGGTTTTCCTTCCTGACGCTATAACTCCAGAACGCACGAACCGATTTCCACGGTTTTGCATTCGTTGGAAAGGTCTCGGGCTCCGTGAGGTTTATAGGATACTTTTTATTTAAAAAAAAATGAGGACAGCTAGTATTCTATAAAAAATGTATGTGAGGCTGCTTATTATACATACACCCAAATAATTTAAATAGTAAAAGTTTAGAACTAAAAATTAAAACTAAACTTTATTTGAAGTTGTTTATTATTTTTTACTTCTTAGCTTTAGGCTCTTTAACAGCTGTGGGTGCCTTTGTCACATCATCAGGGTTCTCAGCGGCGTCCTTCAATCTCTTAGCACGAATTCCAACGAGCTTGGCAATTGAGCGAGCCTGTAACAGAATAACCAAAATTTAAGCTTATGCACACTACTTTGACATCGCCTAGTGGCGATCGCTGATCTCAAACGATCAGTGAGATTAAGCAATGCACACAGAGAAGAAGACTATGACATCATTTCATTTTTTAAATTATTCGCATGATATTTTACATGATTGCTTCAAGTACAGAGGCCAGCACATCAGATTACCCCAATTGATTGAAAAACCATTCTTATTTGAATTACGTAAACCAAATTAAGTATTTTGATTGATACCAATGCTCATTGAGGTTATATTACTAACATATAGAGGAGCAGATCTCCGTATGACCTGCCAAACATACACTAGGGCATACACTTTGTAGCCACTTTTCAACCACAACAATGTAGCTTTGAAACCAATAGATATTACAAAGTAAACCTATATCTATCTCACCTACACTAGGTGCTAGAACTACAGTGACAATAAGATCAAATAAAGATGGCGATATAAATGTGTTGTGTTGTTTACTCTATGAACTTTTCCCAAAATATTACAATACAATAGACAATAATTCTTATTGCACACCATGTTCATTTTATAGTGTACAAAAAAAAATTGCAAATTATTCTGGGAGCTCGAATTGCACTTAACACTACACAATTACCCATAAACCTATGCAACTGTCACAAATAAGAATAAATCTAATATCTCTCAATTAAAGTTTAATTTTCATCAACATTTTTAGGCTAACAAGCATGCTAAAAAGAACTACATCCACAGACATACTCTCCAAAAATATTATTCTTTCTTTTGCATTCAGGTGGTTCAGGTAATTAAAATATGCAAATATTATAAATTCCTAATCACCAAAAACCTATTTTTCTAATGCAATTCATAGTTTACAGCCTTTGCGCATTTCTTGAACACCCATGTATTCAAGATTTGTATCGCGCATGCAGTAAACAAGCCCAGGTAGGGTTAACAAAAGATACATACCCCTCTGAGGTACTGATATGCCTTAAAGTCCTTTTCTTCATCAGTGATTGCACGAGCAATCGATTTAGGAGCCGGTTGCTGTACAGGCATTAGAGGACCTCGGAGCTGAGTTGCCAACTTGCGTTCCTCCTCATTGGCTTCACCCTTCAGAACCTGTAATAATATTTACACTTTTAACACTTCTAGCTCCATATGACATTTATGTGTGTCACTTCATAAACCAAATTATTTCACATACAGCTGCGCTGACAAAAGGCTTCTTCAATGCTTTCACTAAATTTGATCAAGTCATTTATAGATTAATAAATAAAATTACTGTGGTGAGTAATACAGTAAAAGTGGAGCAAACAGGTCACAGTTTGGTATCCAAGGGATGGCACTAGGAGCTGAGGGCGTAAAGCAAGAAGATGACCTGAAAATGACCTTAGGACCCTATTGGATAAGAGTAGCGGCAGACAGAAAGTATTGGAAAGAGTTGGAGGAGGCCTTTGCCGTAAGGCACACCAAAATAAGAGACATTTTATAAGTGCAGTTATTAAATATGTATTGTTTCACTGTATGTAAATTTCGGAAAATAAAAGGCTTATTATTATTATTAATACAGTAAATATATTTTATAGAAAATAAAACTATACAAACCTTCTTGCCCTTGGGGAAGAGAATCAGCCTAGCTCGGTATTCTTTCAACCTCTGGACATTGGTTTGCAGAGACTCGACTGATTTGTTACGACGGCGAGGGTCAACAGCGATGCCAATGGTTCTGGCAAATGCAGGGTTCAATCCAGCTGCCTAAAATAAATATAACATTTTTTATAAACAATGCTATAGCGTTTTTAGACTTAATTGTATGCGTATCATGTAATGGGCTCTGCAGAATTGGTGTAGCATGTCTACCGAACGCACCTACACCAATAAAAACAACCACATAAAAGACTACTATGTTTCTATAAAACTAATTTATATAAGAAACTTCTAGTTACCCTAATCTCACGTAGTGTGAACCCGCGGCCAGCTCGAACTTTCGTATGATAGCGGATAGTTGGACAACGAACGACTGGTCTCAAAGGTCCAGCGGCAGGTCGAGGAGCAATAGCCTTTGCTTTCTTTACTCTGTTCTGCTTCCGACGATGTCTTCTAGCAGGCTGGTTGAACCAAGTTTTAACAAATCTTTGCCAATCCTTATGGAAATGGCCATTAGGTATCATATTATTGCCTTTACCCATTTTTGTAAACAACTTTACCTAAAACATGAAATATTGCTATTAATACCACAAAAAATATTTAAACACTTATAATAACTTGTATTTCAGGCTAAACATAAGACGATATCTTTAAAAATACAGGATTTCGGGAAACTAACCGGTGGCTACGGCAAGCAAGACAAAAAGAAAGCGTTTTGACAGATTTCCATAGACATACAACTACCCGATTTCAGAACGTTTTCTGAAATGTCATAACAACTTATTGTATTTGTCAATTGTCAAAACATATGGCTGTATGGACATAGTTTCCTTTGCTTTTCCCGAAAGGGATAAATCTCGGACCAAGAATCATATGATCCTTGGTCCGAGTTAACTTATTTATTCTATGTCTATGGGTCCGAGGGATAAATCAATGAGCAAAGAACATAGAAAAAATAAATCAATGACCAAAGAACATTGAATAAAAAAATAAGACCAGTTGTCAAATAATGATGTGTTCTATACTTAAGGCATGATTCCGTTTTCACTTGTGTACGTCAATACACGTGTCAGAGGGATTTTATTTATTTATTTCTGTAATTTCTTTGTTTTAATCCGCTGAAATTATCTTACATGATAGTGGTAAATATTGCTTAGCTATTTAGTCATATTAGTATTGTAGTATTAGTTCTTTTTTTACTTATTTGAATTTCCCCGTTCTATAGACTTATCCTAGAGGTTTGTCTACATAATGATCGGTAATTCCGATCCCCCGGATAAGGAGCCCCCGGATTTAGGCTCTGATTCCTTATCCTTAAGCAGTCAGCCTCAAAAAAGATTGAGGGATGCTGACACTTATAAAGAACATCTTGTAAAGACGAAGAAAAATTCGATGGAGTCAAATCCTAACTCCGCATCGAAACAACTAACATATATTCATCCCTTGTTAGCACAGGGGTTGAGGGAATATTCTATGAGTGACTCAGGGCTTTTTATTGTTCACTTATCCAGGCAAGATTTTGATCCATCATCGGGTATTTCTATTCGGGCCATTAAAGTTGGACAGCTTTTGATGAAGGGTGGTGTTAATGAAATAGTCCGCGGTGGGGTTAAAAAAATCGGAAGGAACAGGGTTTCTGTTGAGTTCCGAAATGCTTCTAGTGCAAACTCTTTTCTAAATAATCCGATTATCTCACAGAATAAACTCATTGGTTCGATCCCGATGTATAATTACTCCAGGATGGGTATAATCCGGGGTATTCCAGTAGATATGTCGATGGAGGAACTGGTTGAATCCCTTGACTTTCCTCAAGGGTCTGGTTTGGTTTTAAAAGCTCGCCGCCTCAATCGTAAGAACATTTTGGATGATCGCTCTGAATGGGTTCCTACTAATTCGGTGGTTCTGACTTTCCAAGGTCAAAAGCTACCGGAAAGAATATTTTCCTACTATTCCTCTTTTACTGTCGAAGTCTATAACCTTCCCACCATCCAATGTCGTAATTGCTGCAGATTCGGTCACATACAAACTCAGTGTCGCTCTAAACCTCGTTGCTACCGTTGTGGTCAACCTCACCCTGGTGACAGGTGTGACATTACTGAGGGTTCAGCGACTTGCTTGTTTTGCTCTGCTTCCCATTATGCCCTTTTTAAAAACTGCCCGGAACATCTTAGACAAGTCAACATCAAAAAAGTTATGACCGAGGAAAATGTTTCGTATCAAGAGGCATCAGCTCGCTTTAGCTCTGTTAGGAGGTCGTATGCAGATACAATGCGTGAAACCCGCTCCCCTCCCCCAACTCAGTCTTCTCAGTTTACTTACTCTTCCGTTGCCTCTCCTTCTGTGTCATACAGGAAAACTGTTATTCATTCTCCGCGCCCCAGGTCCCCTCTGGGTAAAAGTTTTGACTTTGTCACTCATAATGAAATAACCAAGTCTCCGTTATCATCTTTGCCCAATGGTTCTGCATTCCCCAGTTTTCCAGAGCCGCCATTTGGGTCTCCTCAAAGCGAAATATTGATGGACAATTTAATTTCGCTTTTATTAAACTTTGTTAGTAATAATAATGATTTACCGCCCAACGTTGCCCTCAAGTTAAATACACTTTTTAGTTTGCTTCGTCCTAATAATGGTCCCTCTCAAAATCATTCAATGGAATGCCAGATCAATAAGGCATAAAAAGCATGAATTAGTTTATTTAATAAATAAATTCTCGCCCTTTGTGTGTGCTGTTACCGAGTCTTGGCTTGTTCCGAATTCTCGTTTTCGGATTGCCGGGTTTTCGTGCCTCCGAGATGATCGTGTAGATGGTTTTGGTGGCAGCACATTATTTATAAAAAGATCCCTTCCTTTTCGGCAAATTTCCATTCCCCCTCACAGTGATTTCATCAGCGTTGTTGCAGCCAAAATTTTTGACTTCACTGTTGTGTCCTTATATATCTCCGACCCCCATTCTTCTCTCATCCCTGATATTTATTATATAATTTCCTCCCTGCCTGGCCCCTTACTTATCTTAGGTGACTTTAACGCTCACCATGAGATGTGGGGTTCTCACAAATCGGATCAATTTGCGTTGTGTCTGGTTGAGCTGTTTGATGACTTGTCGCTCTGTATTTTGAATGATGGATCTCCTACTCGTAGAGTTAACCCTGGCCAAAATCCCAAAAGTGCTGTTGACCTTTCGTTGGCGTCGCCTAACTTTGCCTCTCAGTGTACTTGGAGAACTTTTCCAAGCACTCACGGTAGTGATCACTTCCCGATCCTTATTAGTATTCCCAATAAAGCTTCTCCTGTTATTGTTCCCTCTCCTATTTTGAAGTATAGGTTATCCAAGGCTGATTGGCCATTGTTTGCCAGTTGTCTTAATGCTAAAATTCGTCCGATTCCCTCTGTTTCCCCAGATAACATTCTTGAATGTTATTCTCTCTTCGTTAGCTCTGTTTTGTCGGCGGCTGATGCTAGCATCCCCAAGAAATGCCCCAATAATCATAAGGCGTCCACTCCTTGGTGGGACGCGGAATGCTCGGCAGCAATAAAGCAACGAAATGAGGCTGAAAAAAAATTTAATTCGGTTATGTCAACTGAAAATTTTCTGTATTTTCAGCAGGTATCGGCCCAAACCAGAAAATTATTATCCTCAAAGAAATTCCAAGGATGGAGAAATTTTTGTGAAGTTCTCTGCCCTAGATCCCCTTCTTCCCTGGTCTGGAAGCAGATCAGAAGGTATAGGGGCTCTCTTAATATTACTAATATTACGGCTTATGATCCTTCATCCTGGCTTCTGGGCTTTGCTGATAAATTGGCTCCTTCTTTCGTCCCTCCTTGCGATCTCCTCTGTCCAACTCCTATTCCTCTTCTGCATTCTTTTGATCCTTTTGACGCGCCTTTCACGTTTGATGAGCTGAAGTGTGCTTTGAATGGTCTTACTGACTCTTCTCCTGGAGTAGATGGTATTCCATACTCTTTCATATCTAGAGCCAGTGATTCTGCAAAACATCTTTTTCTGAATATCATTAATACAATTTTTCTGTCTGGCTCCATTCCTGATGAGTGGAAAACTCAAATTATCATTCCCATCCTGAAACCTGGTAAAGATTCGTCAGACCCTAATTCCTATCGCCCTATAGCCCTATCTTCTACTTTATGTAAAATAGCAGAGATCCTAGTAAAAAATCGTTTGGAATGGCTTTTGGAGAGCCGTGATATATTAGGTCGGTCTCAATATGGATTCAGGAAGGGCTTTAGCACCTTGGATAGTCTGTCCATTCTGTCGACGGATATCCAAGTTGCTTTTAGTAAAAAACATTTTTTGATAGGGGTATTCCTGGATATTCAGGCTGCTTATGACAATGTTAATCTCTCAACTCTTAGGCAAAAACTTTTGCAGCTAAATGTTCCTGTGATGTTGACCAGGTTCATTTTTAGCCTCCTGGTGCCCAGGAATATTCTTATCAAATCCCATGACTCTTTTTTGTCTCCAAGGACTATATGGAGAGGTCTTCCCCAGGGCTCTGTCCTGAGCCCTCTTTTATACTCTTTTTATACGTTTGATTTGGAGCGAACAGTCACCCCGTTCTGCGAGATTCTTCAGTATGCTGATGACATTGCATTATATCTGGCTGGAGACTCCGTGCCGGAAATCAGTTTTCGCTTAAATTCAGCTATCAGCTACTTGGGTGATTGGTTGGACCGTCATGATCTTTCGATTTCGGTCACTAAAAGTTCTTGTGTTATTTTCACTAAAAAAAGGATTGTTCCAAATTTTGTTATAAGTTATAAAGATAAAGCTATCCCTTTAAATGATTCAGTTAGGTTTCTAGGTGTTTTCTTTGACAAGAGGATGACTGGCATTCCTCATATAAAGCATGTGGCCAAAAAGTGTGAACAGGGTGTGAATGTTCTTCGTGCGGTGGCGGGTATAAGATGGGGGGCTCACCAATATTCTCTTAAGCTGCTTTATAATGCTATAGTGCGTAGTCACTTTGACTACGGTTCTTTCGTGATCGAACCATGCAACAAATCTGCTATCGACAGTTGGTCTAAAATTCAGTCAAAGTGCCTTCGCACTATAGTCGGGGCAATGAGGTCAACGGCAGTTAATGCCCTTCAAGTTGAATGCGCCGATCCTCCTCTCCACATTCGTAGGCAATTTCTTTGCGATCGTTTTCTCTTCAAGGTTCTTCAGTTCTCTTTTCACCCTTTAATTTCTAAAATACAAGTCTTACGAAGTTTAGTGGCTAATAGGGATCGGTATCCCTTATTAATGTCTTACTCTTTCTTTTTAGATTTCCCTCATCCAATTTTTCAGCAAAAGTGTCTTCCGATTTTTTCTACAATGTACAAGGCTCTCGCTTTTCAGCCAGTTGTGAGAAGCTTTGGCGTTTCCAAGGGTGACTCAGGTGCCAATGCCATGGTGAATAAAAGACTATCAGAGTATTATAGGGATTTTTTAGTTGTTTATACGGATGCCTCTAAAGTATCAGATGTGGACCATGTGGGTGCGGCAGTTTGGATTCCCAAGTTTAATATCATATTAAGTTTTAAATGTCCTCCCCCTGTTTCTTCCTTTACAGGAGAAGCTATTGCTCTTTTAGAAGCCGTTAAGTATTTAGATTCCCATAATGTTACAAAAGCTCTCATTCTTTCTGACTCTTTAAGCCTTCTTCAAGCTCTTTCTTCTAATCCTTTTCGATCCAAATCCAGATTTGCTCTCGTGTTACAAATAAAAGAACTGTTATTTCGTTGCCACCAAAAAGGTCAATTTATAGTGCTCTCATGGATTCCCAGTCATTGTGGTATAGTTGGAAATGAGGCAGTGGACTGGTGTGCTAAGTCGGCTTGTCGGATTGGTTCTGATTCCCATCCGGAAATTTATTCTCAAGATCTCTGTTTCTTTGCAAGTCATCGGCTTATAAAATCCTGGAATAATTTATGGTCTATTTCCAAAACTCGAAAGGGTAAGTACTATGGTGATATTCAGGTTGAAGTTCCCCAGAAACCCTGGTTCTTTAAATTTCGGAAACTAAGTAGATCATGCACTTCCTCTCTTTGTCGCATTAGGTTGGGTCATTCCTGCACCCCTGTGCACTTAGCTAAAATAAGGGTGAGGGACAATTCCCTGTGTGAGTGTGGAATTGATGAAGGTGATTTGGACCATATTTTTTTCAACTGTCCCAACATCTCAGCCTCCTTATTTGATATTTTGCCTGCTCACATTCCCCGCCCTACTAGCATGAAAATTATTTTAGCTCAGTTTTTCTCGTCTAAAGTAATTTATGCTATATCTAAATTTATATGTGATAATAGGATTAAGTTATAAGTTTTAGTTTAGTAGTGGTTGCTAATTTGTTTATTTCCTTTATATATTTTTATTCTTACGTTTGAAATGTGTGTATTCATGTATTTTTATTATGTTTGACTTTTGGTTTTTCGTAATTAAGTATATTATTATATTTTAAATTACTGCAATATTTACCTACCTTCTGTATTTTTTGGCTTTTTGAATTTTTTGTGTTACCGTACATGAAATCCCCGTCGTGTATTTTCTGCGCTACGTGATATTGGCGGAATTGTGGCAACACATATGGGGCCATATTTAAGAATCTATCTATCTACTTAAGGCATAAATTCAGCAATTCTGATATTCAGTCTTAAATTTACAGCATCAAAACTTTCAATGCTGTGACCTGAAAACAGTGGGAAGCTGGAGAAAATCTCGTCAACGGCGCCATCTGTATCTCAAAAACTGCTAGCAGTACGAAAAAGATTTATAGTCCAATTTTTCGAGCAAAATTTCAGCAATCAATACCTCAACAATTGATTTTATACGTTTGACCGAACGAGAGATATTTGCCGCTACGTACTGGTAAGCTGGAGAAACGTTTCCCCAGCTTACCAGTACTGGCCACTCTATATCTCGGAAACTACGATAGGTACCAGTGAGTATTATGGCTCAAAATTTCACTCCTTGTCCTAAACTAGTGCTGTAATTATTTCATAGCCCCAGCTTCAGTACTTTTTAAGATAAAGGCAGTTTTTAATGGGAAGCTGGAGAGACGTTTCCCCAGCGGGCCAATACTGGAGATCGAAAAGTAGTATGCCTAGCCATGTGATTTTAATATCAAATTATAGCTAGTAATTATTGATAAATGTAATTATCTATAAACCAGAAGCCCGCAAATTGTGAAAATTATTATTTTATTAAACTATGACAGAATAGTAAATAACAACGAATGACAAATCAAAGCATTAGAAAAATAATATAGGGTTATCAAAATTGAAAAAGGAGACTTCTAAGAAGATTCTTTAACATCCTCCCTTTTTGGCAACCCTATTGCATCAGTCCAATGTGCACTGCTATCGCTGATATCCGTGGCTTATGTAATGCCTTGGTGAGCAGGTCTGCTAACTGGAACTCAGTAGGTACATATTGCACACATAGTTCGCCTTCAGCGACAAGCTCCCTGACATAAAAGTGTCTAATAGCAATATGTTTTGTCCTTCTGTGGAGCTCTGGATTGTGCGATATCTTAATAGCAGCATCATTGTCGACCCTTAGTTTTGGCGTCTCCTTTAGGCTTGAAATTTCAGCGAAAAGTCTCTTGAGCCAGACAATTTCTCGTGCCGCCTCACTTGCTGCAACCAATTCGGCTTCCGTACTCGAAATTGCTACGCAAGTTTGTCGTCGACTAGTCCATGAGATTGCTCCTCCTGAATAAATGCACAAAATGCCTGAAGTAGACCGTCCGGTGGTTCGGTCTCCGCCGTGGTCCGAGTCACTAAAGCATTCTAAAATGCCAGTATTACATTTTTTCTTATAAAGTATACCGTAGTCTAAAGTACCTTTAATATATCTGAAGATTCGCTTCAATTTAAGTATATCATCTTTAGCTGGTTTTTCTAAAGATCTTGATATGACGCTTACAGCATAGGCTAGATCAGGTCTGGTTCCAACAGTTAAATACGCAAGAGCACCTACAGCTTCTCGGTACGGGTATTTTGAAACATCCGATTCAACAGATTCTGTTTCTAGTACTCCATCCTTCAACATTGGGGTAGAAACCGGTTTACAGTCTTTCATTCCGAAACGTTCTAGTATTTTGTTTGCGTAATTACTTTGAGATACTTTAATGTTACCTCCTGGTTTTTTATTTCAAGGCCTAAAAAGTATGTAGCGTCTTTAATTGTGATTTTGAATCTTTTCTTTAGCTCATTTATGAATTTTTCAGAGTCTTTCTGATTGGTTGCTGCGACTAATCCATCATCAACATAAAGAGCAAGGATTATCTTGTTATTTGTTCGGTTTCGAATAAATAGGCATGGATCCGTAGTACATTGTTGGAAGCCAATGCTTAACAAGTAATCGACCATACATTTATTCCAACAGCGCGGCGCCTGTTTAAGGCCATATAGGCTTCTTTTCAATCTGCACACCTTATTAGATCCATCTGAATATCCGTCAGGTTGCTTCATATAAATCTCTTCATCTAATGAACCATACAGAAATGCTGTTGAGACGTCGAATTGAGTGAGTTTTAGCGCTTCGTTAGCAGCAATACTTAAAACTGATCTTATCGTAGTCATCTTAGCAACTGGACTAAAGACTTCATCATAGTCAATGCCCTTTTTCTGTGTATAGCCACGAGCAACTAGTCTTGCTTTAAATTTGTCTAGCGAGCCATCAGCGTTGGTTTTAATTTTGTAAATCCATTTACAAGATATGGGTTTTCTGTCTTTAGGAAGGTCAACCAGAGTCCAGGTTTTGTTTTCTTTTAAAGACTTAACTTCACTCTCCATTGCTTTGACCCACTGATCTTTTTGCGGACTATTTATTGCTTCTTTATAGCTTTTCGGTTCATTGATACCTCGAATATCATCTGCTGACATCATGATAAAATCTTGGTATCGCGTAGGTGGTCTTAGTTGACTTCTATCACGTAAATTCATTCTATTAGCTATCTCAGCCATATCTTCTGCAGATTCTGGCATCTCATCATCAATATCCTCTAACTAATGCATCTTCATATAGAGGAGATTCTGGAGGAATTTCATTATTAGATGTTCGAAGTTCAGTAGGATCGTCAGGACTCCTTTCAATTCCTTGACTTACGACAAGTCCAGGCGATGTGGGAGGCACAGTAGAGCTAGGGAGCACATCAGAGTTGCTTTCATTGCGTTCTTCCTCCCTTGCATCACACATCGGCGGCGTCACGAGTGGGAAATTTATCTCGATTGAAGAGTCATCTTCATCCGAATCATTTAAGTCAATCGGATTCAAAACTGATTCATTAAATGTAACATCTCTCGATCTTATGAGTTTACCAGTATTACTGAGCAAGCGATAGCCTTCATCACCATCGTAACCAATGAGGATACACTTATCTGCCTTTTTTGACAGCTTGATTCGCTTTTGTTTTGGAACATGAGCAAAACATTCACAACCGATAATCTTCAGGTGTTTTACTGATGGTTTCTTTTTGAACCACAGTTCAAATGGTGATTTTCCATTTTGTGAAGTTGGGCCCGTTCTGTTCAAGACATATGCAGCAGTATTTATCAACTCTGCCCATGTTGCAGCTGGTAATTCTTCATGAGCATGCATCATTGTGCGAGCTGCCTCGACTAAGGTTCGATTCTCACGTTCACTTAAGCCATTTTGTTGTGGCGTATAAGGCATAGTGAGCCTTTGTCTGATTCCAGCTTCACGAAGAATGCTTCTTATATTCTCATTATCGGATTCTCCGCCGTTATCACTAAGAAATTCTTTGACAAAGTGTCCAGCTACCTTACATTCTTGTAACATTTGTCGGAGCTTCTGAGGAACTTCCGATTTTTGTCGCATGAAGTAGACATGTCTGTACTTGCTGTAATCGTCTTTGAATAAAACTAAATAACGATTTTTATTGAAAGAAGGAGGAAATGGACCACAAACATCTGCGTGAATAATTTCCGCAGGTACTTTAGCACGTTCTCTTGTTCCAAATTTTCGTCTATGTGTTTTGCCATAAATACACCCAGTACATAATTCAGAATCTAGACGTACTTTAACACCAAGTTCCTTTTCAATAAACTGTTTTACATGTTTCTTATTCTGATGGGCTAACCTTTCATGATAGAGTTGTAGCAGATTACTTGTTGACACAACATTGAAGTCAGGAGTTGGCTTAGATATGGTTTCTACATCAAGCTTGTATAGGCCTCCATTCTTGACTCTTTTGCCAGTCAGTTTCACTTGTCCATCAACTCTTAAGGAGCAGTGTTCCCTCTCAGATATAAAAACACTATTTGTTAGTCTGTCTTGAGTGGCCAGTACAGAGAATAGGTTTCTGGCAATGTCAGGTACATACCATACATCACAGAGTTGTATCATGGATTCTTTTCCATTGACTATAGTTTTCAAGTCAACTGTACCTTTGCCAACCGCTTTTATAGCATTTCCATTAGCAACAGTTACTGCACGAGTATCATCAAAATATTGGAAACTTGAAAAAAAGTCGCTTCTACAGGTAACATGGCTAGTAGCGCCATTGTCAACGAACCAACTTGTAGTATCACAGTTTGTTTGTATCGAGTTTACTTCTTGACCAGTAGTTACTTGCATGAGCATAAGGTTTAAGTTACTTGATGACTGTTTCGTCTCTGGCTTGGATGGTTTACCGTCAGCTTTCCATTTTCTACATTGTCTGACCTTATGACCAAATTTTCCACAATATCCACACTTTTTCTTTGGTTTATTACTGTTTTGAACAGCCAAAGCTTCAGCAGGTTCACTACTTTTGGATGAGAGCGAGCGTTCATAAGTACAAAGTTGCGTTGTCAGATTGTCAATTGTTTTGTTGGTCCTTGACATAAGCATCCAACTTGACTTGAAGGAAAAGTATGTTTCAGGTAGAGTATCTAGAATCTTGCAGATTAATAGGATATCTGGTAATTCAGCCTTCTCTATCTTAACTAATTCAGCTTTCAAATCTGACCATAGCGTCTTAACTTTCGAGATATGAGTCGTAATGTCATGTGACGGATCTTTACGATAGCCGAAAAACTCCATACACAGCGCATAGATCTTATCTTCAGATGTACCATCAAACAAACGATGTAGCTCATCCCAAACATCTTTAGACGAGTTAAATCTCATTATTTTTTGAAGAGTTTCGTCTGACATGTTCGTAGATAGTAATAGTTGTGCGGAACTATCTGTTTCGTTGTATTTATCAAGGGCTTTTTCATATTCCGAAATTGCAGCGACGTCAGATGAATCAGGTCTCACCGGTTTTACTAGGTTGCCATTTATAGCATCTAACCCACCGGGCTTACCTCTTAGAAGTAGATTAGACCAATTTTTCGTGCCTTCCAGACGACCAATATCAATTTTACAACTTGTTGATTGCATTTTGATATTACGTCTTGCTGTCAGACTTTGAAAAAAATTTCGGAAAATTATTTGCTCTTATTTATTTATTTCTATCAAATAACAATTTATTTCACATTTCACAGCGTATGCTACCATGATAAATGTAATTATCTATAAACCAGAAGCCCGCAAATTGTGAAAATTAATATTTTATTAAACTATGACAGAATAGAAAATAACAACGAATGACAAATCAAAGCATTAGAAAAATAATATAGGGTTATCAAAATTGAAAAAGGAGACTTCTAAGAAGATTCTTTAACAATTACAGCACTTGGCTGTAAAAAAATTAGGGTTCCAGGTCTTTTGGTTCATGCGCCAAGATGAAAAAACCTTTTTCCCGCCAAAAATAAATAACGGTCACTGAATGTGCCTGTTGGGCGACGTTGCCAGTTTGTGCGATGAGCAATGCGCGTTAGGTGACATGCCAAAATGAATCTTCTGAGCTTAGATTCAAAATACATTTTAAGTAGTTTGTATACGTCATAGAAGTCAATGTAGTCTAAGAGTCGGGCATGTAAAATGGATTTTGAAATTTTATGAATCTACTTCTCAATATAAAGTAATAATGGTGTATGTTATGTGAAAGCAAGCAATAAGCGCTTATTAGAGCTAATATAGCTCATTTGTTTTTGTAGTTACCTACCTACTTCTTCTTTTCAATTCGATGACGTCATCGGTCCTTAAAATGATGTAAACAAACAGGCTGTCAAAATACAAACCAATTGTGGTCATGTAATTATAATAATTGTTGCGGTTTTCTGTCTCTCTCTATTTATGTGTGAACAATACAATATGTTTATCTATTTTGCCTTTATAAAGCCAAAGCCGGGTTTCGCGTTTCAAAACCCCTAGGTAACATTATTTGCTAACCGAATAGAGCCAATAGGGACGCCCATATTCGGTTAACAAACAATTTTAGGCGTTTTGATCACGTAATTGTTGAACGATCCCTTACCTTGAACATTTTCTTCAAATATTGTAGGAACACTACCAAATTTTAACAATTTCCTACTTCCTATAAAACATTTAGGGTCAAAATGTTTCGAACATATTTCGTGGCTTTTCTTTGATGTCCAATTCTTCGAAACATTCATATTTTGAAGCCATTTTTTTTAAAAAACTTCGTCGGTTGGAAATCTGTTGTAATAAATTTGGTTGGTTAGGTATTCTGTCTTACTGTTCTTATGAAGATTAGTAAACTCTTAAATTTTTATCTAAAATCATTCAAGAGCGTGTCGAGCGACGCGCAATTTAATCAAACATTACTTGTTATCTTGAAAAGCTTAGGTAGGTACTAAGGTGTGATTACAGTTTTGTAGTATCAAGGGTCTCTTAGAAAATTGCGAGTAGACGGATATGGCGAAACTATAACTTTGTAGTCTACTACATAACCCTAAAAAAGTAATCATGGGTACTCAACAAAATAAAAACGGTTTTGTTTGTCATTGTACGTAACAAGTAACATTTTACACTAATATACCTATAACGTGTTTCTATCGACATTGTTTTTATCGACTGTCTTTACTAGCGAAATAAAGCAGGCAAATCAAGCGAAATTGAAAATGCGAAAATTTTATCTTTTATAGTCATTTCAACATTACTATATATATATACTTAGAAAAAGAGGAATGTCTTCCCGACAATTTCTAATCATTTAAAGTAGAATTAAGACGTTTTAAAACAACATTTTTTAATAAAACAGTTAGTAAAAAAACATACTTGTGTATTGACCGATTATCTCCTTTTTTCTGTTTATATTTACAAACCAAGCATATTCTCATGGTCATAAAATTGAATATTAATAAAACTTTATACAAAAATTCACTTAGTCTTTAAAATTTTAACAAAATTTTCAAATATTTCAAATGTAATTTATAGAGGACTGCCAGTCCATACACTTTATGTCAGTGACTCTCCTCTAATTTGGGAATTTGGGATGATTATTTTCAATTTTTCAAAAATATAATATGTATGCCCTCTGAGGGACCAAGTCGGGAAATGTGGTTTTGAGTTCATACACTTTCAGCAGGTCTCTTAAAAGAAATGTAGGTGAAGGGAAAAATTTGTAGGTGTTATAGGTAGGACGCTACAACTCACTGAATGTGGTCCCTCACACGAGCACTGTGGAGTGTCATATTACTGGATCTGCGCAATATGAACGATCATGATGAATGACAATATTTAGCAGGTTATTTGTAGGGCTACATACATAAATAACAGCTTTTGTTAATTAATAAACACAAAGTAAATCCAATGAGTTTGTGGACCCTCAGTTCGCACGGTCTCAAAAATTAACTTTGATGCTACAAAATATTTCGTTAAGTTATATTTATGAGACATGTTTTAAGATTCAGCACATATTTTGTAGATTCTACCCTGTGAATATTAGGGCGTTTGTTTTCTGCCCTTAAAAATTACCAGCCTTTAATTGTGGTCCCTCACACCGCATGCTTCATAAGCTTTGATTAAATGTAGACAATTATGAGCAGTCTTTAAAAAAAACACATATTACAGAAAAATTGTAGTTATTTTGTAGATTCACAGGATACAAAAAAAACGTAAATTATTTACTTTTCTTGGAAAAACAACGATGTATATGTCACCGGAAAATAATAAGAATCGTAAGTTGATCAACTTTATAGGTAGTTTATCAACTACCGGAAGATCATAAAGGCCAGTTGAAATTTATTAATTAACGTATACATTTCCGGTAATTGATGAATTTACGGCGTCTCGCGGTAAAATAATCCGACGAACGCGAGGTGTACGCTGATTGGTTGAAAGTCTCCCTTGCATTCACCTCGCTCACCCCGCTCTCCGCCAGCCGCTTTTATTAGAAGTAAACAACTTCCCTAAGGAACATAGGTAAATAAACGTAAAAAAAATTTGATCTCCCATACAAAAAGCGCTATATATGCTGATGAAGTTTGTATGGGAACTCAAAATGTATTTTTCGTATTTTGACCTATGTTCCTTGGGAAAGTTGTTCAGTTTCATGGACTGATTAACCACCCGAGAGGTTGAAAGAGAACCTAAAGCCCTGTATATCGCGTGAATTTTAAATAGTCCACGATAGCAAAAGATATGCATGTACAAACAACTTTTACTATGGGAATGACTCTGAAATCGCGAAAAAATAATCTGCTGCTACATTGTTTTTAATCACGAGTACATTGCATATCGTTTGCTATCATGGCCTTATTAAAAATCATCCTATAAATTAGTTTTGGTGTTATTAATCTTAAGTATTAATATTAAATGGTCAAGTCTAGTTGTTATTAACTCTGTGAATAATCACTTGTCACAGCTTGCCAGAAATGCCATCGACCAATCAGAGAACAGTGTATTATATTACGGATGTCATTTTAACGTAAGAATGTACACTGAGCAGCGATTGGTCCATTCGTGTATGATTTGACGTATGGTAAAATCGTAAGTTGATAAACTTACAATCAGGCACCGTAAGTTGATCAATTAGCTAAAATTGATTGCGTTAAATAATACATTTCAACTACCGTATATGATTTTCCGGTAGTTGATAAACTACCTCGAAAATTGATCAATTTACGATTCTGATTATTTTACGGCGACATATCCATATATAAATTATTGTCATGACCTTGCCACCTTACCGGAGATCTACCTCAGAGAATCCTGGGATAGACTCTGGGAGAAAACTAAGATGAGTAAAGGCAGGAATTATGCAAGGGTGCAACCTATCATTCTACGCAAAACATGGTTTTCTAAAGTAAATTGCAATAAAATCGTTACCAGCATTATAGCTCATATGCGTTTGGGCCATGTGTTTACTCCAGCACATTTGGCCCGTATGCATATTAGTGATAGTGACATTTGTGAATGTGGGGAGGATGTGGGAGATCTTAATCACATATTTTTCTCGTGTCGCTTATATGATCGTTCTTCCTTCCTTTTAACTCTCCAGTACTTAAATGTTCTATTTCCAACAGAAATATCCTGTTTGTTAATGTACCCACATATTTATTGTAATGTTTTAGCGTCCTTTTTATTGACCAATAATATAAAAATTTAAGTAATACCGCATTATTATATATTGACCCTTATATTTTATTTTATGTTAATAATGTCCTATTATCCTATTATCAATCCTTACCTGATCCATATTTCCAAATTCCGTATTATCCCTATGTTTCCCTATCTTTAACGCATAAAGTTAACACTCATTGCCAACAAAAAAAAAAACGTGGCATCACGTAGTCCGCTTTTGGTCCGCTAGGGGTCTTTGGCGGGAACGCAGTGTTATATACTCCTTGGCGGGAACTCGGCGTGAGCGGTTGCTTTGTCAATTGAATTTTCGTTTTCTACGTGAAAAAGTTGTTTAATGTGTAATAGTGATAGTGTATTATGCAGTAAATTGACTAAAATTCGTGTAGTGATGAAAAATTCAAGTGATAACCGTGTTTCTGCTCCGTTTGGTACCGATAAAGATCCTCGCGGTTGTGCTTCTCACCGCCAGTTTTCGTAAAACAGACGCTATCCGGTTTTACGCAGAACATGAGAAGCTTAGGGCTTAGGTTAAGTTGAAGAAAGAAGATTTTTCACTGAAGACATGGCTGTATGGACATAGTTTCCTTTGCATTTCCCGAAAGGGATAAATTTAACAAAAAAGGCGTGAGCGTATGTATATTAGATGTTGTACGAGGTCTTTGGCGGGAACTCGGCGTGAGCGGTTGCTTTGTCAATTGAATTTTCGATTTCGGCGTGAAAAAGTTGTTTAATGTGTAATAGTGATAGTGTATTATGCAGTAAATTGACTAAAATTCGTGCAGTGACGAAAAATTCAAGTGATAACAGTGTTTCTGCTCCGTTTGGTACCGACAAAGATCGTCGCGGTTGTGCTTCTCGCCGCCAGTTTTCGTAAAACAGACGCTGTCTGGTTTTACGTAGAACATGAGGAGCTTAGGGCTTAGGTTAAGTTGAAGAAAGAAGATTTTTCACTGAAGACATGGCTGTATGGACATAGTTTCCTTTGCCTTTCCCAAAAGGGATAAATTTAACAAAAAATTAGATGTTGTACGATATCTTTCTCCAATATATTATTAGCTCTTATAACAATTTATCGATATTGCCAAATAATATTGAAGGTGTATGGGCCGCCTTAGTTTAGCACGGAAACATAGAATGTGTCGCGTAAACATAGAAACAGTGTAAATTTTATGTTTAATAATTTAAATAAATAAATAAATAATAATCAATAATTAAAATGAAGACGCTGCTTTATAAAAAGTCTATGGGTAGGAACACGCGTGTTCTGTAGTTTATGGTACCCGCCATTTTGCATTTTGTCTTCTATTCCTTCCTCAAACGTCACCTTTCCCTTTGGTGAGCAAGGTGTGTTCACGTGAGGTTGTGTGTTCCCTCGAAATAGGTCACACAATCCTCAGAATTCCGTGAAATATTCTTGTAAAATATAAAAAAAAAAACATAAAACTCATAAAAACCCCAAAAAAATCGTAAAATTATTATAAAATACGGGAATCACTCGATTTTAAGTTAGTGTACGTAAGCGTGCAACGTGGTTTCTAAGTAATGCATAGTCTTGTAAAGAGAAAGTGAAATAACTCTTTTCTAACGAATTAGTTCATGTTCTGCATAAATTGATAACGGTGAAACTTGCAAAATGAATCCCGGTCCACCTAATTACCCTATGGCCTCTCTGTATGTCGGAGACTTGCACTCTGATATTACTGAAGCCATGTTGTTTGAGAAATTTTCAACCGCTGGTCCGGTTCTATCTATACGCGTTTGTCGCGACATGATAACAAGGAGATCCCTTGGCTACGCTTATGTAAATTTTCAGCAGCCTGCGGATGGTGAGTACCTTCAAACTTTCAACTTTTTGCTTTATTCAAGGTCATATACTCGTGGTAATATAGAAATGTCTAATTTAGCTATTTGTAATGTAAGAGGGTATTTGTAACCATTTCATAACATCCAAAGCTCTCTTAGTAACTATATTAGTAACAAACTAATCGTAACGATAGTGAGCAATTAGCAAGTAATATGATTGTTGTGCAAGAGACTCCAAATGAAAGTAGTGGTTGAACGTACCTACATTCTCGGCGAATAGCTGTGTTAGGTAGGTACCTACCGTATTCCTTTTACCTACCATATTCCTTTTGAGGTGAGCATATCTATAACCAAATTCTTGGGGAAGTTGCTCACCTTGTGACTCGACTTCACTTTGCAGACAGCAGCTGACCTTTACTGCAATAAAGTGAAACTCAAGTGTTGGCTGTTTGTTGCTAATTAATTAATTGTTTTTTATTATTTTTGTATGCCTCTTACACTCAGTTGTAGAAGTGACCATTAAAGTTAATGCTATTTTAAATAACACTTACTTTCCATCTTGGATGTAAATAAGGACTGCAATACATTTTAAAAAAACTTAATTAACGTTCCTGCAACTGAATGATCTGGCTGAAACGACCATCTATTTTATATTATAATTATGAAACCTTTAACCTATACTCATATTCACTAAACAAATAAAAATCATTAATTAACTAACTTTAGAAGGAGATTACCAATTCAACCCATAGACATATATATTTTGGAAAAGGCACAATTTTCTCGGAATCAGTTAAGTCTATATGGTATAATGTACCTATGTATGTTTATTTGAAAAACAGCAAGTTGAATTATAATAAAATGATTTTTTTTATAATCATAACATATTTTTCTCTCAGTGTGCCTTCTGGCAAAGACCTTCTGCAGTGAATTCCATTTATGCCTGTCTTGAGAAACCTTACAGTTGGGTCTACCTGTTAGTTTTTGGTCATCCTCCTATCTCACTCGCAATAGATTTTTATACTTGAGATTTGTGAAGTTTTTTTGGGTCATCTTGAGTTACTTGAGTAGCACTAAGTCCATTTTATACCCTCAACAAATTTAAGAAAAACATGAATTTCGATTGTGGTGACATTAAGAAATAGATACCTATATCATCCAGCCCTAGCATTTTTAAGGCCTTGATGGTATAAAATCACACAGTGAAGGTTTATAGTAGTTTAAAGTTATACCTTTTGAAGAATTCTTTGTACACTCAAGAGCACATCAAGCTTGACACTTAGGACTTTGTACCGTTCTTATTCCGTACGTGCAAGAAAGGAAATTGCACTGCAACTGTCAAGCATGAGCTGCTCTTGACTGTACTATGATTGCGCTAGTATGACACAACCAAAATTGGTTCAGTATTCAATCGGTGTACTGATCGATCAGCAAACACAGAATCAGTTTATCTGTGCAATTCCAAAACACCTAACTTGTTAATTCTTCATTTAAAATATTTTATAAGCTTTGCAAGATGGAGTATGTAGGGTGATGCTTTGAATTATGGAGTGCAGGTATGGGGTCCTATTAAAAACCCAAGTTTTTAGGGTTCTGTAGTAATCTACGAACCCTTATAGTTTCGCCATGTCTGTCTGTCCGCGGGTTTTCTAAGAAACCCTTGGTACTACAGAGCTGAAATTTGGCATGGTTATACATATTAATCACGCCGGCAGAACTGTTGAGTAAAACCTTTGAAAAAAATTTTTTTTCGGGTGTCTCCCATAGACGTGAAAGGGCGATGAATTTTTTTTTCTCGCCAATATCATCGAGTGGGGTGTCATAGAATAGCTTTTTAAAAGATAGAAGGGGTTTACTAAGAACGTTTTTCGATTCAGCACTCCGTTAGCGAATCATAAATTTTTAAAGTGAAAATTTTTGTCAAACACAAGTACCCCCCCCTCTACCAGCTAAACGGTTGTTTCTAAAAATGTGGAAAAATTCACAGAGGTAGAATATACATCAAATTTAAAAGGAAAACTATAAAACATACGTTGGCCCTTCAAGTTTGCGAGTAATGGTAGACCAAGTGCCAAACATTGTTGGGATTAATAAGAATATATTTACTAATATTAGATCCTTGGCACTACAGAGCTGCAATTTGGCATGTTTTCATACATATTAATTGCGCCGACAAATAGAAAAAATAAAAATTTGTAAAAAAAAAATTTTCGGGTGTTTCCCATACATGTGAAAGGGCGATGGTTTTTTTTTTCTCGCCGATATCATCGAGTGGGATGTCATTGGATAGTTTTTTAAAAGATAGAAGGGGTTTACTACGAACGTTTTTCGATTCAGCAGTCCGTTTGCGAAAAATTAATTTATAAAATGAAAAAAAAAAGTTAAATATTTCACGAGCATTTGGCATTTACGACGAAATTCAGCCTAATCCAAAACAACTGCCAGACAAAGTTCCACGCTAAAAGTGAGGCAAGGTCGAAAGCCAAGCTGTAACATATTGACATTTCATGTGTCGTTAAAGGTTTTTGGGGGTGTTAATTACGAAAATGACATCAAAAATATACACAATCGCCACGCGACCTGCTCTGTAGCACCAGCTCGAAATTATTCCTTACAATACTTTTGTTGCAAAAAAAATAAAAAAAAATTTATTTTTTTTAAGTTTAAAAAAATTCGCGCTCGCTTCGCTCGCGGATTAAATACTTCTATTCTGTTGTATTTAGCCCAAAACCAAAGTTAGTGTCCCCCCCCCTCTACCAGCTAAACGGTTGTTTCTATAAATGAGAAAAAATTATCGTTGGTAGAATATACAACGAAATTAAAAGAAAAACTATCACACATAAGTTGGCCTTTCAAGTTTGCGTGTAATAGTCGACCAAGTGCCAAACGTTTTTGGAATTAATAAGAATATGTTTACAAGGTTCAATACTAAAAGTGAGGCGAGGTCGAAAGCCAAGCTGTAACATATTGACATTTTAGGTGTCGTTAAATAGGTTTTTGGTGGTGTTAATTACGAAAATGACATCAAAATTATTTTATCAGCAGGTCTATATTATTTCTAATAATATTGTCGCAAAAAAAAAAAAAAACAAAAAAAAAAAACAATTCACTCGCTTCGCTCGCGAATTTTAAAATTTCATTACGTTGTGTTTAGGCCAAAACTAAAGTTATATCTGAAACTACAAACTCTTTAATATATTAGTTTTTTATACTATAGTATTTGGAGATTTTAACATCGACTATGACTAGTGATGGAAGATACTCAGTCTTTTAAGGCTTTTAATAAAGACTCACCTTGTTTTTGACGCCTCACGACTGATTCAGTCTTTTAGTTCCCAACCTTTAGTCATAAGACTAGCTTTTGTAGTTGAAGTCTTTTAACGTAAAAACTGAGCTGTTACTTAAACAGCTTATAATAGGACTTAAAAGACTGGCGACTCATTATCTGGGAAGTCAGGTATGTGTTGATAGAATGTAAATATCTCATTCTATCTCCTTGTCAAATGTTATCAAAATGTATTTAGTGGTTTAGGCGTGAATTATTCCTTTTGGTTGATAGGTTACAAAAGAAATATTTAATATCACACACAAACTGCGGTGCGATCCCTTTTACATAAAAGAACTTGAGTCGTATAAGTATTTTAGTATTTTGAAAACAACTCGAGTCATTTCAGTTTTTAATCTTTTAATAAACTACTAAGTTTTATTAATAAAAACTCGAACTTTCAGTCTTAATTTTAGAGTCAAGTCCAATAAGATGGAGGCGAGTCTTTTTAATAAGCCTTAAAAGACAGTCTCTTTCATCTCTAACTACGACCGTAACGATAGTACACCCGTTTTAAATGAATACGTAATGTAAACAATTTTTATACAAATTTGCATCCACGCGAGGTGGTTATTAAACAGATGATTTTTTTTTTCATTTTCCTTGTGGCGCTGGAATCTACATTTCTCCTTTAGTTACCTTCTTTCTTTGTAACCTCGTTTTTATTAGACACTAGCTTTTCGCCCGGGACTTCGTTCCCGTGGGAATTTCCCCGTCAATTTTTCAATGTTTTTAATAGTTATTCTGCTATTCGGGACGGAGAGAAATACAACAAATCAAAAACCATGGAAATCGGTCCAGCCGTTCTCGAGTTATAAGTGTTGTAACAAACACGACTTTCTTTTATATATATAGATTATTAGCGATTTAACCGTCCATATGCTCGTAGAATTAAGAAGCCAGCTGCATATTTGAACCATGCTGCTACGGAACCCTACAATGCGCGTGTCCCGACACGCTCTTGGCCGGTTTTTTGACCTTTTGACTGAGGGATTGTCTAATTAAACTAGTTTGCCACACAACTTTAATCAAACAACTCAACAACTCATTTAAAGAAATATGGGGATTTCCAACAAATTTTATTTATTATTATTATTATTTATAATTCAGGCAGGCAGTTGAAAAACAACTGATGTAAGCCTGTATCCTAATATCCTCATCTACGTTGGTCTAATCTTATTATGTTTGTCCAGTCTATTCTTAAAGATGTTGATGTTGGGCGCTGAGACCACTTCCTCAGGTAGTTTGTTCCAAGGCGTGATTACTCTGTTAGCAAAGAAGTGTTTATGTGGGTTGTTATTTGATAAGCAGGACTTTTGTAGCTTTAAGTGATGCCCTCTCAGCCGGGTATTGGTGTCTCTTTTAAGAAGTGCTTCAAAGTCTTGTAAATCATAGTGGCCGTTGAGAATTTTGTACACTTCAATAAGGTCACCTCTTTCTCTTCGTTCTTTAAGAGAAGTTAGCTTCAGTGCTTCCAGTCTATTTTCATATGGTAGTCTCTTCATCTGCCTTGGTATTTTAGTGAAGCTACGCTGTACCTTTTCCAGTAAGTCAATGTCTTTAGCAAAGTAAGGGCTCCAGATTTGGAAAGCGTACTCCAGTATTGGTCTTACATATGTTTTGTAGATCTTGAGCATCATGTCAGGTGTGAGAATTCCGAACGCTTTTCTGATAAGGTAAATAAAGCTCTTAGCTTTTTTTGATATTGTTGTTATATGTTCTTCCCATTTTAGGTTTGAAGTAATTATAACTCCCAAGTCGGTTTGTTCTTCAACTGCCCGTAGATTGACGTCGTTAAGCTTGTATACTAAGTGAGGGTTCTGGGTTCCTATGTGTAGTATTCTACATTTATTGGCATTCAGGTTTATTAGCCATTCCTTCGACCAATTTGCAATTTTGTTTAAATCGCTTTGCAGTAGGTCATAGTCCGTCAAGGGATTTGCGAATATTTTAGTGTCATCGGCAAATATGCTCACGTTGCAGTGTAAGCACTGAGGTAGGTCAAACGTGTAGATGATGTACAAAACAGGGCCCAAAACTGAGCCCTGCGGAACGCCGCTATGGATGTCTCGTTGGCCAGATAAGGTTTCACCCACTCTTACACGAAAAGTTCTTTGACGAAGAAAAGCCTCAATCCATTGAAGTAGTTTGCCTCGTATTCCTATAAATTCTAGCTTCCGAAGAAGTCTACTTGTGGGAACTTTGTCAAATGCTTTTTCGTAGTCTAGATATATGACGTCCACAGGATGTCTTTTGTTGAAGCTGTCCGTCCAAGAAGCTAGGCATGAAAGCAGGTTCGATACCGTAGAGCGGTGAGGGCAAAAACCATGTTGTTGGTCACTAATTATCTTGTGCTTCGCCAGGAAATCTCGTAGGTGTTGGACAACTAGTTTTTCCATGACTTTGCACACCACACTAGTCAAACTTATGGGTCTGTAATTTGCCGGTTCGAGTTTGTTTCCTTTTTTAAAGATGGGCGTCACTGAGGCTGTCCTCCACATAGTTGGCAATATTCCTGTGTCATATGAGGTCTGCATTATGACTGATAAGGTTTCATTCAGATCACAATTTTTAAGAATGGTTACAGGAATTCCGTCTGGCCCCGGTGCAGAGTCGGATTTCAATCCTTTAATGACTTGTTTGATTTTATTGCTAGAAAAGCTTAGATCACTAATAGTTTCCTCGACTTTGAGAGACGAATCCAAGTCGGGTATTGGGTCCGGTGGTTCCTTTTGAAACACTCCAGCAAATTGGTCAGCAAAAGCTTCAGCAATTTCATCGGATTCTGTGACCATCTGTCCTTGTATGTTTCGCAGCACCGTTGGTGTACTAACTTTAGATGTTATCTGTTGTCTTATGTAGGAAAAGAATCGTTTGGGTCCAACTTGTAGTAGTTTTTTTTCGTAGTTGGTACGTGAGGTTTGTCTATGATTTACTAGTTTGTTGTTAGTTTTTCTATATATTTTGTAGTGTTCGTCTAGTCCAGTTAATATGTATCTATTCCACGTTTCTTTTTTTGTGCTATAAGTTTCTGAATTTCTTTTGATATCCAAGGTTTGTTGGTTGCACAAAGGTTTATTTTTGTTTTAGGTACATACAAGTTTATTGAGTCGTGAAATTCGGCTAGGAGAGTTTTAAATTGTTCATCCGGGTTAGTCAAATTCTTAATCATCTCATGTGTTGTCTGTAACTTTTCATTAATTTTTTTATAGTTGGCTTTGTTGTAGTTCCACCTTGACACTGTTATATTTTGCTTTTTTGCTTCGATCTGGATTGTTGCCAGTAAGCTCTCATGATCACTTTTACCTAGTGGTGCTTCGTGACTAATTTGAGCAATGAGAGTCTCATCGTTGGTCATGACTAAGTCCAGAAAAGAGGGTTGGTTACCTTTACGATATCGGGTGGGTTTGTCGACCAGTTGAGTGAGATTGCTACCATTATACCATTGGACAAAGTTGTTTTCTTGTGGCGTTAAGTATTCACAGTCTTGGAGATTTTGAACAGAATCAGTGTAAAATTTCCCTGTATTCTTTCTGTTGTTAATGCATGGCACACGAGTTGTTCCACTCCTGCTACAGTTTCCTGCTGCCACATAAAATTTTGACCATACAATGGTTCATATCTTGCCATGGTACCAAAATAATGAATAAGAATTTATTTCTTGGGTTTCCTTTTGCCACACTAACTTTTATTAATTAGATTAATTAAGTAATTAATTTGCTGCGTAGGGGAGACATCAGACCTTGCTTTTTAATACTATGTTGAGTACTCGTGGATCCCCTGTCTAGCAACCAAAAAGGAAAAAAAAAAGCATATCAAGAAAGACAATCTTATTGCAAACGTAGGAAATCCTTACAAGCTAAAACTTAAAAATATTTTTCAATACAGTTGCTCAAAAAATAAACATTGTATGGCTAGGCTATAAACATAAACAGAAAGTAGCTCATTGTAACACTTGTGCTTTTTACCCCTATGGAGCATAATGTACAAAACGTAGAATGAGCACCACACGCAAAATGTACAAAACGCACAATGAACAAAACGCACAATGAACAAAACGCAGAATGAGCACCACATGCAAAATGAGCAAAACGCAAAATGTACAGTCAACAGCACATCAGGTTACCACGAACTGTCAAATTTCCCCAATGGATAGTAAACTCTAGTGCTTGGAGATAAAAATGAAAATCGATTGAAGAAATTTGACAGTTTTGGATAGCATGATGTGCCCTTGACCCTGTACAAAACAGGCCTAAGGCCTCATTCAGTTTGGCCATCAGAATTGTCGAACAGAACTACTGGGAACAAAGGTTCAAGGCGACGATGACCTGTGAGACGGACTTAAGACCGAGAGGTATTCGAAATGGAATAAGTGAAACTGAGAAAGTAGTTTGTCTTGAATCGAGAGTAGAATCGATTCCACAAATAAAGGGTAGGCTACTGTTTCGAAAGTAGCCTACATTTCACGACTTTGGATGCTTATATCTTTGGTCCTGGAGACATGGGATTTGGACCATGCGGCTGGGATCCTAGTGCGGAGAAGTGTGATGGGCACTGGGTAGGCTACTTTTTGGAAAAGAAGAATATACTGGCTATCCGCGCGGGTTAGGTGCACTCGGCTCCTCTCCCTGGACATTAGACAGGAGGCACCCCTGAGGTGGGTCGGCTACTTTAGCCTACCTCTGTTTTCGCGAGAAGAGGTGAACACTTTCTCTCCTGTGCGAGTCTAAACTTCCCGGACGGTCAGGTCAGGTAGGCTCCTTTAGCCTACTTCTTTAGGTGTACTTACGACAGAATCGCGGGACCGGGAGGTTGTAGATATAGTGACGCAGTTTGCTTTGGGTACCAGAGCGTCGTGGGTTACACTAGCATAGACACTACGTTTAAAAATACAGTTATGATACTTATTCATTTTTGAGTGGCCAGTATATTCACTTGACAGGGGGGATTCATGAGTACTCAAAATATTATTAAAAAGCAAGGTCTGATGTCTCCCCTACTAGGGGGAGACACCAAGACTAAGAAAATCCTGATGGCTCCCTAAGGGCAGACTAGCATAGACATAGGACCTCGATTTAGAGTGGATTTAATTTATATTAATTAGTACTTAGTCTTAGGGTATAAAAAAATATTTTGGTGAGCACTTAAATTGTAGAAACCGGACTCATGTCTCCAGTGATGTCTGCCCTTAGGGAGCCATCAGGATTTTCTTAGTCCTGGTGTCTCCCCCTAGTAATTAAATCCACTCTAAATCGAGGTCCCCAAAGTAAAACTCCAAAATAAATATACACTTATTTATTTACTTATTAAGCCTAAATACAGAGTTGAGGAATTTACTTACATTACTAAAACTGATTAATTTCTTTACTGAGTACTCTGTGTGTACTGGACACATAGGCCTCCTCCAGATTCTTCCAATCTTTTCTGTCCTGGGCGAGTCTGGTCCACAAGGGTCCTGCACACTCAAGAATGTCGTCCAACCATCTTCTTCTTGGACAGCCTCTCTTTCTTCTTGCATCTTGATCTTGTGGCCACCAGTCTATCATATCTCTGTTCCATTTGCCTTTCTTACATCTTACGGTGTGTCCTGCCCATGACCATTTTAGTTTTTTGAGTTTAAGAGATGCATCTTCAACCTTTGTAATTTTCCTAATTTTATCTGCTCTTTTTTTGTGCATTAAGGAAATGTTGAGTAGACTCCTTTCCATGGCTCTTTGACATGTCGTTATTCTATGTATAGTTTTTCGGGTCAGAGACCAAGTTTGGCATCCATAAATTAAACATGGTAGAATACAAATTGAATAGCTTTCTTTTAACACATATCGGGTAGGACTTGTCTTTCATGACTTCTTTAAGAGACAAAGTAAAATATTTAGAACTCCAAAATAAATATACACATGTCAGAATAAATATACCATATGTATCAATATTACATTTGTTTGCCAAAATGGATAAATGCTCACCAAATATTGTTTTACTGTAAGGATAACATTGATACCAAAAACGACAGTTCTAATTTGCTTTAGTGTAACCAAATTATCAAACCTAAATCCAAAATATATTATTGTCAAACTATAATTACAATAGTAATTAAGACCTGCCCCATAAAAATAAATAAGGTTATTTCGGCACTGCCCCAGAAAAATCCTTACATCTCATTAATTTTCATATGTATAGAACTGGGTTCATACACATACATAACTCATACAAGACACTGGTGCATGTACATGTAGTAAGCAGCTTTGCTTTGCACCTTTATGTATTTTTATAGGGTGACTTTAGCGAATATTAATAAAAAATATTTGATCAGATGATTAGTCTGAGTATGAGGTCGAAATTTTTTTTTTAAAGTTCCATGTTCAATTTCTTTGGTAGTATAGTACTCACTCACTAAACTTACGCTAGCAAATTTATCTATATTTTGATGTTTTTTTTTATCACTAATAGGGTATATTTATACAGGGTGGCGCAACAGTCGCGTCACGGGGTTGCTATTGCAACCTATTGGTTATAACTTTTTTTTATTCGTCTTAATTATTATGATAATAAAAATAACAGTCATGGAGATATTTTTGAGTTAGGTTTTAAAAATTAGATCACGTAAATGACCACCATTATCAGCCTCACAAGGATGGGTTCTTTGGAGAGCATTTCTCATTTCTTTCCTCAAAACATGAGTTATTATTATTATTATTTATTATTATTTTAGACAGGCAGGCAGTTGAAACAACTGATTATAACCTGCATCCAGTTGAACGACATTCATTTAGACTTTATGCCTGTGTTGTGTTTGACTAGCAAGTTTTTAAATCTGTTGACGTTTGGTGCCGAAACTACTTCTTCTGGAAATTTTTTCTATCCTTGCATGGCTCTATTAGAGAAGAAGTGTTTGTGGGGATTATTATAGGAGAAGCAACAATATTTCAGCTCGGATGTTGAATTTCAGCTGCTCGATTGCCCTAGGTTTATTAATAATAATAACACCTTGTCTTTTAAATAACCCCAGACAAAATATTCTGGCGCTGTTAAATCAGGGGAACGAGCTGACCAGTTTTATGTTGAAAATCTCGAGTTTTAAACGCTCGCCGATGGCTGTGAGGCTGAAAATGGTGGTCATTTACGTGATGTAATTTTTAAAACCTAGCTCAAAAATATCTCCATGAGTGTTATTTTTATTAGGTATATCTCATAATTATAATTAAGATGTAATAAAAAAAAGTTATAGATATTGCAACCCTGTCGCGACTTTTGCACCACCCTGTACATTCATTGCCCCTTACAACTGGGAAGAATTGGCCTAAAATAGGAAAAGGGAGGTAGCACAGGCTACATAAAATATGCCGCCAAACTATTTTTTTTTTGTATCTGTTACTACTACATCACCAATTCAAATAACTAGTTGATACAATTAATATTTTAATGTTTTCTTTGTTCTAGCTGAAAGGGCACTAGACACTATGAATTTTGACATGATCAAAGGAAGACCTATTAGAATCATGTGGTCCCAACGTGATCCATCTCTGCGCAAGTCTGGCGTGGGGAATGTTTTCATTAAAAATCTTGACAAAACCATTGACAACAAAGCTATGTATGATACTTTTTCTGCTTTTGGCAATATTCTGAGTTGCAAAGTAGCTCAAGATGAGACAGGAGCATCTAAAGGTTACGGGTTTGTTCATTTTGAAACTGAAGAAGCTGCCAATAAATCTATAGAAAAAGTGAATGGAATGTTACTGAACGGAAAAAAGGTCTACGTTGGTAGGTTCATTCCTCGTAAGGAACGCGAAAAGGAACTAGGAGAGAAGGCTAAACTGTTTACCAATGTTTATGTAAAGAACTTCGGTGAAGATTTCAGTGATGAAATGTTGAAAGATATGTTTGAGAAATATGGCCGCATTACAAGTCACAAAGTGATGTACAAAGAAGATGGCAGTTCGAGGGGCTTCGGTTTTGTTGCCTTTGAAGATCCTGATGCAGCTGAAAGAGCCTGTATGGAACTTAATGGCAAAGAGCTTGTAGAAGGCAAACCATTATATGTGGGGCGCGCTCAGAAAAAGGCTGAACGCCAAAAAGAATTAAAGCGTAAATTTGAACAGTTAAAATCAGAACGATTGACACGTTACCAGGGTGTCAATTTGTATGTTAAAAACCTGGATGACACCATTGATGATGAAAGACTCCGTAAAGAGTTCGCGCCTTTTGGCACTATAACATCTGCAAAGGTAAGAATAATTGTTATTTGAAAAGTAATTGGAATAAACGGCTACACCTCGTTATTTCGAGTTTTTAAAAAAAGTCGCTTCGTTGTCACGTTCGTAATGTAAATGACTGCCGTACGCGTGGTGCTTTCCGCTTCCGTTGCAGTTTTTTCTTATGGAATTGGCCCGCACCTATGGACATCTATAGGCTGCATTGTAACCATGACAAATAATAAGGAAAAAAAGTTTAGAAAAAAAATGAATATTATCGGCAATTCATCAACATCGTTCCAGGTATCGTTTCATGAATGTTGCTAGATTAATTACTTTTTACACTTTTTAAGGTCTCAGGACAACAGTTTACGTATTGTTAGTTTTTCGTGAATATCTTGGAAAAAAGAACACGCACATTTGGTCTTGTGCAAACAATAATTTGCAAAAGTTTTCGTACCTACGTAGTTGCAAAACAAAAACAAACCAATATGGCTGAATGCATCCAATAAGACAAAAAGGCCGCAAAATTAAAAATCTATAACAGCCATTTCAAACTTACCGAATATTGACACTTCTCAATTTGGTAGAATCGCTTTATAGGCAGAGCTTTTTTCTCCATACAATCAGTTTGTTAATTTTTGGCGGGGGAGGCGAAACAGCCAATCAGAAGCCCCCATTTCAACACAAAACATCAACAAAAAAGGCATTTCAAACGAGTGCTTTTAACGAATAATTAGAAAGGCAAATCCGCGCTCCTACGAGGGCTCTTACTAGTTCAGTATTAGATGGCGCTGTTTTGAAAAGTTAAAGGTTAGAGAAATGAAGATGGCGTCATTTCGGAAAACGTTTATTCGTTTCACAAAGATCTGTGATCGTTGGTGACATTATAATATTTAATTTTTGTATTTTTTTTGCCTTGAAAAGCCTAGGGTAGGCACTGCTTTTTTGCTTGTATGGAATGCACGCCACTGGTCAGAGGGTACCTCCATACGCGGCATATTGCCCCCCCCAGAATACGTGGGACTGCAAAAGATGCAAAAAAATTGTATTCCTCCTTATTTACGTTCTACCAACGTTACTGACACCGTAAGAAAAATTTGGCTGGTGATTAAAAAGTCGCCCTGAATAACACGTCTCCGTGAACATGGAACAATTTTGGAAAAAATAGATTCCTATTTTGTTCTATGACGTCACTAATAAGAAAATTCGGGTGAAATGATAGAATGTAGTTCCGTAGAACAAATAAGATTTACCCGATTCATTGTCCAATTAGAGTAATCCTGCCTTGAAAGTTATTTATTTTTCATCATTTATTAATTTTTTCTGCGACATTATTCTTCATTTTGGCATAGAATTTTTATTTATTATATTAATTATAAATAATCATTATTAATTTTATTACACCTTAAATGAAAAAAACGTACTTTCAACTTGTTTTATTTACTGAGGAACCAATGATAATAGTTTATTATGATCATTTATAATTAATATAATAAATAAAAATACTATGCCAAAAGAAGAATAATTTCGCAGAAAAAATGAATAAATGATGAAAAATAAGTAACTTTCTAGGCAGGATTACTCTAATTGGATAATGAATCAGGACTAGCGCTTCGGTTATTCTTATTCTACAGAAAATTACCTTTTTAACGATGTATTATTTATTGCAGTTGGTGCCGATACCAAGTTCCATACTAATGTGCCCATCATCCTTTACAATTTCTATTGTAACTCTGCATAAATTGCTCTGTGAGTTAACATGTTATGTAATGTGAATCTTTGGTTGTAGGTAATGTTGGAAGATGGCCGTAGCAAGGGCTTTGGATTTGTATGCTTTTCATCACCAGAAGAAGCCACTAAAGCAGTCACCGAGATGAATGGTCGTATTGTTGGAACTAAACCACTTTATGTAGCCTTAGCTCAACGCAAAGAAGATCGTAAAGCTCACCTGACCTCTCAATACATGCAACGCATGGCTAGCATGCGCATGCAGCAGATGGGACAGATATTCCAACCAGGTGGTGCAGGTGGATATTTCGTACCCACCATTCCTCCCACTCAACGTTTTTACGGCCCTGCACAAATGACGCAAATAAGACCATCACCCCGATGGACTGCACAACCTCCAGTTAGGCCCAGTACTCAAACTGCCGCCTCAGGTTATCCGAACATGCAAGCGCCTTTCCGTCCGGCACCGAGGGGCCCTGCTCAAGCAGCACTGCGAACCTCACTTGGAGCCAGGCCAATCACTGGCCAGCAAGGCGTTGCTACCGCAGCATCTATCAGAGCTCCCCTTGTCACCCAGAGCGGGCGTCCGGCAGGTTACAAGTACACCGCCAACATGCGTAACCCCCCGGCTCCGCAGCCAGCTGTACACATCCAAGGGCAGGAGCCGCTGACTGCGACTATGCTTGCAGCTGCGCCACTTCAAGAACAAAAACAAATGCTTGGCGAAAGGCTGTTCCCCTTGATTCAGAGAATGCATCCTGATTTGGCAGGCAAGATCACTGGTATGTTGCTGGAAATTGACAACTCTGAGCTACTGCATATGCTAGAGCATGGAGAGTCCCTGAAAGCTAAGGTGGATGAAGCTGTTGCTGTTTTGCAAGCTCACCAGGCTAAACAGCAAGCTACGAAGAAGGAGTAATTTTTTTATTATTTTAGCGGGCATTTGATTATGTTTATTACTCATATAATATCATTTTATGCAACTTGATGAATTTTACAAGAACTTGTACTATTTCCATGTTCTTGTGTAATTTTAAATGCTTTTAAGTATACTGTCCCGCAATAAAAAATATAAAAATTGAAAAAATTAAAAAGCTGATTTGCATCTTTCAAAAATGTGTAACTTAGATTATTGAGAGTGCATTTCCGCAAACAAAAATATTGTAACTACCAACATTTATATATTTGAAGAGGGTCTCGTACAGGACTCCTTTTGACTTTTTACATTGACTAGAAGTTTGGTTTAAGTTTTGTCATTTAAAATATTTTTCTTTATTTCTCAGAAAATGGAGTTAACTTTTGTTCTTATTACATACATTTCTTTTCTCTGTCAGTTTGCATTAAATATTCTTTACCTTGGATTGTAACCTTGGTCATTGATGTAACTGATTTTGAATATTTGTATTTGTTACAATATATTCTGTGAAATTTCACATTAATTAATGATCTTTTATTTTTCTTTCCTGTTCCTCGTTGAAAAGCCAGCACAGCTAGCGTCTAGCAGATATAAAACTTGAAACAAAACCGTTATGGTCAAATAACTGAACTGGTGTCCATAATTCCAGTAGCGCCACCGTCACCGATTTTGAAATGCATTATTGCATCTAATAGTCATGCATTTTTCATTTTATGAAAAATTGAGAAATCGCCAGGGTATGTGGTTTCCGAGATAAATGACAAAGATTGGGGCGCTGCCAGGATGACGTCAGTTCAGCAGCGCCACAACCGGAACTCTGTAGTCATAGTAAATATCGAAGACCTGTCTAGATAGTCATTTGCTCATGAGTTTTACAGTCCAGGAAAAAGTGGTAATAGATGAAAAAAGCTTGGGGCGCTGCTGGAATGACGTCAGCCCAGCAACACGATTTCTAAACTATAGCTTTTCAGAAACTCATTTTTTGACAGCACGTTCTCTCGAGTTCCAACAAGATGTGTAAAATTGGAATGGGAGATATTCAGCAAGTATTTATCACTTTAGGGTACAAACAAAGAAGTCATAATCGGGGCCTATCGAGCTATTTCAGTAACCATGAGGTATTAGAACGCTTGGTCAGCTCCAATCGAAAGACCTATTCCCATATTTTTGTGAATAATTGTAAGACCATCGACACTTAACCAGAAACGAAATAAATGAAGGTTAAAAATTAAACGCATAACGACTGCCAAACTTGCAATCGTAACTTTTTTCTTTTGCTATGAATTATTTGTCAGGCACTATAAAAGAAATGTGTCGTTCGCATTTATTTCGTTTCAGGTTAAGTATCAATGCTCTTACAATTATTTACAAAAATGTGGCAATAGGTCTTTCAATTGGAGCTGACCGAGCGTTCTAATACCTCATGGTTACTGAGATCTCGATAGGCCCCGATTATGACTTCTTTGTACCCTAGTGTTAAATACTTGCTGAATATCGCTCATTCCAATTTTACACATCTTGTTGGAACTCAGACTAGGTACTTACCTGCTGCCAAAAAATTAGTTTGTAAAAAGCTGTAGTTTAGAAATCGTGTTGCTGGGCTGACGTCATTCCAGCAGCGCCCCAAGCTTTTTTTAATATCTTCGCAAATACTTACTTTATTAATCTATTACCACTTTTTCCTGGACAGTAAAACTCATGAGTAAATGACTATCTAGACAGGTCTTCGATATTTACTATGACTACAGAGTTCCGGTTGTGGCGCTGCTAAACTGACGTCATCCCGGCAGCGCCCCAATCTTTGTCATTTATCTCGGAAACCACCTACCCTGGCAATTTCTCAGCAATCTACATCTACACTACTAATATTATAAAGAGGAAAGATTTGTACCTATTTTTGTATGTTTGTAATGAATAGGCTCAAAAAGTACTGGGCCGATCTAAAAAAATCTTTCACCATTCGAATGCTACATCATCCCTGAGTAACATAGGCTACATAACATTCCCGAATTCCCACGGGAACGAAGTCCTGAGCGGGATGCTATTTTTCATAAAATGAAAAATGCATGACTATTAGATGCAAAATTCCATTTCAAAATCGGTGATGGTGGCGCTGCTAGAATTATGGACACACTGAACTGACGTCAACTCGGCGCAGCGCCCCAAACTTCGTCATTGATCTCGGAAACCACTTCCAATTTCTCATAGAATGAAAAATGCATGACATTCAATTATCAATTTCAAATTAGTAGGTGATGGTGGCGCTGCCAGGATTTTTAATTAATTGCAATTTAGCCTAGACAATTTACGATAAAAAAATATTATGTTTTCTCGAACGGGACAGGAATTTGATTTTTGAAGATGGTTATCGATAAATTATCTACGAAGGAGTCCATCACCACAGCTGGGCCACAATCGAAATTTCAATGTTTGACAATGCCAACAATATCTCAGAATTTGTCGTATACGATTAGCAAAGAAAACAGAATTTCTCGGGGCCGCGTTCAAAAGTTATCGGGGGTTGTTTGGGGGCCAGCTGCAGTGACGTCACTACAGCTGGGTCTCACCTGTATCTCGAAGATGGAACCACGTAGCGAAGATCTGGCTACGTAGAAAATTTCTCATGAACTTCTCGGAACAAACCCCAAAATAAGAAAACTATCCGGTCTTACGTTCAAAAGATATAAGACATTCGTTGGGGCCCAGCTGCAGTGACGCGTCACTCAAAAACGGGACGACGTAGGGGAAATCTGCTTGCGTAGATAATTTCTCGAGTATAATCATCGAAAAATCTGAATCTCTCGGTGTCCCGTTGTAGAGACAAAAAATATCTTTTTTGAACTGTTATTTTTAATATTTGGCGTAATTTTCTTTGGTCAGAGTAAAACGTTAATAGTTTTACAGTACTAAGTGACAGAAAACATTGTTTTAAATTGACGTTTTATTAAATACAACTAATATTATATAACAAACAAAGACATTCTAATACATATTTGAAGTGTGACTGGTCAAACCCCGATTTCATGAAATTGAATTTCGATGTTTGCCTGACCAAATTAGTCTCTCCTTTTTAATCTATTATTTTGTAAGTGTTAAGTAATGAGTCAAAAAATAAATATATAGCGCCTATTTTGTTAAAAAACAAACTGGTGGATTTGGTGCGTAGACAAGATGCACGATTAATTTAAGTTTTGTAAATAATTAAGTATATTTGATCTCAAAAAATATTTTACCTTGGAAAGAAAAAAATAAATCATGTTAATAAATCAAACGTTTTTAACTTTCTTCGCCCTCGTCTTGTATGCACTGCAGTTTACTGTGTTATGCGGCTTCGTATCGCTTCTAAAATACATTACTCTTAAAAGAAAAAACTCAATTTATGAACTACCTAAGGGTCAGCTCCCCACAGCGACGCGACGTTGCGAATAGAGCTACTCAAAATTGAAATTTATTATATTACATGAAAAGATAAACATTTCATTGTGAGAACGACGCAGCGCGCGGCGCTGCGTGGTGCGACGTGTTCTAATTCTCACTTGTAATAAATAAACGTCGCGGTGGGAGCTGGCCCTAACCGTGCTGCCATCACCCGAGAGTGTGTTTCAACTTTAATTTTTATGATTTTATTTTAATCTATGGTTTAATGTAATTTTTGTACTTCACTCATTAAAGTCGTACCATATTTCATAAAGAACTTATTAAAAAGTATGAAAGTGAATCAAGTCGTCTAACATACACCACTGAACTTGGGCTTGACTAAAAGGACTAGTATCCATGCCATAAAAATAAATTGTACTTTGAAAGACTTGTACGCGAGTGTACATTTTACTTCGGGTAGTCTAAGAGCTCGATGTCAAAATATTGTACATATAATAGTGATCGAATTAATCATTTAAGTAATATGAAAATGATACTAACATCATTGAAATTACTGACTTTTCTCTCACTAAATACTGTAAAACTAGTAACGTTATACTCTGACCAAAGAAAATCACGCCAAATATTAAAAATAACAGTTCTGTGCGCACTTTGGAAATCTGTCTCCTAGACTATTCACGATGAAAAAGAATATTTTTTTTCTCTAGAACGGGACACCGAGAAACTCGATTTTTAAATGATCATACTCGATAAATTATCTACGCAAGCAGATTTCCCCTACGTCATCCCGTTTTGGAAATCCAAGTGGCTCAGCTGTAGTGACGCATTACTGCAGCTGGGCCCCAACGAATGTCTTATCTTTTGAACGCGAGACCGGATAGTTTTCTAATTTTGGGGTTTGTCCCGAAAAATTATCTACGTAGTCAGATCTACGCTACATGGTTCCATCTTCGAGATACAAGTGTGGCCCAGCTGTAGTGATGTCGCTGCAGCTGGGCCCCAAACAGAATCCATCACCACAGCTTGGCCACAATCGAAATTTCAATGTTTAACAATGCCAAGAATTTCTCAAAATTTGTCGTATACGATTGGCAAAGAAAACAGAATTTCTCGAGGCCGCGTTTAAAAGTTATCGGGGTTGTTTACGGTCCAGGTAGTATCTCGAAGTAGTCTAGGAGCTCGATGTCAAAATAGTGTACGTAAATTACTGATCGAGTAAATCATTTAAATAATATGAAAACGACACGAACATCATTTAAATTATTGAATTTTCTCTAACTAAATACTGTAATACTATTAATATTATACTTTGACCAAAGAAAATTAAGCTAAATATTAAAAAATGACAGTTCTGTGCGCAAAACTTTTCACGATAAAAAATAAATATTTTTTTCTCTAGAACGGGATACCGAGAGATTCAGATTGTTCGATGATTATACTCGAGAAATTATCTACGCAAGCAGATTTCCCCTACGTCGTAGTCCCGTTTTTGAGATCCAGGTGGCTCAGCTGTAGTAACGCGTCACTGCAGCTGGGCCCCAACGAATGTCTTGTATCTTTTGAACGCGTGACCAAATAGTTTTCTCATTTTGGGGTTTGTCCCGAGAATTTTTCAACGTAGCCAGATCTTCGCTACGTGGTTCCATCTTCGAGATACAGGTTGTTTGGGGCCCAGCTGCAGTGACGTCACTACAGCTGGGCCCCAAACAACCCCCGATAACTTTTAAACGCGGCCCCGAGAAATTCTGTGCCAATCGTATACGACAAATTCTTGGCATAGTCAAACATTATGCGCGGTAAAATTCAAAATTTCGATTGTGGCCCAGCTGTGGTGATGGATTCCCTGGATCACTAGTCCGGTCAATCCCTACTATTTATAATAGCAGAAAATGTCGTACAGGGCTTCTTCACGTTTTACAAGCGGTGCTGACGAACACCCCGTCGGTTTCAGTCTATAGATATAGTGTAGGTGTTAATAATGGAAACCACATTTCAATTATACGGATTTATTTCGCACTAGGAAATAAAAATCAAATTCATTTTCAGTATTCTTACTTCATAAAATACAATAAAGTACCAATTACTATACGGACCCTAATTACTATTTGACATTAAGTTCCTACTATTATATTAGCCGCTATCTTAACATTGTCAAATCAAATTACATAAATTTTGACTGTATAAATTAAAATTATTTAGGCGGCCGCTTCCACTTCATTTTCTTTCTTTTCATCAACCCCGTCAGTTGCGCCAACATCATTTTCTTCGCCTTCGCCAACTTTCATTTTGTCACTCTTACGGAATTTATCGTACCTGTAAAATTATTTATAATTATACATTTATTTTGATTCCATAACGTTTTGTACCATGTGTGGTTCAGGTATTATACACCGTGATAAAAAACCTAGCTATATTCAAACTCCTGAACCAGTATCACTCAAAGAACACATTTATGATTTATTTTTAATGGGAATAGTTTGTTTTTTGCCTAAACGTAGACATTACTCCTACACCAGGCACGCAAGGGGTGCGGGTAGCGCTCGGGTGGTGCACCCGAGTGGTGTCTACATTTGGGAAAAAAAATTCACACCGAAAAAAAAGAAAAAAAAAGTGTTCTGTAAGTGATACTGGTTCAGGATTTTGAATCTATAGTCCCTTTCAATAGAATCCGGCAATTATGTAAACAAGATAATTTAAACACGATTACTCCGTAATTGCTTACATTTGAATACCAATCCTGATCATAATCGCATTTTAAGGAACCATACATTGTTCTTACAATCAATCATTTTGACACCAAATAACTTCTATAAGATAGTTATTTTATTAAAAAATACTCGGACGACAAAAATTTCAATGATTTGTAAAACGGTCATTTTATTTTTTTACTCATCGAAGTCTTGTTTCTCTTTGGAAAGTTAGTGTTGGTCATCGTTTTTACTCACTATTTGATTTTAAAAAGATTTAATCATTTGAATCAGTGAGTCACTTCGAAAAGATAAACTTTAATTATTTTTATCTTTAATTTTTTTTTACACGACAAAGAGACGGGTTAATATTAAAAGAACGTTTGTTACGGAGTGTCTTGTGCGTTTTTAGGGTTCCGTACCCAAAGGGTAAAAAGTGGACCCTATTAAGTACTAAGGCTCCACTGTCCGTCCGTCTGTCACCAAGCTGTATAAATGTCCCCGGGCTACAGATCTATTAGACAGTTGAAATTTACACAGATGATGTATTTTGGTTGCCGCTATAACAACAAATGGGAGCTCCCATACAACAAACGTGTTTTTTTTGCGGTTTTAATAGATAAGTCTGTGCAAGGCTGTATCTCGTCAACCGTGATAGTAAGACAGTTGAAATTTTCACAGATGATGTATTCCTGCTGCCAGTATAATAACAAATACAAAAAAAAAAAATAGAATAAAATAAATATTTAAGGGGGCTCCCATAGAACAAACGACATTTTTTTGCAGTTTTTATAGAGATAATGGTACGGAACCCATCGTACGCGAGACCGTTTTTTTTTTTAATTTTAATAAAAACAAAAGACCGACTCGACAAATGTAGGTCAGGACAGCTGAGACATGTCGCCCGGAGAGATCTCGCATATTCAGGTCGATAGCAAATCGTTTGTGACGACAAACAAGCAAACTTTCATCGTTTGTGACGGTATACTTTCGCCAAAAAATCAAAAAAACATGGTTCAGCCAGCCGGATTTTGCACTTTTCGGAGCACATCAGACCTCAGCTCCTGAAGGGTTTTCGGGATTCGTTCCTGATCAAAAGGAATGTCACGCCTATGTGACAAAAATCCAAACTGATTTCATCTATCGTGATGCAATACTTTTGGAGAAATCTTGAAAAACAAGTGTCCAGCCAGCCTGATATCCGGCTGGCTGAACCACTTGTTTTTCGTCGATTTCTCGCTAACTAACGCGTTTCACTCTGAACTTTTTTGATCAAAGGTTTGTGATGGCAATGTGACAGGGTACCAAGCAGGTTTGAACGCCCGTAACGCATGCACTTTTGAGATATTCCAGAAAACTAAATGGTTCAGCTGGAAAAAGTCAGGCCAGCTGAACCACCTGTTTCTACCACTTCCAGGTGCGCTACACTCGAGGAATCTAGACCAAAGGTTTGTGACAGAGATGATAAATACGATGGTTCGTTTGTGATGGCTCAAAATGCAGCCCAAAAAAAGTTATAAGCGATTCTTTTTTTTCCATACATTGATTAAACTAGGTGACCATGCTTTCAGTATTGCAAGGACAGTCCCTAATTGAATTAAATATTGAAGCATTAATAGAATGAGCAAGGCGCCGTGTAGATGACAAAAATTATATTAACAATTAAATGAAACAATACTATGTAAGTCATCTTTCAATATCACCTAATAAGGTAGGTACACTTAGACCAGGGGTGGCCAACCGGTCGATCGCGATCGTGGCAAGGCAAAAAAATAAAAAAATAAGTATTTTCTCTTAATATAATAAAAAAAATACTACATGATTGTGTACTGAACTATGCTGTTTCAATTAAGATTTCAAGAAGTATGTAATTGGTAGATCGCACAGGGTTTCGTTAGTAAACAGGAGATCTTGGGTATAATCAAGTTGGCCACCCCTGACTTAGACGATAAATTATATTGCGCAATGAGAACAAATTAGTAGGCTTTTTTGGCACTAACTTTTTAAATACAATCAATCTCCAAATAATTTAGTCAGTCACGCTTATGGACAATATTTATGGAGTACTTTATGTAATACCGTCCTAACCTAGTGTATTTTTTTTAATAAAAGGAACTACATTGTTCGTGGTCGAACATTTTGGAGGAGTGACGACCAATCAGGATATTGTAAATAACACAGCCAATAATATTTTATTTAATCCTAATTTGACAAACTTGGAGCCATCTTTGCAATTTTGCAAATTCTTTTTTCTCTAGTTTCTTTTGTCGGATGGTGGCCATAGAGTAACTTATATAGTGATGGTGGCCGCACCACACTGAGCTTAATATCAAAGAGGATATAATTTCACTAATTTTTAAATAATATTATCGTGATATTATCAACTATTGCCGCTCGAGAAAGAGGTAAGTTTTCATCGAATTTATGTAGTTCTTCTGGTTAATTAATTGCCGCTGTCGATATTTCTTGTGTGCTCGTTACTCGTTTCAGAATGTATATGTGGCCGCCCTTAGTAACTAATAGTTAATATTATATTTTCTCAATCTGTGATTACAAGGTAATTAAGACTTAAATTGTTATGCATAATTAGTGAATATTGAGTAATATTTTATACACTGTTAATTAAAATGTGATTTAAAAAAAAATATGTTGCTTTATTTTATATGTATTTTCATAACATAACCTTTTCTGATTATAAGGCCAGGCCACAGCAACTACCAACACTGAACGCCCCACGCTAAAAACACTAAAGGTAAGTAGGTGTACACACATCAAAAAAAGTGTGCGATCACTTGGAAAAGTGCTAATATTTTTTATTGTAGAAGAATAAAACTTAATCACTTTTTATCTTTTGATTCCTTATTTAAAAATATGAAATTTAAATATAAAATAATTTCGTAATTCAAATGTTTTTTCATTTAAAAAGACAATCAACCCTTGCTTGCTTTCATTCAGAAATCTGACATAGTCGCAACTTATCAAGTTGGTAAACGAAAAATTAAGTTGGTAACGATGCCGAGAGGATTAACTGCAGTTTTACGAGCCAGAATTCTAACTTTAAGTGGAGAAGGCTATTCCACGAGGGAAATATCACGCAGAGTTCATGTATCCCAATCCTGCGTGGTGACCACGTTGGAGAGGTATCAGGGCATGGAAGATTTAGCTGATCGACCTCGCAGTGGTCGCCCAACTGTTCTTACTGCAATTCAGAAGCGATATATCAGATTACTGGCTGCCCGTGACCCAACAATGAACGCTACTAAAATGAAAGCAGAGCTGCGAGCTGCCACCGGCCGCGAAGTTAGCACCCAAACGATTAGAAATTGCTTACACCAAGCTGGATTACGAGCAAGGAGATCCTGGCGAGCACCTCTGAACTCACAGCAACGGAAGCGGCGCAGATTGCAATGGGCTAGGCTCCGTCAAAATGAAGAAATTGAGGACGAAAGCATCTGGCAGAACTGCTTCTTCGTTGACAAAACGCGGATCAGTACACATCCAGATAACCGACGTGTCCGTGTCTGGAGAAGACCTGGCGACTCTGAAAGGCAGAGAACTGCCACTGGAACCGTTCAGCAGGGCGGGAAATCAGTGTCCTTTTGGGCCGGGATAATGATTGGGGCTAGGACGCCCTTAATCCCGTATCAAGGCACCATGACCGGAGCCATGTACAAAACGATTGCAATCGATGGATACGTCAGACCATTCCGCATCAACCACGGGCGCCAATTCATAATGGTAGATGATAATGCGCCCGCACATCGAAACGGACGTGTTGATGCTGCTCTCCAGCAATACGACATCACCAGGTTAGACTGGCCTGCCGGCTCGCCTGACTTAAACCCGATCGAGCATGCGTGGGATGCTCTTAAGCGAGCTGTTTGGAACCGTCAGCCACCTCCGCGAACAGTGTCAGAAATCAGGGCAGCTGCTATTGAAGAGTGGGACAGGTTACCACAAGAAATGCTAGATAACTTAATTCTTAGCATGCCCAGAAGGGTTTCCGCATGTGTGCGAGCCAGGGGAGGAGTCATTTTATACTAACTATTAATTTTTTCGTAATAAATTTTGTTTGTTTTTCCATTAATTCAAATTTTTCATTACATTACATTTAAGCCAAAATTGCATTTCCTAGCTTTTGTTAGTAAAAAGTAAATAATTAATAATGATTCTTTTATTTACTTAGTGCATTTTCATTATAAAATCATAAAACGTAAACAGTTTCTTTAAATAATTTATATTTTAAAGAATACACCTGATTTTGCTACTGATCGTAAACTTTTTTTGATGTGTGTATGTAAGTAACAAAATTAAGAGAATAAATACTATTATTCTTTTGATCTAAAAATAATATGTCGAGAAGTTAAATGAACAACAAATTTGGTCCCACATTTAAATATAATAAATATGTACATATTAGCCAATCAGTTTGTTTTAAGCATGACAACTGCGATTAAGTCATTGACAAACTGTTGGAAAAATCAACCGCGATGGAAACCCTTCGTACGTAGCATTTTTTAGCTTGATTCACAAGTGACTTGTTTTTATTCGTAGCTTTTGGCTTATCATTCTTGGATATTATCCTCTTGTGTGCGGTGCGTAACCAGTACCGCCGCATTAAGAAGTCATAATAATATTGCACGCAGTCATTCGTTCTCATTGCGCAATATAATTTATCGTCTAAGTGTACCTACCTTATTAGGTGATACTGAAGGATGACTTATATAGTATTGTTTAATTTAATTGTTAATATAATTTTAGTCATCTACACGGCGCCTTGTTCATTCTATTAATGCTTCAATATTTAATTCAATTAGGGGCTGTCCTTGCAATACCGAAAGCACGGTCACCTAGTTTAATCAATGTATGGAAAAAAAAGCCGTGTGAGTCCCCGGCAGAGTAGAATAGGACCACCCTCTTTCTTACCGAGGTGTCGTACAAGGCGACTAAGGTAAATATGCAAGCAAGTTCATCTGCACTCAGAGAAGGAAAACTCTGCAATTATATCAAAACCCTCGCCAACCCGTCTGCCAAGCGTGGTGAGTATGGCATTTACCCCTCATGTTATTGAGGGAGGCTCGTGCCCCAGCCCAGCCTTGGGCTGCATTTTGAGCCATCACAAACAAACCATCGTATTTATCATCTCTGTCACAAACCTTTGGTCTAGATTCCTCGAGTGTAGCGCACCTGGAAGTGGTAGAAACAGGTGGTTCAGCTGGCCTGACTTTTTCCAGCTGAACCATTTAGTTTTCTGGAATATCTCAAAAGTGCATGCGTTACGGGCGTTCAAACCTGCTTGGTACCCTGTCACATTGCCATCACAAACCTTTGATCAAAAAAGTTCAGAGTGAAACGCGTTAGTTAGCGAGAAATCGACGAAAAACAAGTGGTTCAGCCAGCCGGATATCAGGCTGGCTGGACACTTGTTTTTCAAGATTTCTCCAAAAGTATTGCATCACGATAGATGAAATCAGTTTGGATTTCTGTCACATAGGCGTCACATTCCTTTAGATCAGGAACGAATCCCGAAAACCCTTCAGGAGCTGAGATCTGATGTGCTCCATAAAGTGCAAAATCCGGCTGGCTGAACCATGTTTTTTTGATTTTTTGGCGAAAGTATACCGTCACAAACGATGAAAGTTTGCTTGTTTGTCGTCACAAACGATTTGCTATCGACCTGAACATGCGAGATCTCCCCGGGCGACATGTCTCAGCTGTCCTGACCTACATCTCGAAAAGCAAATGACGCGCAGCACGCCTTTTTTTTCTTAATTTTAGCCCTTTTAATTTTGATCTAATAAACATTTGGACAAAAGTGACTCCTAATTTCAATTTACGTACACCAAAAGTCTAGTATTGTATAAATAATATAGGTTCTACCTTGATTTGCATTTTCTTCATAATTATTTTAGATTAATTAAAATACTTAGGATGAAGCAATCAACAGCGAACTATATCACTCACTTTCACAGCAGTACATTATGGTGATCATAGAGAAAAAAAAATGTTGTTTACATGATTACCGGATTCTTTTGAAAGATACTTTAGCTAGGAGGTTTTTTTCACCCTGTATGGGATGACTTTAAATTAGTTAACGAGACTTTAGAGGGTGATTATCCCCATGACTCGGTACAATTTTCCCCAGGGGGCTTATACAAAATTCTAAAAAAAAATTGTCGACTCTCCATACAAAGGCACAGAATAAATAATAGTACTTGATCAGCGGACCGATCGAACGAACGGGAAACACCCATTTACCTTTGTCGGGTGTTTCCCGTTCGTTCGATCGGTCCGCTGATCAATCCGCTCAATGGCATAACTTTTTCCCGTTTAACCGACGCTCGCCTTTTTTTATGTGCAGTCTTGTTGAGTATTCATTCAAATAATTCATAAATATACAAACTGTTTGTTATGACGACCTCTTTTAAACTTATTGATACTTGCCATTAGGTAATGAAAATGAAAGAAGATCACATTCGAGAAAATTCAAGATGGCGGCTGGCCACAGGCTGGCGCCCTACTAAATTCTTCGAACCCCTTTCCCTACGGTCGAAATAAGCACAAAAAAGGTGACTCTATTGATAATTTCACGGGGAACGTTTTTTAGTTACATGGGGGAGAATCAGCCCCTACATATTTCCGCTAACTAATTTAAAGTCACCTCATATAAAATTAACATTTTTCTAAAAAAAATGTATTTCTTTATACACAACATATGGCGCTGTCGTCACTTTTGATATAGAGTGGATCGAAGCCTTTCGGCTGGTTTGGTCTGTTTATGCAAATTGACTGACCGGTCGACCAAACGGACCAACGGGACACATCCAGGTAAATCGGCTCACAAGTTGTATGGAGAGGCGAAATATTTTTTGTTCATATACATATGATGAACACGGTCTAGTGATATTGCACGATTTTTCATACAAAAGAGGTCTGTTTCTGAAGCTATAAAAGCATACTCGAGATACATGGAGGGCTATAATTTTCAGACGAGCAAATGCTAAGCATGAATTTTCAATTCTAGTCAATAAATTTTGTTTTATTTATTGAAATTTGTGAAAACGTGACGGAAACGAAAATGAAATTTTTGGCTGCTTTTGTATGAAAATGGTGGAATTTACGCATTTTTTTTTTTCATTTTCGTCACGTTTTCACAAATTTCAAGTTTGTGAAAACGTGTATTTCGACCTATGTTCCTTGGGTAAAGTTGTTTAGTTTCCTGGACGCTGAGCTTTGCGTAACTTTTATTATAACTAGAAGTGTAGGGGCTTCAACTAAAAGCAGGAAACTCTTGACCGGGACCTATCAAACAGTAACCCCTGCAAAGTCCTTTCCTTTTTCGTATATGGCAAATTTGTATAATAAATAAAGTATATGGCGAATTTGATGAACCCTGGAGTTTTGTAACCGCTAAAAGGCGTCTGCACTTTTTTTCCAATTAAGGGTCACTATTCCCCTTAAATTAAGAAACGACCGAATGGGACTCGCGTTCTCGCTACTCGGTTACTCGCGTTCTCTAACAAAATTTTTCGTTATTCCCATTTTTAAACCACCTAGTCGACGATATCCTACAGAAAAACAAATAACACTTCATACACAAGTAGTATCACTATTACCTTCAATCGGAAAACTCAATGGAAATAGTGAGACCCAGCCTAGTGCTCTACCGGTTTTGGGAGGAGTGCCACGCGTGGAGATAGAGGGCAAAATATGTATAGGCTAAATAAAGCAGAAAGAAATACGGCACACCAATTGTAGCAAAGGCTGCGAGATCAGGGAGGCGAATTGCGGCGTTTCTTCCACTTAAGGAGGATAGGCTTAATGCCGCGTGGGTCGAGCCTGACAATGTGACATCGCAGATGTAGACCGGACACGGTTGCTTAGGGGAAGTCAGATACCTGGGTCTGGCCGATACTGGCATGTGTGATGTGATTGTGGTGAACGAGAGGAGTACAGTAGACAATGCGCATTAATTGAGCATGTGTCTCAGGCTAGTTGAGCCAACTCGTCAAGAGAGATCTCGTATAGGTATCTAGGTCAATAACAAATCGGCATTGACGGCTTTCGTCGAAGTGACGCTATACTTTCTCCAAAAAATCAAAAAATCGTGGTTCAGCAACTTCAGATCTCAGCTATTCTATTATTTTTTTCATTATTCAAACTCCATATTTCGGAAGTTATATCGCTTACGAGAATTAATCAATGAATACTTTTTGTTTGTAATCTAATCAGTCAATCTTTAAATTGACACATGTTTTATCACTGGACGCCGAAACTCTAAATTTTAAGTACTTGCAACTTTAGGTATAAAATGACCAAGAAAACAGGTTTTAACATTTTTGTATGGAGCATGATACAAAAATGTTCAAACCTGTTTTCTTGGTAATTTTTACGACGATACGGTTTTACTGCGGTTGTGTTTAATAATTTTCTACGTTCACAATTGGAATAAATACATACGTAAAGGCCCCTAGCACACGGCGTATTTTAAATGCGCCGACGACGCGCAGATGACGCGCGTATATAAAGTAGATTATTTATGACGATTACCTATCCAGGTCGTCTTCATCGTCACTGCCCTCATTGCCTTGAGGATCCACAGCACTCAACAAGTCTCCCAAGTCTTTATCAACATCCGCCCACAGTTTGTCCTCGCTCCCTGCAAACAAAAACGTTGTTTAAGATTCTCGCGGTTATTTTCACTAGTTTTAAACATATTATAACGGATTCTTACCACGAGTTTTGTTTAAAATCAGTTTCGGATATTTCGGTGCGGTTGCACGCACTGCAGCTCGAGCAAGATGGCGACAACTCGCGCGGCGCCACTCGGCTGACGTTGAAACTTCACTTTGATTGCGCGAGGGCCCCGCGCAAAGGCTTGCTCGCCCTCTAGCGTTATCAATGTTGACATTTTGACATAGGACCACGGCGCATTACGCGCGCTATCACCATCGTACTCGAGCTGCTGCACTGTGATCATGGTGCTTGCAACAACGCCGGAATATCGGATACTCATTTTAAACAAAAATCGTTGTAAGAACCCGTTATAATATGTTTAAAACTAAAACATGCCTGTAAGTGTTTGAGAAAGAACAAAAATCGAATACTTTATAAGAATAAGAAAAATATTCAGGGTGTAAGGAACAGCTTAGCAAATAATGAAATGGTGGAATTTAACAATAACTATATGATCTTGTAGCAAGTAATCTTTTTTTGGAACGTATTTAACCGAGCAACAAATATTGTGAAATTAGTGTTATCAAAAATATAAATTAGCTTTATCATTAAGAATGATGATCTAAATTCAGGGTTTCATTTTTTGCTAACTTGTTCCTTACACGTTGTTAAAGTACTTATTAGGACCTTACCTTATTGTATGAAATTGGCGTTTTCCGTACAATATTTTTGGAAATCTCATTTTTTAATAGTAACGTTTTGGGATTTTTCTCAGAAATCCGAAATCCAAATTTGTCCAAATTTTGTGAAAAGATTTGGTAAACATTAAGTTAACTTTATCATACTTGGTTAATTGAAAATTTTAATCACCTACATTTGTCAAAAATCTAAAATAACCACTAAAACGGGCAATACAGTTAACAAGCTATGTTTGAGCTTCGTTTTAAGGAAATAAATCCAAAGTAAAAATGTACTTATTGATTTCACTCAAACTCTCAGTTATATGGCCAAGTTTTTAAATAAAAAACAATTTTGTTAATAGCTGTTCAATCAAATAAATTATGAACAAAATAAAGCTTGAAAAAAAAAACGCCAATTTCATAGGTAAGGACCTAATAGTACATGCCAGTATAATATATATTTACTATATAGTTTTTTGGGAGATTTGTCTACGATTATTAAGTACATTTTCAATCAAAATATACCCTCGTGATTATTTCACTCATTCGTATGAATGCGCAGACACACCGCTGCGCACGCTGTACACGAATTTCACCTACGTGGATTAGCTTACAATATAATTTGGGCCTTAATATCATACTCACTGAGTAGATAAATCACCTAGCGTTTGTCGTATTCGTGCGTAGCGTGTTCGTGGGTTGCAGTGGACACAATCACATACATTTTCTCGCAAAGCGAAGCTTAAGACACGTGCGTAACCTCTGCGTGCGCCGAGCGCCGCGGTGAGTCTGCGGCTTGATGTCACGATCGGTAATTTTCTTTGAATTTGTCGGCCCAGTACATTTATTTCGATCGATTAGTCAGTCAGTCAATCAATAGCTTTTCCACCGCGACTTCGTTCACGTTGAACAAAAAAAAAAAGTCTCCAGAATTCGAACCAGTGTCTTTTACACTGTATTACTTTCGAGACACTTGTTGGGCTAGGTGTTCTATTCGACAGATGGTCAAAATTGGCAAAACTACATGCATTTCTTTATTATCGATATCCTCTGTTTCCCGTGGGAGTTTTGGAAAATCCTTGCAACATTCATGCCAAATTTCAGGTTACCAGACGTAGGCATTTAAATGGTCGGGAGATTTATGGGAATGCCATGTAAATGATCGTGGCGCCTTCGCTTTTTTTTCAAGACTTTCTTGACGAACCGCGTGGTATGTATTACGCGACAAAGGCCTAAAATAAAAAATACCGTTTTTTTTCGTCTTACTTACTTTGAGTGTGATATTGTACTTTAGTTTTAATTTGTCATATGTAGTTTGTCTTTGTGGACCCTACAAAAACTCACCAGAAGCATTGGCAGCATCAGTGCCATTCTCTAATTTCTTCTTACCCTCGTCCAAGGAATCTGCTTTTTCATTTGTCACTTTATTGGCTGCCTCTTCAGTCTCTTTTTCCTCCTCTGCAACAATATTTAGTTGTTTAGATGTTATCAAACACCAAATATAGAAAATTATTTCAATTACTTATCGAAGTTGTAACATCTTTATTATAGGTATAATAATTATTCCGAAAAATCAGTGGCTTATCGTGACTTTAAATTAGTTAGCGAAACTTAACGGGCTGATTCACGCCAATAAAAAATTCTAAGGCAATCCAGCTGATCTCACAAATTGTATAAGGAGGGATTTTTTTTCACATTTCGTCTCATATTCAATTATTCACATCCTCAATTTTCTCTAACAGATTTAAAGTCACGCAATATTTTAACTAGTTTTCCGCCCGGGACTTCGTTGGAATAATTATGTAGCCGATGTTAATCCAGGGTGCCAGCTACCTCCATGTCAAGCGCTTTTCGAGGATATACAATTATACATATATCAATTCCGAAGATGATTTAAAAATTTGATATTATTAATAGATTTTGCTGTTGTATTTCTACTTCCCAAATGTAGAAAGCATTGAGTTAACACATACTCCCTAATAGTGAGTTTTAATCCTTAACCCGTCGCGTGCTTGTTTACGCCGCGTGCGCGTACACCATGTGTTCAAAAAGCACGCGAAGGTTTAAATGGCGAAACTGAACAGCATTATCTCACTGGCGATTGACAGTTCTAGGGGCATTAATGGCGTCAGTAAACTAAATCAAAAATTTTACGTAGGTATTTACTTATAGGCTATTAAAACCAACAAAAAATTCAAATCGGATTGAAATCCTACAAGAGATTCTATTGTTTTAATAGCTTCATTTGTTGCCAAATATGACTATCCTAGGTTTTCCCCCACGGCGGGGGAGGGGGGGATATTTTGTAAACTGTTCTAGTTAGCATAGTAAAAAAGTATGCATTTTGTAGTCTATTTTATAATTATTAAACAGGATTTTGTTTGGTTAATCTAACTTGAACAGTTCATAAAATATGACACTTTAGGTAAAACCCTGATTATTTGACGTTATCCTAAATAAGTCACACAAAAGAAGATCGAAGACTGATATTAAGCTAAGCATAGAGTGTTATTAGGGCCTGCCCGTGTACCACCTGAAAGAATGACCAAATCCGTCGTTGGGGGGGCAACTCTTGTTCGCTTAGCCTGCTAGACCCATTATCCAACTTTGATGAGCTAAAGCATGAGAACGGATGGTCCAAAAAATATGAATCTGGTCTTATTCTATGCAGGATAAATGTTCTCCAACTTTTATGAAGGACAATTTTCGATATTTTAAGTCCTTTACGAGATATAACCGAAAATCTACAAAAATACCCCTTTTGGGATACATTATTACCCCCCACCACTTAAGCACACCTCCGCCGGGGGGAAAAACCTAGGATAGTCTTATTTGGCAACAAATGAAGCTATTAAATCAATAAAATCTCATGTTCCTACAATCGAACTTGCCCATATGATTTCAATTTTAAGCCAACTGGCCTATATGTATATTTAAGAAAACGAATGAAGCCATTGACTAATTAAAATTTATAAGAAGATTTTACTAAGCAAATTTTCCCTGATGTATAAGATTTTTTTAAGTTGATTTTTTGTGATATTTAATGTTTTTCAGATTTTTAAGTACTTATCTAAATAAATAATATTTTAGTTTTCTTTAAATAATTTATTATGTTTATTAAACACATTAAATGTGCAAACAGTATACATAAATAATGCAATAAAATAATAATACGGTTGTTATACAAGAATGGATAATTGGATATATTATATCACATTGTTGATGTATGTCGGATATACATATATCATAAATATTTTGATATTTATAATAAACATCAGATATTTTGGAACCCTGCAAACGAGTGGTCCCCTCCACAGATACACTGTCGCGCGCGGCGTACCTTTCTGCTGGTGCAGCTGGCGGTGGATGCGCTCGGCCTGCTTGCGCAGCGTGCGCGTGTCGCGGTGCTGCACGTAGCGGCTGAGGTGTATGCGCAGGCGGCAGTGGCGGCGCGTCGCCTCCGCCTCCTCCGCGCTGCCCGCCTCCGCGCGCGGCAGGTACAGCCGGCACAGCTCGCACCACCACACCTACCGACATAGATAGTGTTAAGAAAAAATCGATCGACGATACGAGTGGTACGACACTGCCAGTCCACGCGGTGCGGAATTAGCACTAGGGGATCGGTTTTTTTTAGCACTTTTGACAGATCGGTTTTCGCGCATATCAAATTTAATCATTTTTATTGATAAAGTTAAATGTAAATTAACAGAAAAAGTAAGATCTAGATTAACCTAAGCAATGAATTATGCCTCCTTAGAGATTATATAATCAAAGTATAATTTTGATACAGGCTCTCGGACTATACTACGTGAATTATTTAAAAAAATTAATAATTTTTAATTACGCATCGAACAATTGTGATTTTTTGTGAATTTACTAATTCAAGGCAACATCTAATTCAAGCCGAAATAAACCTTATTTCGGCAGTGCCCCTAGTAACCATAGAAAATGCTTATAACTTTTTAACTGAAAGTAGAGCAAATCTGATACTTGGCATTTGAATTCGACCAATTGACGACTGATTCTGGTTGAAATCAGATCTTACTTATCGTGCCTCAAAAATTCCTTATAGCTCATTAACGGGAGGGTGACTAATTGTCTTCTTTGCAGACTAATTTCGACCAATTGACGACTGATTTTCTGTCTAGTTAAAATCAAGCTAACACTTGGGCAGTGCCGAAATAAGCGATCCGATGATGATGTTTAGTGTGGTCACCACATTACTCTTCATGCATTCTATTGGGTGACTTTAAACTAGCGAAAATTAAGGATGTGAATCAGCCCACGACACCGAACAACTATGAAACAGGTTAAAATATGAAAAAAAAAAAACGCATCACCAACTTGCACGATAAGCTGATTTGCCATTCTAGCTGTTTTGTACTGACTCTAACTGCCATACTTAGAGACATCAATTAAAGTTAAGTACTGTTAAACTCTGATGTTGTCTCTTACACTCTTGTTGATATAAACGAAGATAGCATGACATTTAATTACTTCTTAACTTTAATTGACATCTCTGAGTACAGCAGTAAGTGTTAGAACGAGATATAGGATCAAAATACTTTCATGGTGTTTAGCAATGAGCCAGAAACAGCTTACAAAAGATATCCATTAAACCAATTAAAATTAAATTACTACCATAAAATTAATAATATGGGATGAATTATCTTACCTCCATTTTTTTAATATGTTCACTGCCAATGTTGATTTCAACTTTCGCCTTCTTAGTAGTAGGCTCATCTTTCTTTTCACCACCAGAATCGTCGTCTTCAACTTCTGGCAAAATAAAATTTTGGTTTTCAATGAGTAGTTAAGTAAATAAACAAACAAAAATAGTAAAACAACTAATTTTGCCTTTGACGAAAAAATACGAACCATCAACATCGCCGACAGAGTCAAGAGTCATGAAGTTGTCAAGATCAACGTCCATGCCCTCATCCCCACTTGCTTCCGCCTTTGGACTGGGGCGAATGGCGGGGCGAGTAGCTTTACGCTGAAAAGATAAATTTTATTGACTACATTGACAAATATTTATAAGATGTAGGGAAACTTTTCAGGTTGTTGACAAAGTTATCAAAGTTTATAGGTGACTAGATGTTTTTCATAAGTCTGAAGTGAACACAAACGAGAAAGTTTGGCAGACTACGAGACTATTGAAGAAGCTAGAATTTTGGCAGGCGTAAAATAAATATAAAGTAATAGACGCACTCGAAAAATTTTAAGAACTCGATTATGATAAGCATAGTAACTAGAGAAAAAAATGCTTTATCACAAAAATTGTAGGCAATTGTTATTTTTTTACGCGCGACCGAAGCGAGCGTAAAAATGTTGAAAGTTTAATGTTTATAGCCAGTTAAATCAATCAATTAACTTGCATGAAACCCACGCTACGAAAAGACATAAAACGAAGGTAAAAGTACTTACGAAGAAAATAGTCATATTAAATCTTTTCAATGTTTTGGTACCTAATTACTTAACAGTATTAGTTTTAATCGAATAAATAGTATCAGAATAACAAGTAGTCTTGTTAAAATACTTTCATTTTGCTAGCTCTATGCTAGATACATTTGAAGTAAAAATTAGAATAACATGCTGACTTAGAAAAGTTTTCATTTTTTTAAGGGAGAGGACTGTATGGATCCTGAAAGAGGGGTGTCTTGACCTTTCGGGTTCTATACAGTGTTTTAGAATGTTATAGTGGTAACGTATGCAGAATGCATACCTTTTTTCATCTCGGTTTATTTATTGTTCATTTTATGGAATGCCACCCCCCGATCATGACACTCGTAAATAAAACATAGCCTAAACATGTAAATTAGTTCATACCTTGAGGTGTTCCAAAGAGCAGATGTGATGCTCGTAGATCATGGGCGAGCGGAAGGTGACGCGGCAGACGCGGCAGTAGGGCATGAGGAAGCGCTTCATGGCTTTGTGCGTGTCGGTGAGGTTGTGCGCGTGGCGCGTGGTGCGGTGGTTGAGGCGGCACACGAGGCAGAACGTGGTGCGCGCGGCCAGCTCGGCGCCGCCCGCCGCCTCCAGCTCGCGCTGTGCGCCGCGCTGAGCCACGCGCATGCGCAGCAGCTGCGCCTTGTGCCGCCGCGCCACGCCCGACATCGCGATGCGGTGCTTGTTCGACATCAGGTGCTTCGCGTAATCCTGCGCCACACGACAATATTGAACTTAAATTAATTATACATGCATTGATGTATTTTTCTAATCATACTGTAGAAGTCAGTAGGTGGGGCGCGAGGGTTTTGCTGTATTGTGGGCGAAAGGCTGACAACCTCTCGACACGTACATCATATTTCATCTTATAGCCCTCTCACCTCTCAATTTATGTCAAACGTGGCGTCAAGTGGTTTTACAACCACTGATGCTCTGCCCACCCCGATAGGGTTTTTAGGCGTGAGCGTATGTATGTGTGGTCTGTTTTTCGCAATTTAGTAACAAATATCGAAACTAACATTTTACGATTTCAAAGCACGGCTTGCATCCAATGAGCTCACTTTGAATGCGCTATTTTCTGCAAAGTTAGCTAGATGTTGATAGCTAGCTAGTTTTAGAATGATAAGAGTCATTTACATTTCCCGTAAACTCACCGCAAAGGTCGCGCATTTAGTCTTGCAGTGAACACAAGCGAGATGCACGTAAGGGCGCGTGCGTAGCGGTGGCGGGTCCGAGGCAGCGTCCGGCTCCTTGTCAGTGTCCTCGCCGGCCTCCACCCCCTCACCTTCCGACGCTTCACCGTCAGGCTAAAATAATCAGGTTGAACCAAGCTATAAATTGGTCAAGAATAATGTTCTGACATTTTAAAGTTGATGAATTTACGGTTAAAAGGACATCTAAATCATTGGTCTATAAACAAAGATCCTCGAGCTACAGTTTACCGTGTAGAGTTTCCAATCACATCGTACGCTCAACCATTTTTGTTTGAAAAAAATACCCCAAGCTGATTTTTGGCAAGGACCATACAAGTACACCCTTCTATAGGAAAGGGACGAAGAGGGGGGGGGGGGGGTGATGGTTGACAACCGGGATTTTTTACTTCAGTGGGGTGGAATTTGTTAAAACACCAGTAACATAAAAGTGCTTGTTCTATGATATGCTTCTAGAAATACACTGTTTTAAATTTGTTTTTTAGTCTATGTAGCAATTTGTAAACTTACACTTAGTATGATTATCATAAATAAATAATGTTTGGAACTCACCTTCGGAGACTTGATTTTTGTTTCTTTCTTTTCTTCAACGATGTCTTCTTTCTCATCAGCATCCCAGTCCTCTTCAGTTGATGAAGCCTCATCTTTTGATTTCACAGGGCTGTTCATATAAGATAATGTTAATAGTAATTGGTACCTCTTCTTAAGAATTTGAATATGTGATTTTTTGTAATAATGTAAGTTAGATTAGCTAGCCCTAAAGATGCAAAATATCTTCTTTGTAATTCCTGTGTTTACTATATTTATGCATTTTCAAGTTTAGAAAATTGATTTTTCTATAATGGCTTCCATATGAAATCCCAATGTTATGCCGACTTGTAGATAACTTCATTGCTAATATAAAACACCTTTTAATAAACTTTTACTATCCTTAATAATTTATGTGTCCACATTTCTTTTCATTGGGTGTAATCAATCAACAGACTGAACAAATGTCTGATGTTTTCTTTTCTCTTCTCACTCTGTTTACTATCCTCATTCACTTTTGTAACCTCTTAGTATTGACATTGGTCACTCCTGAAACTAAATGTAATATTACTCTACGTGTCAATTACCTTCTGGTCTTGATTGATCTGAATGCACGGGTGTAACCAAGCGATCTTTCACCGAACCGCCTAGAGGCAAAGGATCCGCGCGAGCGCGGTGCGCCTCGGAAGGAGGCGCGAGAGCGCATCGTGCGACCTCGGAAGGAGCGCCGAGGTGCGCGCGGTCGCACAGAGCTGCGCGGCGGCTCTCTCGGCGGGCCCATGCCGCTAGGCTTGCGGTAGGTTTCTCGGTTTGGCGAACGTCTTCTCTCTTCGCCGCCGAATGACCTCCTCTCGCCGCTGTAACTCTCTTGTCTTCCGCCGTACGAGCTGCCATAGTGGCCACCGCCATCATGGCTACGTCTATCACTCGAAGAACCCTGTACATTAACTCTCCTTTTGGTTCTTCCAAAATGCTTCACAAATTAACTGGCATAAAATTATTAGTAACATTAACAAGAACAAATTAATCAATTTTCCAGCAAATTTGGTCTTAGATTCTGGACAGCAGACTTGCTTTTGAGGGTACCAATTTATGGAAATCATGGTAGGATAAGGACTCATAACTTAGTTCCTCCTCACTTATGTGTTCTCAGTGGGTTTCTACTGATTGTAAGTTGTGTTTTATTTTTCATTCCTGTAGCTTACTTAGTAAACAGGCAGTAGGAAATATGAATGAAGAATTAACCACACAAGGGTACATTCTCTCTTTGGATGATAATAGAAGAAATATGCATTGTTCTGCATTGAACTCAGAATTGTGTTGTACATAACAAAGAAAATCAATTGTCTTATTGAAATGCTCTATGCATATCTGAAAACATTTAATGAAAATTTTCATAATACACTTGAAATCATGAGAAATACTTCCATATGCAGTTGTTTGCATTCAAAATAATGTTGTTTCTGCAATTCTTTGCCCACATCTTTATAAGTTTCTCTTATCCTTGTGCCAAAAAATGTGTGGGTATAATAAATATAATAAAGAGAACAACATTTCACTCTCTGTTCAACAGTTTGAATTTTTTCATGAAGGCATAAACTTTGTCAAGGTTTTGTACCACACCTTTGTAGATTCTAGTAAAATATATGTTTAAATTTTGACATACTGCGCTGACTGACATATCACCCAAAGTATTGTAGACAAGTTCAGAAGATAGGTTTATCAATCCTCATTATATTCCTCTCAATACAGCTTGTTTTTTTACATTCATTGCATCTCTTTTTCTAGGTGATATCAAAGCCAGGGTTCTGATGATCCTACTTCCTAAATAAATAAAAATGACTAAATGTAGTCAATGTACTGACCTCAATCCTCATTCTCTTGCGATCGGGAGACCCTGAACGACCAACATAATCACGACTCGAATAGTTTGCAGAACTTTCCTTAAAAGAAATAAGGACATTTAAATCCAGTAAACCTCAATTTTGAAAAACAAAATAAAATGAGTAATTATACAGATCAACATACCGATCGATAAGGTTTTTTATAGGAGTCATCAATTCTTTCTCGAGAGGAAGAGTATCGGTTTCCACTGCTGCTGTTATAGCGGGTCTCATTATTGTAATAACTTCCTCCCCCACGTCCACCTCGTCCTTCATAGGATCCTCGGTTGCTACCACGATAGGAACCCCGGTAAGAGCTCCCTCGTCCACTGTAGCTGTTCCCCCGCCCTCCGTAACCCGAATAACCTCGCCCACGAGATGACATCTACAAATATGTACACAAATTATATAACAGGAGGAAGGGTCAGTGGATCATGTTAGGGGCGGCTAGGGTCGCTGGGTCATGTTAGGGGCGGATTGTAGGAGTTGGGGTGTATGGCACTTATGAAACGCAAAGAAAAATTATCAAAAAAAAAGCTAGGGGGAACAGGACGCAAATGTTCACAGGATAATGTGCACGAGAGTAAAATGCGATACGACTGCCGAAAATAGGTTAGATTTCCAACTCCCGACAAGGTGGTCGCTGGGTCATGGTTGTAGGTTGTAGATGCTTTAAAAACACTAATTATTAACTTTAAAGTATGTTTTATATTTGCAATATACTTGGGATTTACTCACTAAAGCGAAACAATGCATCAGTCGCCCCGTCATCTATTAGCAAAAGATGGCGTCATGCGTTGTCTGATGAACTTACAAAAAATACAAATCCCCAATAGAATATAATACAGAATTAATAAGCGTACTTACAGTTTGTTGTTTACAGCTCTTTTATAACTGAAAATTCAAAATTTTCACGAAAATTACAACAGACTACCGCCTCGACTCAAGCACCGGCAGCCATTGCAGTTTTTTTTTATTGAACGTTTGTTTGACAGTTTGACGCCCGCGTTTTCGTTTGATGTATAATTAATTTTACGGTTTTGGAATCTCGGTCAGTTTTATGGTGCACAATGTGCAGGATGTGTGGCCCTTAATCCTAAGATGAAAACTCCGAGAGATTCGCTCAGTGATGGATAAAAGATTTCATATTTGCATTTTGAAATCGAATGTGACGCAATAGTTCAAGAATTATTGGCAAAAAGTATGGTCCACACTTTTCGATAAGATCGGTTAAGATTGTTTTTTTTTTGTTAAATTTAACCCTTTCGGGAAAGGCAAAGGAAACTATGTCCATACAGCCATGTCTTCAGTAAAAAATCTTCTTTCTTCAACTTAACCTAAGCCCTAAGCTTCTCATGTTCTGCGTAAAACCGGATAGCGTCTGTTTTACGAAAACTGGCAGCGGGAAGCACAACCGCGAGGATCTTTGTCGGTACCAAACGGAGCAGAAACACTGTTAATCACTTGAATTTTTCATCACTACACGAATTTTAGTCAATTTACTGAATAATACACTATCACTATTACACATTAAACAACTTTTTCACGCAAAAAACGAAAATTCAATTGACATAGTAACCGCTCACGCCGAGTTCCCGCCAAAGACCTCCGTTCCGTTAAGATTGTTCTCATTGTGATAAAAGCGTCATTTTTTTACCATTCGTAAGTTATAGCCCAATCGGCTTAGAATTCAAATCGGATTTAATTCCTACAAAAGGTTTTATTGTTTTAATAGCTTCATTTGTTGCCAAACAAGACTATCCTTAGTCTTATTTGGCAACAAAAATAAGGACCTACCTGTATACTACCTGAAATAATGACCAAATCCGTCGTTAGGGGGCCACTCTTGTTCGCTTAGCCTGCTTGACCCTTTATCCAACTTTGATGAGCTAAAGCATGAGAACGGGTAGTCCAAAAAATATGAATCTGGTCTTATCTTAAGTAGGATTAAATGCCCTCCAACTTTTATGAAGGATAGTTTTCGATATTATAAGTCCTTTACGAGATAACCGAAAAATCGCACAAATATCCCTTTTTGGGTACATTTTTACCCTCCACCACTTATGCACACCTCCGCCGAGGGGGAAAACTTAGGATAGTCTTATTTGGCAACAAATAAAGCTATTAAAACAATAAAATCTTTTGTAGGATTTAAATCCGATTTAAATTTTTTGTTGGTTTTATTCTATTGACCTATTATAGTACAGTGATCATTTTAATATGTGGAGGCAAGCTGGATTTGACCCCTAAAGTAATGTAGAGGTCAAAGTCAACATCGGGGACCTATTATTCGGTTTTAATGTTTTACTTTAAAAAAATCATAGCAGAAAAGGAGGAAGTTGGTATAATGTAATACATCTCCATAAAAACCACTTCCCATACGACTTCATACTAGAATGGATATGTCGCAGGAAAATAATAAGAATCGTAAGTTGATCAATTTTCGTGGTAGTTAATCAACTAGCGGAAAATCATACACGGCAGTTGAAATGTATTATTAAACGCAATAGATTTTAGCAAATTGATCAACTTACGCTGCTTGGCTGTAAGTTTATCAACTAACGATTTTACCACACGTCAAATCATACACGAATGGACCAATCGCTGCTCAGTGTACATTTTTCGACATCCGTGATATAATACACTGTTCTCTGATTGGTTGATGCGAAAACCGCTTAACGCAACCAACCCTTATCGGGTTAGTTGGGTTCGGCTACTAGCAAACCTAGTTGCCGCACTTCCAAGTGAGACATTCAACCAATCAGGGTACGCTCGCGTTTTCAACCAATCAGCGTATCTCTCGCGTTCGTCGGATCATTTTATTGTGATTCGCCGTAAATTGATCAATTACCGGAAATGTATACGATAAATAATACATTTTAAGGCGACTACAGCACCTAAATTACGATTTTATGATGCGTAGATAAGCATGACGCACTGCATTAAATCGAAGAAAAAGATACTACGGTAATATTATAAACTAGGTAGTTTGCTGAAAACATGATTCAGCACTTTTGGTTCGATAGAAAAAGCTCACAAAGTCAAAACCGATTTTGATGAGGTGTCATTGGAAAGCAGGTGATGTGTAAGTAGATGTCTTTTTATAGGTATGTTATTTCTAATACCCCACCAAATTGGATTCAGAAAAATACATACAACCGAGTAAAACGTCATCGAATTACAATTTGACCTCTAAAATGTCTAAAATGCGTTTGGGGTCAAATCCAGCTTGCCTCCACATCTTAAAATAATCGCTATGGTATCCTATGCTTAGGAGCATTATAAAAATTTCATGCTGTTATCACTCAGAGAACAATTTTTCAATTTTCCGCCTAACTAAATATATAATTTATTAAATTAAAGTACAGACAGCCCTTATCTCGCTCGCGATAGCGTTGGCTTTCGTAGTGCAAATGGGTAACCGGATTTGTTGCTGTCTGTACACCTATACTACATCGAGGTATACCTAGATATTATTAATATGTACCTACTTATAGAGGAAAGATTTGTACTTATTATTGTAACGTTTTATGTTCTATGAGCTTGGTCAAGAGTTAAGTAACCTATCTTACAATAAAAAAACTGGATCAATTTCAAAAATTCTTTCACCATTAAAATGTAAGTACATTATCCCTGCAGCTTTAGCACGATAACGACAAACTCGCGCTCGGCTCATAGTAGAGTCATTAAGCAGATTCAAATTTTTCTACTGGATTAAAGCAAACCACTTGGTGTGATTGTTCCTTAGGTTAAAATAAGCCGATAAAGATTGGTAGCCCTCGAAAACATCCCCTCTGAACCGGGAGGGGAGGGTCAAAGAGGTGCTCCGCCCGGCGTTACTTCAAAAAATATTACCACTCATTTGTAGCTACCAGGTTGAGTTTGGTATGGTTTTCGTATAAATCAATAACGAGGAATTCATTTCTGGTATTTATTTTACACATATGTGCAATGGTTTTTTAAATAATCACAAAAATATAAAATTGTAATCACAAAAAAAACCTTTCGCAGCCTATATTATTTTATTTAAGAGACATATAAGTGTTAAAAAAATACCCAAATGTAGCCTGTTTAATGTTATTTTATAAAAACATAACTTAAGTAGGGGTTTTCATACAGAATTATGACACGAAAAAATGTAGAACCCGACGCGGCGGATGGATTATCTGAGAGAAGGAAACTTTTTTATTTGAATCATATAATAATTTTATGATCTGGTCCTTTTTATGATACCGAAGCGTTTATTTGCTTTTTAATATATTTTTTAATTTTGATATTTTGTGTTTTTTTAATTTTTTTCAGTGGGTAAAAATATACGATTTTTAAAGATTTCCACGCAAAATCAAAACTATTGAAGCTGTAAGTTAAAAATTTTGCAAAGATGATCTTTAGATATTTTAGAAACTTACTTAAATGTGGTGACACAGAGTTCCCATGGGAAAGAATTATAGGGCGTCCATTTAATTGATATGTACATTTGGTGTTTCAGTCGCAGCCCTCTATCTTTCAAACTATTATAGACAGCGTGTCCAAATTTTCAGGAAATACGTCTTTGATAGTAACTATCGTAAAATATAATAAATAAAATTAAAAACCTAAACTACAGTGGGGTTCCCATACGACTAACGTCCAAAATATCGTATTTTTCAAAAAATACAATTATTTTATATTATATTTTTTTGTATTTTCAAAAAATACAAAAAAATATAATATCGTATTTTTCAAAAAATACAATTATTTACTGATCTATTTCAAAAACCATACAATGTATATCCTTCAAAATTAGTACTAGTTGAAAACATATCTTAAATTATTTAAAAAATATATTAAAACTGGCCAGATATGAGCCAAACTCAAGCAATAAAATTTTAAAGTCAATGTAAATAAAAACAGTTTTTTTCACGGTTTTTGGTTATTTACTATGGAATTGGCGTTTATAGTATGATATGAGGCAAACATGTTTAGTCAAACGAAGACACATACATCAAAGGTACGGATATTAAAGTTTCCGAGTCATAATATAAATAATAACAGTAATTCCATGAAAAATAACCAGGTAAATTTCACAAATACAGTTCGAATGAGAGTTTGTTTAAATATATTTAGCTTGAGTCCGATTCACTCTTGACTGATATTCATATATTTTTCAACTAATTTAAAGTATGTTTTAAATGTGAACGAAGTTTAAGGTGTATGCATTACATCGTTTTTGAAATAGAGCAGTAACAAAAAGTTATAAAGGAAATGTGAAATTTTGGACGTTTGTGGTATGGGAACTCCATTGTGATTTAGGTTTTTAATGTTATTTATTATATTTTACGACAGTTACTATCAAAATACGTATTTCCTGAAAATTTGGACATGCTGTCTATAATAGTTTGAAAGATAGAGGGCTGCGACTGAAACACCAAACGTACATATCAACTAGCGGACGCCCTACAATTCGTTCCCATGGGAACTCCGTGTAACCTCATTTAGGTAAGTTTTCACAATATCTGAACATCATTTATGCAATTTTTTAAACTTACAGCATCAATAGTTTTGATTTTGTGTGGAAATCTTTGAAAATCTGTTTTTTTTACCTACCGAAAAAATCTTCTTTTGTATGGGAATTCTTCAATACCAGATAAAAATTAGATCGGCAAAATTTGAGGGTTAAAATTTTTTATTTATACCTCCAACAATGTAATAAAAAATGTTTCACGAAAACTCTTTCAGTGGAACCGGGTTCCGAGGCTTTGAAATTTTTTGGTCTTACGGCACTCCACCACTGGTCCTCGACATTAGAAAAACCCAAAAAAATAAAATTAATAAATAGATTAGAAAGCAAATAAACACTTCAATATCATAAACAGGACCAGATTATAAAATTATTATATGATTCAAATAAAAAATGGTTACTTCTCTCAAATAATTTGTTCGCCGCGTCGGATCCTACATTTTTTTGTGTCATAATTCTATATGAAAACCCCTATTTAAGTTATATTATAATAAATTTACATTAAACAGACTATATTTGGATATTTTTTTAACACTTATATGTCTCTTAAATAAAAAAAAATAGGCTGCGAAAGGTTTTTTTTATGACAATAATTTTATACTTTTGCGATTATTCAAAAAACCATTGCACATATGTGTAAAATAAATACTAGAAATCAATTCCTCGTTATTGATTTATACGAAAACCATACCAAACTCAACCTGGTAGCTACAAATGAGTGGTAATATTTTTTGAAGTAACACCTCTTTGACCCTCCCCCTCCCGGTTCAGAGGTGATATTTTCGAGGGCTACCGATCTTTATCGGCTTATTTTAACCTAAGGAACAATCATACCAAGTGGTTGGCTTTAATCCAATTTCCGAAACTCAACTCATTTTTTCCCGCTTACTGACTCTACTATCACGCTGAAACTTCACTTTGATAGCGCGAGGGTCCCGCGCAAAGGCTTGCTCAACATGGCGTTGTCAATGTTGACATTTTGACATAGGACCGCGGTGTTGTCACTATCGCACTCGGCCTGCTGATTAACATAGGCTACATAATTTTCCCAAATTCCCACGACAGTGAAGTCCCGGGCGGAAAACAAGTCTAGTATAAAAGCCAGTGTAAGTCTTAATGTAAGTACCTAAGTATGTTTGAGTTTCCTAAACGATTGAATACTTAGGTATCTACAGGAGATATTAAGTACCTAGGCAGATAAGCCCTCGTATTCTAGATCTTTTGAATCACGTGTTCTCAGTGCTGAACTTCGTGCGCTGACATTCCGTTTCATCCCATGGTACTTACTTACTGCTTTTGGTCCAATACATCTGCTTTTTGCACAAACATTTGCCCCGACCGACCGGGAATCAAACTCAAGAACCTTCGATACTGCGTTACTAGGTTGGACTTGGACCAAACTGATTGTCAAATTATTTGAATTTTCCTTCTACTTAAAAAATGGTTTCGTGACCAAAAGGCGAAAACAATAACTTAATTAAGTAGGTACCTAAGTAGTTTATCTAAAATTAAGTACTAATGGGATTAATTATTATATGAGGGTCTCAAATGCAATACCCACCAATGGATACTTATCGACTAAATAAAAATACACGTTTCAAGCACCCATAACTTATATAATTTATTAGGTAAATTTCATTTAAATATTTAGTAAACACAATTTCTTTAGATTATAGTGTCATCTCTTTCCAGATTTCTTCCCTCCAAAGATTTCGTTTTTATATCCTTGTATATTTGCCCACGAATCCTGAAATAATTATGTATGTACAGTACACTCTAGTACGTAGCTATTTACATTGGATACAAGACTTACATTAGGTACCTAAATCATATTATGTCATTATTATGTTCACATTTTTATGTGTCGTGTGGTGTGAACTCCTTGAAGCTCTGCCTACTAATTGGGGAAATAAATGAAATACGTGATAGGTATATGTCGCAGGAAAATGAGAAAACCAAGAAAACTGCGCCGCGTAGGTACGTAACCCGGATCCGATTTGAATTATGAATATCGGGAAAGCAAAAGAAATTGTTTGGATCGCACCAAGTGGTAGGTACCTATTCAATCTGTGGTCACAGTCTAAGTCATTGGGCCACTGCAAAGGCGTCAGCTATTTCTATGTGTATTTATATAACGCGCTTGATTGTAAACTCAGGAATGACACGCAATCCCTAAAGATGACTACTACTCATTTTAAAATGTCTTCTTAATTAATGTCAAGGGTACATTACATATCTGTTATTGGCTTAAGTTTTGTTGATTGTTACTGTGAATTAGATAAGTAAAATGCTGTAGACCTAAGATAAATAAATAAAAAATTAATAAAAATATCTAAATAAATAATAACTGACAATACTGATAATTTATATAAAAAATTAACAGTAGAAAAGTACAATTTATTTACCTTACGGGCTTCTCGCCATTCAAGAGCACGTAACCGTGCTAGACCCTTCAAATTTCTGTCTAAAATTTTAAGAAATTCTTGTCTTGAAATTTTCGTTGACTCAGTTGTAGTTTCATTATTAGATGGATCAGGTTCCGGACTGACGACCTATTTAATAAAAACATAAAGATATTAAATTACGAAGTAGGGTACCAACTCAAGAAGGCACCGTTGGCATCAATTGGTTTTCGAAGAATTGTAGTTTTGTGGGATGGCTCATTCTCGTCCTTAATGGAACCATTAAGGTTATATTACAATGGAACTTGATTCACTTAGCTGTTGTCATACAAGGTGTTTCAAAAAAACAAAAAAAAAGATAATTCAAAATTACTTAATTAAAATTTAGCTTACTTCGCAGCTCTATTACAAATATGACAAGTATGTCTTAATAATTATATAAAACTTTCATTTTGAAAGTTGTCAAACCGTGCAAATGATTACTAGAGTTGCGACTATTTTACTTTTAAAATTAAATTTTAGAATTTCTTTTTTTTTTTGAGACACCTTGTATATTAGGTACTTAGTGTTTACCCATTTACAGCTAATTACTCATTAATGGATAGTCAATAAGCAACATTTCCAAAGAAAAATTTAAAATTAAACTTGAAGCAAAATATTCATTGGGCACTTAGTTATGTGAATCCTTACTTACCTACATCAAATAAAAATTACTTAATAATTGACTTATAAAAAATAATATTTGGTACAATACAAAGGCTTATATCCACAGGGTAGGTACCTCTTCCAGTCATTTGAAAAATGTAGGTATAAATAGTTAATGCCTGCACCAGTGATGCATTAATAAAAATTATAATTTTCGTGCTGCAGATTATAAAATATGAGGGAGAATGTATGGATAGTAACGCCATTTACTGACTGACTCGGTAATCTTTTCGAGAAATAGTTTAAAAATCAGTATACATACCTATAGGATAGGTTAAGGTACCATTATGCATTCAAGTACAACGAAGACGCCAAATTACATCCACTTATACAATTCTACTACATGATGATTGGTATGTAAGTATGTGTGGCAGGTACTTACGTTGTCGTCAGTAAATTGATTGCCCACTAAATCAGATATTTGATTATAAGCACTTTTCGTGTCGTTAACTTGCTGTAATAAATAAATAAAATTATAACTTAATTCTTGCTTACTATTAGGTACAATCCCTAAAATACAATTAAAAAAAAAACAAATCTGACCATTTACCTCAAGAATAAGATGGAAAATAGTTCCAAAAAATCCCAATTTCTGTGGCTTAGCTAAATGATTTCCGCCTGATAATCTGAAAATACGATCTTTCGCAATTGATTTATCTGCGGTGGGCTGCAAAAAAATTAAAACATTAGGTATTTTTAAAAATGGTATGAGTCCATCACGACAGCTGGGCCACAATCGAAATTTCAATGTTTGACTATGCCAAGAATTTCTCAAAATTTGTCGTATACGATTGGCAAAGAAAACAGAATTTCTCGGGGCCGAGTTTAAAAGTTATCGGGGGTTGTTTGGGGCCCAGCTGCAGTGACGTCACTACAGCTGGGCCCCAAACAACCCCCGATAACTTTAAAACGCGACCCCGAGAAATTCTGTTTTCTTTGCCAATCGTATACGATAAATTTTGAGAAATTCTTGGCATAGTCAAACATTGAAATTTCGATTGTGGTCCAGCTGTGATGATGGACTCAAATGTTATACACTTGCACTTTCACAAATTCGTGTTGCACTGCACCCATTTCACATTTGATTAGAGATACCTATGGGATGGACAACTGCGCAATAAAATAGCATGCACTGATGATGATGAATCTGTCAAACTACTTACTTTTGAATCCAGGGTATCATAACATGAGCAGTATGCTTTGTTGTGAAATAAATACATCTAATCTAATCTGGTAAATACACCGTAAATTTATATACCAACCTGGATTATATATCCCTTATATACCTAAGTAGGAACTTCCCTACCTACTAGATATCTTACCTGTTTTTTTAATCTACTTATCGTGCTTAAACGCAATGTTCATTAAAACTTTAAAACAGCAATTATCTACTTCTTGTAAGTATCAAGCATAGCATTATGTAACAACTGAAGTTATAACTGGAGAGCTAGGAAAACAGGTAATGTAGGAAGTACGTTACTGACAAGTTGTGCGTTCGCGGGGAGCAGGATCGTCACAAGCGCAGCGACCACCAGCAGTGCCGCCAGTGCGCAGGCGTTTTGCGACATCTCCGGCTGCGCTCCTTTAACAGAATTGAGCAACCAATTCATTCGCATAAATTAATTAATATTTGAGGAAGATTGTCTCGTTTAGTGGACTGATTCACATTCTTATGGATTGTAACACAATATTTCTAAACTTGTATTATACTAACGAAAATTGAATTAATTTTCTAAATAAGAGAGTTAGTTACATTTATTTAAATGTAAATTTAAATTGAAAAAAATGCTCCTATATTCAGACACAAGAAACTGACGAATTAGTAAGGCGTATAAATTTATCTAGATATACTGGACATATTAATTCCTAACAACAATTTCAATTCAATTAACCTATCCTAACAATGAAGTAGTACCCTAGTCAATCAATTCTTGGATTTTATGGCCCCAAGTACCCTAGTCGCGCCCGATAAACAACATGAAAACCTAGTTCTTTATGTTACGTTATGATATTAGACTATAAATAAACATTTTTATACTTAGTGCCCCAACTGGGTTCGTGTATGTGCCTCCTTTTTTTGTAACCGCATTGTAAAAACTCACGATACAATAAAATATTTTACTTTGTGACTTATTCGCGCGTTGAAATCTTTTATATGAGTGAATAGTGTCAGTCTCGCAATAGTCGCGAGAAAAAGACATCAACGCGCTTGATTAGATACAAATACACCACTGACATAAAGTGTATGGACTGGCAGTCCTCTATAAATTACAGCATTTCTCTTTAGGACGCATTGAAAGTGACAAATTGAACGGAACTTGACGCAGTAAATTGTAAACAATTAGAAATATATGAAAATTTTGTTAAAATTTTAAAGACTAAGTGAATTTTTGTATAAAGTTTTATTAATATTCAATTTTGTGACCATGAGAATATGCTTGGTTTGTAAATATAAACAGAAAAAAGGAGATAATCGGTCAATGTACAAGTATGTTTTTTTACAAACTGTTTTATTGAAAAATGTTGTTTTAAAACGTCTTAATTCTACTTTAAATGATTAGAAATTGTCGGGAAGACATTCCTCTTTTTCTAAGTATATATATAGTAATGTTAAAATGACTATAAAAGATAAAATTTTCGCATTTTCAATTTCGCTTGATTCGCCTGCTTTATTTCACTAGTGCTTCCAAAGACAGTCGATAAAAACAATGTCGATAGAAACATGTTATAGGTATATTAGTGTAAAATATTACTTAATGTTACGTACAATGGCAAACAAAACCGTTTTTATTTTGTTGAGTACCCATGATTACTTTTTTAGGGGTATGTAGTAGACTACAAAGTTATAGTTTCGCCATATCCGTCTACTCGCAATTTTCTAAGAGACCCTTGATACTACAAAACTGTAATCACACCTTAGTACCTAAGCTTTTCAAGATAACAAGTAATGTTTGATTAATTTGCGCGTGGCTCGACACGCTCTTGAATGATTTTAGATAAATATTTAAGAGTTTACTAATCTTCATAAGAACAGTAAGACAGAATACCTAACCAACTAAATTTCTTACAACAGATTTCCAACCGACGAAGTTTTAAAAAAAAATGGCTTCAAAATATGAATGTTTCGAAGAATTTGACATCAAAGAAAAGCCACGAAATATGTTCGAAGCATTTTGACCCTAACTGTTTCATAGGAAGTAGGAAATTGTTAAAATTTGGTAGTGTTCCTACATATTTGAAGAAAATGTTCAAGGTAAAGGTTATACATAAGGGTTACTTGAAACATGTCACGATCCCCGCTAAGGGATAGTAGTAGGCTTTATGAACTATTGAATAATATTTCAAAACTGAAAAAAAGAGTACCAGTTTTGAAAAATTACATACTTTAACTTTTTATAAAGTAACACAGCTTTAAATATTATTGTTTTTGAAACTAACGCAAAAGATAAAGCTTATTTCTTTAGTTTGAGTCATGCTAATGTGAGAAAATGGTTTTATTGTTTACGCAAAATTGACGCTCTGCTGTAAGAAAAACAGATCATCTATACTTACATACCTTTGGGGAAAAAGAAAAAATTAAGCTCTACATTCCGCTAGAGAACATAAATAGTCGACTTATCGACTTTTGGTCCTCACTTATTAAAAGTACAACTTGAGCTGATTGCCAAGGCAAAGTACTAAGCACTAAGGCAAAGTACAACTTGAGCTGATTGCCTGCCTACCCCGCTGGGAATACATCGACTAATCGACTTTTGGCCTCACTACGTCGAGTTCGGTTTTCTGCCGCTGCCGCCTACAGCGCCAAAATGGCGAAAATCAAGTGGTCTCGTTTTTGATTTGACAACAGCCAGTCTAGTGGTATTTAACTTATTTCTATGTCTATGAAATACACACATCATGTCAAGGGTATTGCATGATTTTTCATACAAAAGAGGTGTGTTTGAGAAGCTATAAAAGCATACTAGAGACACATGGAGGGATATAATTTTCAGATGAGCAAAAGCTAAACTTGAATTTTCAGTTCTGATCAATGAATTTCATTTTTCTTGAAATTTGTGAAAACGTGACCAAAATGAAAAAAAAATTGCCCAAATTCCACCATTTTCATACAAAAAGCAGAAAAAAAGTGCATTTTTGTTTTCGTTTCCGTGACGTTTTAACAAATTTCAATTTAAACAAAATTCATTGACTGGATTTGCAAGTGTTAAACTGGATTCAGGTTTAACACTTGCTCATCTGAAAATTATATCCCTCCATATAAGTATGCTTTTATAGCTTCTCAAACACACCTTTTTCGTATGAAAAATCATGCAATATCCTTAGACAGTGTTGATGAGTGTATTAGAGAATCAGTGTCAGACCCAGAATACAAGTAAGTAATAATTTTTAAAGAAATAAGTTTCTGGAATACAATAAATCAATCTCAGTGTTTTAAGGTCTGTCGTGGTCACAAACGAGCACTACGAATTAAAATACTTTAAAATATTTAAATAAATAACACTATTAAAGTAACTTACCTAAAGGAATTTTCTATTTTAAAATGATGCCAAGTCCATTTCAAAATTAGTTTGGTTTATAAGCACTAGATATTCAATAGCTACTTTGGAAAAATAATAACTATAATAGCTAAAAAAGCCCCGATAAGACAACTGTAACGTGAGGCACGCCTGTCTACTTAGGAAATAAAGAACGATTAACTAATGCTTGTTCAATTATAGGTACCATGACTAACGGAATGTTTAGTTATTCTTAGACCCAATTTCTGTCATAACTACCTTGTGCTCTAGATACGTAATACCGCACATCCGGAGAATATAGGTGACTTTACCTTATCCCTAGTATCTGATGGTTAAACATTATTTTTTCAATGAGTCAAATTAATATGCCCATACCGGTTATTGAGCAAGAATGCAAAACAATAGCCAATTTATTTAAGTATAGTTAAATAATGATAGTTTGTATATTATGCATCTTGTTCTTTTTAGGCGAAAAATAATATGTAAGGTGTAAACTTATGGGGTGACTTTTAAATTAGTAGGTACGGTAAGGTCGTTTCCTCACACAGTTACTTACTATCTTAAAAATACACCCCTTCACGTAGCGTAGGTAGGTAACTGGGGGTGTAAAGGTCCCTTTTTTTTAGTTTTTCTTAAATATCTCGTAAACGGTGGCTCATAGCTAAATCTTTTACTCAAGTAATCTACATAAAATTCTCTACAAAAAGGTTCTTGACACTTTTTCGCTCGGGTCAATGTTTAACGAGATATTAAAAAAAAAGTTAACGTCTTGTCTCAGTTGTCTCAAACTGCTGACGAACACGGCGTGTTCCTGTTTGTAAAGTCGTCTTACAAACCTATTGATGCATTATTGTTAAAAGTACATTATGTTATCTACTATATAAAAATAAGTCGGGTTTTCCTTCCTGACGCGCTATAACTCCAGAACGCACGAACCGATTTCCACGGTTTTGCATTCGTTGGAAAGGTCTCGGGCTCCGTGAGGTTTATAGGATACTTTTTATTTTTAAAAAAATTAGGACGCGGGCGGAGCCGCGGGCGGAAAGCTAGTAATTAATACAATTAAAGTTATAGGTAACTAGCTTTTCCCCGCGGCTTCGCTCGCGCAAAGAACTCTTTTAGTCACCCGTTTCATTCTTGACCCTTTAGGGGATGATTTTTGAAAAATAGCGAAACACGTGTCCATTTATTTGCTTCGAGGTATATCTTGACGAAGTTTTGAGTCAAAAAGTGCAAAAAAATTGTTTTCTCCATACAAACTTTGAACCCCCATTTCACCCCCTTAGGGGTAGAATTTAGATAAATCCTTTCTTAGTGCTGTAAAGTTCATCGCCATTTTGATGATTCCTAACTAAACAAATAAAAGTTGAGATCTTATACACATGATATTGATAGGTATTACATAGAAAGCTGCAGAAAGGTATACATATAATACAATGGTGCTTTAAAAATACAACTTTTTGGTTTGAATTACTTACTTACTAAAGACGTAAGCTGAATATAATAATCATGTTTGTTACATAGATAAAAACACCTTTAAACAGACGAATATTTGCTAATCCAGAGTAATCTATTTGGCTATGCTTATTACCTAAGATACTTATTAAATTTAAGTCTTTCAATTAAGTTATGAATAAATAAATGTTTGAAACCTAAAATAGCATATAGGTAGCCTTATTGACGTATTTATCATATACGAAGAGGGTATTCAAATTGCTTGAAATGCTCTGAACACTTATGCAATGTGCATCTAAGGTCCGTATTATAGAACGCGACTCAGACTGATCTATACTTAAACAGCAGTCGTCTTTGACATTTTGATAGTGAAAGAAAGAGACAATCAATACTTAATTTTATATCAAGCTTGGTAATTTAGGTAACATGGACCTAAATTACCAGTAGAGGGAATGTCCACCGAGACTGGAAAAGCAGTCTGCATTGCTGTCATACAGCATACACAATTATAGACATTGATTGATTTTATAACATTATAACATTAAACTTTCTGATGTTTTTTTTTTTCATTTCTTGACATTGACTCCCTGCCCGTACGGCCCCGTACCCCAGTGACGCCCCCATCGCGTAAGGTGCTGCCTAGCTAGCTAGCTGAGCAGGATGAACGGCGACCACGAAACTTTTTTCTAATACTTACATTTTTAAACTCGTGATATCTTTTGAATGGATTGTCCGAATTGCATAATTCAAAAAGTTGTATAAAGATATTGAAGCAGTCTTGAATATGAAGTAACTTATTTTGATAAGGATTAATACCAAGATACAAATAAAGAGCATTTTATAGCGGGCGGCATTTTAATTAAATTTTTAAAATAAAAGAACACATATTGTGGCATAACTACAATAGTTAGACATATGCTGTCGCGACACTTTTTGTAAATATTTATGTGTTCTGCAAAGTCGTAGTACATTATTTTATTCTATCATCAATAGTTTACGCAGCGCACGCAATGTAAAGAATATTTTAGGTAATTTTTTTACACCTTGGGTTACATTATTTGAGTTTCAGTAAGGATCCCTAATTTTTTTGAAAATATAATATAGCCTATGTCCATTGGGGATAATGTAGCTTTCTAATGGTGAAAGAATTTTTCTAATCGGTCCAGTAGTTTCGGAGCCTATTCGATGCAAACAAACAAACAAACAAACAAACAATCAAATCTTTCCTCTTTATAATATTAGGGGATAAAAGATTACTTCATAGGGCGAGCGCTACGCCTACAAATTACTCTTTTACTTTAGCGACTTTTAATAGTGAAATCTTTATTTGAAATAAATAAAAAAAACAATCTGTTTTAATCTTACACGTCTAACTTTAATTGTTATCACATTAGTAACTGTGAATATAATTACATTACAGAGCGGAACTTTTTGGAATATGTTCAGACAACCTTGAGGATGACTCTCATGAAAGTCCCCCCGGGTGGGATAGCCAAGATATCCTGGAAAAAGGCAAAATGGCAAAAAAACCACCATACCAAAATTTTTGGCAATATAAGGCTCGTTCCAGCAAAATTCTAGGTACTCTGGAATCCAGGGACTGAAGATATTTAAAGTGAACATATTCAGAATAATAGAAAGTGTCCTAAACCGTCGTTTACTATTAAAAATGGCGTCGCTTTTCCCATCCTAGCTTTTTCAAAGAAAATTCCAGTTTTTCCAGGTTTTTTGACTCTGGAAAGTAAATCTGAAGTGCGATTGAATGAAAAAAATAAAATGTATAATTTGTGAATTCCAGTTTTTGCAGGATATTTTGGCAATCCCACCTGGGAGGTTTAGGACTTTCCCAAGTGTCATTCTGGAAGGTATCCGAAGTCCGAACACATTCCAAAAGGTCCCGCTCAGTAATAATTTTATCAACTTCTAGGTCAAAACCTAAATTTACCGTACTATTCTTCTTTCCTTCATATCTCATTAAACATTGATCCTAGCGAAAAAGTGTCAAGAACCTTTTTGTAGAGAATTTGATGTTAATTACTTGAGTAAAAGATTTTTTTTTGCAATGAGCCACTGTTTACGAGTTATTTAAGAAAAACTTTAAAAAGGGATCTTTACACCCCCTCCCTACCAGCTAACTCCACCCCTATCCACAGGACTTTCAGTATGTTGCTTCAGAAACCATTCCCTACAACTATGCCAAAAATCGCTTTTACACGAATTATTTCCCCTATTTTTTCTCAGTTAAATGGCCTAAGCACGGTTTCGCAGTACACTGCGTAGCGTCAAAGTAGAAATAACAAAAAAAACCTAACCTGAAGATTCCATAAAAAATAAGTAATTATTTTATTATATTACCCAATATTATGACCACATAGTAATGAGTAGATTCCACCATTTAAGTATTTGCTAGGCTGTCCTTTACATCCTGTATGTATTTAATAGACAGATTCGCACTATTGTTACGTAAAACAATGCATGCTGATGTCTACAGATTGGGTAAGTATGTATATGTACCTATAATATACATGACAGCATATCCGACTTTACATGACGACATTCATGGCTCTTTATCTCGTTAGTAATGGTTCGTGTAGCTATATAACCTGATGTGTTTTTGTCTGTACTCTGTACCTGCGCCGATATTTGCTAAGCCGGTAGCCTCTAGCTTGAAAGTTCGCTCAGCTTTGAAACTAGTTACCTATTGTTTCAGTACCTACCATTTACATATACTTATTTAAAAGTTTAACATTAGGTACCTACTTACACCCTTAACTTTGTCTTTAATGTCATGATCTTCTCTTTTATGTTTATTCAAAATCAGTTCAGTGTTTCAGTAGAACTTATGACTGCTGCTTATGACAATGCCGTAAATGTGGTACCTTACGCACTGCCCCAAACGAATTTGATATTTCTTTAAACTAGATATACAAGATAATGGATGCCCTGTGGCTTTGATAGAACATTTTAAACGTACGTATACTGAAGATTCTTAATAAAATGTAGGCACTATTTAAGTGTAAAACAAAAGCTTGATTTTCGGGTAAGATTAGACCTCAGCGCTTCGAGCTAGCAAAAGCTAATAAGCTAAGAAGTAGGTATTCTAGTCATTTTGTATTGATAATAATAATTTTATTTTCTTCAAATATATAATTCATCAAAAATGTAGAGCATAGAAATGTGAGAGACGGAGCTTGCAATAGGTAAATCCTGCATCGCATTATCAAAGTTACATCAATATGCATCCGTGCCAAACCTACCCAATTTAAAAAAAAAACCGACTTCTACATCGAACCATATCGAATTAAAAAGAAAATTAACGTTTCTTGAAGTCGGCGATAAAGATTAACTTAGAGCTCCATCAAGTAATCATTGTGGTTTGGGGCTTAAATGTTACTCGGAACTTAAATAACACATTGCCTTGTCTCGATGTAATGTTGGAGGAACGTCAGAGCAGAGGTCATATACTTACTGCATGTGTTATTGTGTAAATTGCGGCCTCTCACTACATTACTTAGTCCATAAATAATTTGTCCTTAAGCTTACGATTTGGTAACAGTATAATAGGGGGGTCAAAACTCAAACAAAGAATAAGAATTGCGTTATTGAGTTAAAGTTTTAGCGGAATATAATTGAAATGAGGAATCGTTCTTTATATTAAGATGTTAGTACTGCCTAGGTGTGTAAGTAAGATTTCTAACAGTTCTTATCATTAGCTCTCACTTTTACATAAACAAGTGCAGCCTCCTACATAATACGTCAACTGTACCAATGCAGTGAGTGTGCAATGTAATGAATGATGCGGGTGTCTCAATACAATCTACCTAGTTCTTACCCAAAAGGTATATGTTAAATATTATTGAACTTTCACTCAGTGAGCTTTTAGTCCCGGAAAAGCCTTCAACACGCGACGCTCTGTGGTAACAATTTTATTATTAACAAACACCTTCGTAATTTTATGTATGTGCCTCCTCGGATTACAAAATTTTGAATTGCAGAAGAAAAGTTCTTAAAGTACCTAATCAGAACGTGTTATTTTAGGGATACGGATTAATTTTGACTTTAAAATTAAAAAAACTATTACCACATAAACAAATAAGTTATTGTTTACCTAACGGCGCACGAGTTTCAGCGAGTGGTTGTAGGTGCGCGTGCGCGACAGTCGCGCGCAAACCTCCGCGTGCACTGCGTCGGCGCGCGCCCGCTCGGGCTCCGGCCGCCGCCCGGCCCGGCTGCCCCGCGCCATCGCGGCCAAGGCCGACGCTGCCGGTTGCGAAGTCTTCGTTATGTCAGCTTGCGTTCCACTTATGCAATGATTACCAATTCAATGCAGTTCGACGGCCCAATATCATAATCAGAATGTAAAGAAATAATAATTAGTTGTAACGTTATATTGCTTCTGCTTAATTTGTTTCAATGTTATGTATAGTCAGTGTTTTTCAAACTGTGGGTCGCGACCCCCAGGGGGGTCGTGAGGCCTTACTCAGGGGGTCACAGGTAAAAGAAAGAGACAAAAATGTGTAAATCTCACACTAAACTAAGACAATTTCAGTGAAAAGGCTGTGCCCACTCCCCCCCCCCTTCCGCGTCTACCCTGCGGCAAACTCTTTTATTATGTGTTTTAAAATCTCTAAAGTAGTACATAGATTTAGCCTAAAACGGTCTTAGGTACCTTAGGGGGTCGCCAGAACTTTATATGATCCAAAGGGGTCGCGAATTCAAAAAGATTGAAAATCACTGAAGAACTGTTCATTTCTAAAATTATGCGGGGCATGACAGGGCTTTGGGATAGAAAAAAAATATACATCAAGTCATTTTGTATCGTTTATTCATTATACTTAATTTATTTTCTTTAATGTGCGCTTAACTTAACGTAAAAACTAATATTTGGTTAGAATTTTTTATCCTCCGCTTGGACGGTTACAAAAATGATATATTTATTTTTGATGGTACAAAAATAATAACATTAACAAATATACGCGATGAACCATATCACACAAAAGCCAAAGTGTTTTATTATGAAGTTACTAATTCCATTTTTCTGTATTTTTTCCTTAAAGTGGACACGGGATCCTTAAACAATATGGGATCAAGACGTAATACCGATCGCATGAGGGGCATGTACCCCCATGCTGTGGCGAAGGTGTTGAGGCAAGACTGCCGCTGCACGAAGTGCTCAGGATCACTCCACGAGGACCTGTGAATGATGATAAGTTGAACTAAAAACCGACTTTACTAAATGCGTAGCCTTAAGATCAACCCATTCTGAAAAGTTCAAGGTGACCATAACCCCAGAAGCCTCATCACGGAATTGAACGTTTTTACATATGCCAATAATTAGTTCCTGACGCAGCCCAGCATACTCACCGAGATACCCTAATATCTCTGGTTTCCCTGAAGCATTATTTTTGAGTTTTGGCACAGGGGGAGAACTATTTCAGAACTATTTTTTGAGATCAACAGCATGTCGCTAGTTTCAGCCGTTCTCGCGTACGAAGGTGAGGATTCTGGACTGGCGTCATCCCAGCAGCCTGACACCTGTCTATAACTTGAAAAGTATTGAGGAATTAATTATTTCATTGTAGTACAGTTTGTCACTATTTCCGGAACTATTTATTGGCATATGTAAAAACGTTCAATTCCGTGATGAGGCTTCTGGGGTTACGGTCACAAGTTCAAGGCATTCTTGAGATGGTATGAAATAAATTAAACTTTACACTATTTTGTACACCACCACCGCGATTTTATATACCTTCCATCTAGCTAGGCATTTATTTTTAGTAAACGGTTTTATTTAGCTTGCCCTGTTTATTTGCTTGGGTCAAATCTAGTAATTGAAATTTGACTCCCTTCCTGTTTAAGGATTGAACTGAAATTTTGTAAGCACTTTCAGTTCTGATGACAATATAATTTAATAAATTCGGTATCATTGTAAATCTAAGATGGCCGCCTTTACAAAATGGCGGATTACATATTTTATAATTACCTCCTCAATATGGGTATCAATTGAAAGGGTTTGATTATAGTAGCGTTAAAGACTCGTTGCAAACTTGATCATAAATCATCTTTACACTAGTGTTGGGAGTCCTCGGCGCGGGCGCATGCACTTTATCGATAAAAGGAATAACTCAGAGAGAGCGCCCGGTGGTTACGCGGTCGGAGCCGTCTTTAGTACTTCCCGTGAGTCACGTTTTTACACATTTTAAATGTATCGATAGTTCTTATCGACTGCAGTAATACACATCTCTGCGCTTGAACAAAAGGATCGCACCTTTCTCCTAAGCCCAAGTGGGAGAGAGGGAGAACAAAATAGCTGTCTCGTTCCGATGATTTATGACCGAGTTTGCAGCGACTCTTTAACGCTGGTATAGCAGAATAGAGTTCTCTATGAAAATCCAATAGGGCCGCCAACAAAATGGCAGGTTCACATGACGTACCTGATTCGATGATGCGGGGCCTTGTACCGGCGGCGCTGTGCCAGCTTGAGCGGCGGGCGTCGCGTGAGGTGCGCCACGACGCAGTTGAGCAGGATATCTTCACAGTTCCTGGCCCGGCGCACGTGCGCGCGCAGGGCGGGCGCGGCCGCGCCGTACTGCGCCAGCGCCGCACGGTGCACCAGCGCCGCCCCCGCCAGCACCAGCGAGTACGAGCCGCCCCAGCGGCTGCTGTAGCCCCATGCGCCCTGACACACACACAGGCGAAGGCTACACGCTCGATATGTATCGCGATATTTATCTAGTAATTTTGGTATACTACACATACGATACGAATCGCGTCAGTGCGACGGTAAATTTCATTGAGTACACTCGTACGTTTCGTATTTCAATAAATAAAGCTATGAATTTATGTCAAACGTGGCATCGAGTGGTTCAGAACCACTTGATGCCACGCTTGACATAAATTCCGAGGGCTATCAGATGAAACATGATGTATAGTGGTGAGAGGTTGTCAGCCTTTCGGCCACAATACAGCAAAATCCACGCGTCCCTATTACTGACTTTTACAGTATGCCTTGGAAGAGTTTGGCAGGTGATACATTCTAAGTTCTTTCTTTCACTCCCAGTCCAGCGCTGAAGATTAAAAATAAATAATTTTTAATCTTCAACGTTTTATTTTATTAATCAATATCTATCATCTACCTTATATTCTCCACTACGCAACTGTTTCTTGGACTTACCTTGGCCTCATCCCAATAGTGCGTGCGAGCAGGATAACCGACGATGCGTTCGGGGAAGTGTTGCCACACGCGAAAAGCAAAGTCGAGCTCCTCGGCCAATAGGGGCGCGTCGCCGTCCAATGAGAACACGGCCGCTGTCGGCACCGCCCATAACGGTTGCCATCTTGCTGATACCCCTTCGCTGTGATTTTATAATTCGAAAATAAAAAGTTCTGAGTAGTAACAAAACAATAGTACTTGGGCCAATGTTCACCAAATATTCAATCAACAATTAGCAGTAGCAGCTAACCAGAGTTACCAAATTGTTTGACCATGGGTTGACTTAAAGCTGTAATTTATTTAAAAAATCTAAAGTAAATGCCAACAATGTTTTTTTAGGTGTCTCTGTAAATAATATTTCTTTTAAACTAAGGCTGGCACCAACCTCAAATAAACAGATGGCATATTTACTTAGTTCTGGTAATGATAAAACTTTTATTTAATTATCCCTTTATAATTACAGTTTTGAAGAAAGTTTAATTTTTTCAAATTATTTTATTTATTTCTTAATTTTTTAATTTCATTTATAATAATTTCATTAAAATAAAATGGCGACTTTTTACATAATAATTAAGATTAATTGTGAATCGAAGTTTAATTGGCCACAACAAATAATTAAAAAACTCAGCAATTCAAATAGCCTAGCTACACGCCCACTAGAGGGTACACTGTGCGGTTGAAAAAATTGAGTACCTCCCCATATTTGTCCATAGGCTATCCTATTACTTAGTTGACGCAAATAAAGCAAATATCTACTGGGGCTCTATTTTTGAATCACTCGCCTCGTTTCGAGCGATATCTTTTATTGATTTGCGCGTTTTTTTATTTCCAAACATTTTGATCACTGCACTTCAGCGAAAGGGTCTTAGCACTCAGGGAAATTAGTAGTTAAAAAATTCAAAAATCTATAGCATCGACGCAAATCGACGAAAGATATCGCTCGAAATGAGACGAGTGATTCAAAAATAGTGCCCGTCGTCTACACATAATCAAAATGAGGGATCCTTACCCAGGATAATGTGTAGTCGCGTCGATTACCAGAACAGGCAAAGGGTCGCGCGTATCGCCGGCTACTCTGGCGAGAGACTTCAATGTAGGAGCAGCACGTTCACTGTCCCATACTATCACCACCTGTATTCATTGTCAACGTTTACAAACATGATTGACGAAAATAAAATGCTAGCCGGAGACGCAGCCGAGCCGCCGCGAATTCTTACTACGAAGTTACATGGGACCTCTACTGTGGTCAATGAGTGCTCACAAGGGGCATGTGGATGGAAAAGTCGAAAGCAGAAAGTTTGACTTAGGAAATTTGTTTAGATTAGTTAGGAGATAAAAATACTAAGTCCTTACCCCCCTATGAGGTGAGCCCGAGGGAGGAGGGCACAAAGAAGGTCCGGTTTTCTGATTTTTAGGGTTCCGTACCTAAAGGGAAAAGACGGGACCCTATTACTAAGGCTCCGCTGTCCGTCCGTCTGTCACCAGGCTGTATCTCATGAATCGTGATAGTTAGACAGTTGAAATATTCGCACATGATGTATTTCTATGCGCCCTATATCAACAAATACTAAAAGCCAGAATAAAATAAATATTTAAGGGGGCTCCCATACAACAAACGTGATTTTTTTGCAGTTTTTATTGAGTCCGACTTGCACTTAGCCAGTTTTATAGGTAATGGTACGGAACCCTTCGTGCGCGAGTCCGACTCACACTTCCCGTTTTTTACTTACATCTCGAAAATGGTGCGTCGTACGAAATTTGGTTGTACAACTTTCATTAGAAAGCTGATAAAATTCTCTACAACTTTGGCTTTCAGCACACTTTTTATCTATCTCGAATCTTTGCCTAGCTATGAGCTTCGAAAAATTGTCAATTTCCAAAGATTTGTTAAATTCTCTGTAGCACAAAGTAATAACACGAATTTGCCAAAATCATTTCTTATTGCTCACTCACACTGTTAAAAACACCCACACACTATTAAAAATAAAACAAGCTGGGAGTACCTGTACCTCCATTGTAGAATTACGGGCTGCAGTGTCAGGGCAAGTGCCAAATGACAAAACGATCAAAGCTAAGCTCACAATTTTTGTAATCGACCATTTTTCGAAGCTCATAGCTAGGCAAAGATTGGAGATAGATAAAAAGTGCGAATGCCAAAGTTGTAGAGAATTTTATCAGCTTTCATTATGCAGTACAACTAATTTCGTACGACGCACCGTTTTCGAGATGTAAGCAAAAAACCAAAAAACGGGACATACTTTGTGCCCTCAAGCTCACCTCGGAGGGGTAAGGACTTTTAGTATTCTAACAAGTCCAAACAAAGTTCTTAAGTCAAACTTTCTGCTTTCGACTTTTCCACCCACAAATTATTCGTTGCCTAAGCTTAGGGTTGCCAACTTTTTTTTCATAAAATAAAGTATGTTAAGGTGGGAGAAGGTAAAAAAACGGTATTAGATCAAATAAAACAGTATTTTTTATTTTTTTACTTAAATACATATTTTTAAAACTTTTTGCATATTTTATTAACTTGTTGTCTTTTTTAAACTATTATCTGCCTTGATACAATCAAAATTATAATTGAAATATATTAAGAGTTAATTTTTTATTAAATTTAACATCGCTTTGTTTCTGTCGTCTCTCCATTTAGTCTTCATGACTGAAAAAATCTTTCGGTGAAAGCTGAAGTAGCAGGGACAGAATATAGGTATGAGATATTTTTTTTTATATTTACAAATTCTTGGTCAGTGTTTGTGTTTGATAACAAATGGCACCACTTTTTGTCGCTTCTCATTTCTATAAAATCTTTTTCTTGTAAAACTTTTTCAATTAATTTTAAGTTTATTAATTCTGAATATAATGCATTCCTATCAATAGTAAGTCTATGCACATTTTTCAGTTTGGGTCGAATGTGACCAAAGATTTTAATGACAAACAGCTTATTTAACACAGCCAGTTGGTGTCTTTAAATCAAACCATTTTTCAAGGTACAGCCTTATCAATAAAAAGTGTAAGTTTTTTTTGGAATTTTTGGCCTGGTAAAAAAGAACTTTGATGCTGAAAACAGTATTTTTCTATACTTTATTTTTATTCAACAGTAAAAAGTATAATGTAGTGCAAAACAGTATAATACTGTTTAAAACAGTATAGTTGGCAACCCTACCTAAGCTACTCGCGCACTTATCAGCGCGAGCCAAATTTAAGGAATCACTAGTTGCATCGGAAGCTGTCTGCACGATGTTGATGCCGTTGCTGTCATTGGATTCGGCCCAAAATGAGCGAGTGCTTCTACAAATGGCTGAGGGGAGTGCGGCTCTTCTGGCTCCGGCTGGTGCGTGTTTAGCCAATAATCTATAATATTACCTTTTCACAGTATTCGCTACTTGCAATACTAACAAGAAGCTTATGTAAGGCAGGAGAAGTCGCTTGGACGTATAAAAGTGCGGTGTAAGTATTTCCGGGTGTAGGGGGAGGCGAGGTGAGCGGCACAGCAGGCGCGGGCAGCGGCTGCGGCGGCGGCGCGGGCGCGGGCGGGGCGCGCAGCGTCGGCGCTAACACCGGGAAATGCGCACGCGAATCTCCGTAAGAACCCAGAGTCCCTAAAGCGCCTGGATATGCATTCCAAATCAGCGCCTCACGTTGTCTCGATGTTCTATGAGCTAGAACGCGCTCCAACAAAATCTGTATAAAATATGATTAATATCATTCATTATGATCACGGAAATTCCCAGCTAAAATACCTTTTTTAACAATATACTTTACCTCAATTGTAGTAAAAACAATTTTTTCAATGGATGAAAAATATTGCTCCCAAAGGAACTGTGTTTGTTGACGCAGAGCGAGGACGCGCTCTGGAGAAACTGAACGCACAAGTTCTGGCACCTGGAATAAGTCGGTTATGATCAATTGTGAATTATGACCAGTTTATCAATGTTAACTGTTGTGGCTCTCAATATAAGTGCACCTGTAATAACAGACGCTCATCAGCCCAAATAACAGCGCGGCGCCAATCTATACGTTCATCGAAAGGTAGCCGCCAGCTATTACTCAATAAAACAGGCACGCAGCCTGCTGCCAATGCCTCGAGGAATCGATAGGAACCGAGACGGCGTCCGCGCGCAACTAGACAAAATGTAGAATTTGCTAATAGTTGCTCATAATCAAACCTGAAATTTACAGATATACATTTGATTAATTTATAAAAAATTAAGAATAGGATAAGCGCATTCAAACAAATAAATGATCATACTTGTCATACTCTCTGTTGTCTTCATCACACCTTTCATCTCTTAAATCCTTCCATGATTTGCCATGCTTACAAGTTGTGACCAAAATAAGATTGTTACCATCATGTAAATGCCAAAGTGAATTCCTTGTTTCACTGCCTATCCCATGCACATATCTTTTGCCTTTAAAGGCCAACAAATGACGTCGCGGTGCAGGGAATGGGTTAGCAGTAGCAGCCGGGGGTACCCCACCCCTCTCAGGGTGTTCCTTATGGAACAGTGGGAGGGACACATCAAATCCATCTCTGAATATGGTTTCAGAAGCACTTGCTCTAGCCAATATAGCCTCTCCAGGGTCAAATCCCAAGGCTCCTTCAGCGTAATCAGGCCATGTCCCAGCGTATAGATTAAATATAAGATGGTTTCTTCCATTTTTCCAATAGGGCAAGTGAGATAAGCGAGATGCTACATCTGGAACATGTTCTGGAGACAATGGGTCTGCGTCTAGTGTATCCACAGCAGGGATAAAGAGACAAGCCTCACTGGGATCTCTTGTCACATAACGAGATTCCCTTATAACTGATAATACTTTGCGATATGATGCACTAACCGGCCCATCAGTTGGATAAACATATATTTTTGGATCACTGCCACATTTTGAATAGTCAAAACAAGTTTCCATTCTGCATGGTTTTTTCTTTGCCTGAGGTTGCTTCTGCTGCTGTAGTGGCATTTCAAACAGTTCCTCAAGAGTTGCAAAAGAAGGTAACTGATCTCTTATGTTATTTTGCACTAGCTCTGACTTTAAATTATATCCTCCATAGTAACAGTAGATCAAAAATGCACATGATAATATGAGAAGCATATATCTTTTTTTTGCTTGCATGTTAAAGATTTTTATTAGTATTAGTATACTTTTAGCTAAATTCACAGATCTAAGAGTGTTTCCTTATTTATATAAGCCTGCAACAATCAATGTAAATACATTGTAAAAGTTGGACTAAGGTTTATTTTATAATATTTCATTATTAGCTCCTCTAAGGGCACCCCAAACAAAAGTTAATATTTATTTTTTACTATAGAATAGAATAGAAAAAAATCTTTATTTTATAGGACATTCAGGATGCCACTTAAAACAAGTCAAGATTACATGAAATACATACAAACATTAAAGGATTTAAATACATACATACGCATTCGTTCTATTGACCTTACTGACTCTACGCCTATTCGCAAAGGTGCAGTCTTCCCCAGAGAAGAACAGGCAAGAAAACCTGAGGGTGCTCTTTTTAATCGCATTACAAATTTTCTTATTTTCTAATTTTAACTACTTCTGAAATAACTCTAGAGCTGAGCAGTTCATTCCCATGGCTGCTTGTCAGTTAGGTAATCAGAAATTTTGTAATAGCCCTTTTTGCACAGTTTTTGTTAAATTACTGTCTTAAATTTATCCAAAGGTAAATTTTGAATACACGTGGGAATCTTATTACAGAAACGTATACATTGACCCATAAAAGAGTTCGTGACATTGTGGAGACGACTGTTTAGTCGTCTCCACAATGTCACGAACTCTTTATGGGGCTTGGTCCTAGTATTTATATAGTGCCTATCGCTATTTTTTTTAAACAAATGTTCATTTTTCTTCACATATAAAAGATTGTCACGTATATATTGGGATGCAAAAGTCAGAATATCTATTTCTTTGAATATTTGTCTGAGAGACATTCTAGGTCTCATTTGATAAATCGCGCGAACTGCCCTTTTTTGCAGAACAAAAATCTTAATGATATCCGCAGCATTACCCCACAGTAAAATGCCATATGACATAAGGCTGTGGAAGTAACTGAAATATACGGTTCTCGCGGTTTCAACGTCCGATAATTAACGGATTTTTTTAACTGCGTAGGCTGCTGAACTGAGTCTGCTCGCTAACTTATCAATATGAGGACCCCATTGAAGCTTTGCATCAAGAGTTATTCCTAAGAACACAGTAGATTCCACAATGTCCAGTTTTTCATTCCTAACCTGTACATTGGTATTAACCTGTTTAACATTGGACAAGGTAAATTTAACACAGGTTATTTACAGTAAACCACTCAACTACCTTTGAGATTGCAGTATTCACATCGTCATAATCAGAGTTGTATCTCTTCACTTTAAATATGAGTGATGTGTCATCTGCAAATAATACGATCTCATGGGCGTCTTTAACAAGAGAAGGTAAGTCATTAATATAAACGAGAAACAGGAATGGTCCTAGAATTGAACCCTGTGGGACGCCCACACAGAATGTGGACCCAGGTGACCTAGTGCTGTTAAACCTCAACCTTCTGGATCCTATTACTCAGGTAAGATTCCAGAAGCCTAAGTGCTTATACTTCATTGTGTATTAAAAATTATCCTGTTTGTAGTGAACAAAGTAAAAGAACTTTTTGACCTTTAACTTTATTTTATAATAGCTATGGGTCAGAGGGTCATGTTAGGGGCGGTGTGTATTAGTTCGCCTTTACACAAATTCTTTCACTTAGAGTTTTCGCCAACAATGTTCAGTGAACTCCCAGTTTTTTTTTCACTTTACTTGAAATGACACTTTCGAGCAACTAAGAAATGTTTTTCTAATGGTGAAAGAATTTTTCAAATCGGTCCAGTAGTTTCGGAGCCTATTCAATGCAAGCAAACAAACAAACAAACAAACAAACAATCAAATCTTTCCTCTTATAATATGTATAGATTTATAATGCAGTTATAATGAAATCAAAGCTCTTGGCAGAAACTTGTACAAAAAAACACATTGTAACAGAAATTAAATAACCAAATCATTTTTAAACAAATAGCTTCGAAAACCACGACCGACCCTGCCTCTTACCTTTTCTCCTAAATTGAAAAGTCCCACTAGCCTGAAATGTTATTCAACGGACATTTACTTAGAACTTTTATTTATAAAATGAAAGAAAGGTTTAGGAGGAAACGCAGATTGCCATCATACAAAATTCTATTATATTCAAATTAAATTCTATTCATTTCACTTTTTAAAAATTGTTTTGAGAAAAAAGAAAGATATGCAGACCAAATTGACAAAATTCATAATAGTGTGACCAGAGTCAAATTGATGATTGTATCTGTTTTGAAAAAATGAAATTTCATTTCAGCGGTGGTGTGTGGTTGCGTTAAGCGGTTGCTGCAATTACATAACTAGTAAATTCATATTTTGCATAGAAGTGGAAGTGGATAAATAAATAGTAGATTGTTAATCGAGGGTGGAAAGAATCAATTCCCGAGGTATTTAGAGTTATAGTTATAGTCCGATAGTTACTCGGCTATAGTCCGAGTAGGAATTGATTCTTTTACCCGTGTTAAACACTCTACTTTTCATTTCGAATACGAGGAAAATAAAACTAGTTGTTTATCTAAACTATTTGTTGATAAAATAATATAATAATATTAATAGTACCAATTTTTTTGAATTCCGTCACAGATACATAACAGATTAATATCCCGCCAATTTATGTCGACTTTTTTTTTCAAATATGGAACTCACCGCGTAATTGTTGCAGCTTATTCCGCTCAAAAAAGTTTGCGCTAAGTTCACACTGGCTGTTTAGAAACTCACATGGCCGCAGCATTTTTTTTAATAGTTTTTTTTTTACATAAAACTCTTCACAGCTGACAGCAGTTCTATTTTTAAAGTTCATTCCGGCCCTTAGGTGGGAAGTAATTTGTATGAGTTTTTCCCTCCCTATGGAGGGAAGCAGCATTTTCCACCCAATAATCAGATCAAAATAACACTATTATCCGAGTATGAGAAATGAAAACAAAATTCTTCATTCATTGTAAAACTGATACCTTTTATTATTTTACTTGACACGAAAAAAGAAGGTGTAAAAACGATTAGCACATTTAAAGTGTATATGTCACTGGAAAATAATAAGAATCGTAAGTTGATCAACTTTCGAGGTAGTTTATCAACTATCGGAAAATTTTAAATGGCAATTGAAATGTATTATTTAACGTATACATTTCCGGTAATTGATCAATTTACGGCGTCTCGCGGTAAAATGATCCGATGAACGCGAGGTGTACGCTGATTGGTTGAAAACGCGAGCTTTACCCTGATTGGTTGAGTGACCATAACCCCAGAAGCCTCATCACGGAATTCAACGTTTTTATTTTTGAGATTTGTCACAGGGGGAGAACTATTTTTTAAGATCAATAGCATGTCAATAGCTTCAGCCGTTCTCGCTTACGGGGAGGTGAGGATTCTGGAGTGACGTCATCCCAGCAGCCTCACCGACACCTGTCTCTATCTGGAAAAGTATTGAGAAACTAATTATTTCATTGTAGTACTATTTATCACTATTTCCGGAACTATTTATTGGCATATGTAAAAATGTTCAATTCAGTGATGAGGCTTCTGGGCTCTGGGGTTATAGTCACATTGGTTGAATGTCTCACTTGGAACTGCGACAAATAGGTTCCCGATAAGGGTTGGTTGGGTTAGGTTAGGTTAGAACTGCGACCCCCAACGCACGAGCCGAGCGAACGTAGCGACTAGCGAGCGTGCCGCGGCAGCGGCCGGCGAAGTGCCAGAAACGACTAGACTGTGGTTGCTGTTGGAATCTATGACATCAAAAACCTCTGCTACTTATCGTTGATAAAAAAAAAATGTCCTGTCATTCAATTCTGTGATCTGTGATGTCGCGTAATAAATATTTAATTTACTGATTAATTCGTTTATTTGCACTAGAAGCCTTCCAAAACACTTCAGGTTATGGGCCCAGCGTCCTAGCCTGCTAGTGCAGCAAAAATAACGTAAAAATATAAAAAATCAGTAAAAACAAAAAATAGTTTGTGCAAAAATGGCTACGTCAAAATTTCATTCGAATATTCAACCACTATCAAAAACAAATTATGATACGTGGAAAGTTCAAGCGGAAGCAGTGCTTATAAAAGCAGGACTTTCAAAGTTCCTGAGCGCAACTGCTGCAAAAGAAGAACCAGAAAAAGACGCATTGGCCAGAGCCGAGCTATTGCTAATTATTTCTCCAAGTGAGCTAAAGCTGGTGAAGTCATGTAAAACCACACTGGAATTGTGGAATACATTGAAAAATGCATACGAAAGCCGTGGACCTGCGCGGATGGCGACTTTACTTAAAAGATTGCTTCAGGCGAAAATGCAAAATGGCGATGACGTGCGAGACCATATTAATAACTTTATTGATCTTGTAGACAAGCTTAAAGACATGGACGTGAAAATAAATGAAAACTTGCTCACAATTATGATGCTCTACAGTCTACCCGACTCTTATGAAAATTTTAGGGTTGCAATTGAATCTCGCGACCGATTACCGGCGCTTGAAGAGCTAAAAATAAAAATAATTGAAGAGAGTGAAGCGAGGAACAGAGATAGCCATGCATCAGGATCATTAGCAACGCAACAAGATGAAGCGTATTATAGCAAAAATAAAAAGGGAAATAAAAATAAAAACAAATTCAAACAAAAAGTAAAGTGTGACAACTGTAACAAGTTGGGGCATAAAACAAGTGACTGCTGGTTTAAAGACAAGTCAAAACATAAGCAGCAGAATAGCCTGTATTCTAAAGAGTTATGTTTGAAAACATACAAAGAAAAAATTAATACCAATAATTGGTGTTTGGACAGTGGATGCACATCCCATATGTGCAATGACAAAAACCTTTTTCACGACATGACAGAGCTTAATGAAACTCTTCAGCTGGCATCCGACAAGTCAGAAGAAATAAAAGGTAAGGGACTAGTGAAAATGAAAGTACAGAAAGAGATTATCAATCTAACTGATACTTTGTTTGTACCAAGTCTAACCATGAATTTAATTTCGGTTGCTAAAGCCACAGAAAAAGGATGCGAAGTTATTTTTAATGATAAATATGCCACAGTGACAAACAAGTCTGGAGAAAATTTTTTAAAAGCTTATAAGGAAAACGGTTTATATTATGTAAATAATATGAATAATAAAAATGAAGAATCTCATTATACTAAAGAGAGTGATATTAATGAGTGGCACAGAAAATTAGGTCATTTAAATGAAAGCGATCTAAAGCTAGCTCTGAAAAATAAGATAGTAAAAGGGTTAAGCTTTAACATAAATGACAAATTAGAAGACTGTGAAATATGCGTGAAAGGAAAGATGACAAATTTGCCATATCCAAAAGAAAGGAGCGAAGAAACGAAAGCTAAAGAGAAGCTGCATACTGTACATTCTGATCTATGTGGTCCGATGCCAACACCAAGTAAAGCTGGTCACAGGTATTTCATTACTTTTATAGACGAATACAGTAGATATTGCAGAGTATATTTTCTTAAAAATAAAAATGAAGCTCTAGAAAAGTTTAAGGACTATCAAAAAGAAATGGAAAGATTTGCAAAGTGCAAAATAAAAGTTCTTCAAACTGATAATGGAAAGGAGTATTGTAATCAAGAATTTGACACTTACTTAAGAAATAATGGCATAGCACGAAGATTGTCAGCACCATATACGCCACAGCATAATGGTTTAGCAGAACGCAAGAACAGAACTTTGTTAGAAAAAGCACGATGCATGCTAATTGAATCAAATTTGCCGGAAAGTTTCTGGGCTGAAGCTATATTTACGGCCAACTATGTTTCCAATAGAGTACCAACCAGAGCTACCAATAAAACGCCTTTTGAAAGATGGGTTGGTTATGAGCCCTCAGTCAAACATTTCCAAATATTCGGAGTTGAAGCTTTTGTTTTAAATAAAACGAGAAAGCGGAAGTTCGCACCAAGAGCAGAAAAAGGGATTTTCATTGGATACTGTGAAAACGCCAAAGCTTACAGAATTTGGGTCGAAAATAAGCTGATAATAAGTCGTGACGTTAGATTTATAAATAAAATGTATTATAAAAATAAAGAAAATAAAACTGACAAAGAAATTGAAAAGTTTAGTGGTTTGCCACCACAGTTTTATTTAGAAGAAAGCATCGAAGAAGATGCAACAGAACCCTTCGAAGATTGCGTCGAAGAAAATATCACAGAAACTGAAGCCTGTGATTCATATACAGAAAATGAGCCATCTACAAGTCAAAGGCCTGAAAGGACCAAGAAATCACCAGTTTGGGCAAAAGACTATGATATGTCCAACTTATGTGATGAAATAAAACTTGACGATTCGTGGGAAGAAGCAATAAAAGAAGAAATAAAAGCCCATGTATTGAATGAAACTTGGTCTGTAGTGCCAAAAGGAAAAGATCACAATGTAGTAACGTGCAAGATGATATTGAAAGAAAAAATTGGTGCAGATAAAAAGGTCATAAGAAAGAAAGCTAGACTAGTTGCTCGAGGTTTTAGCCAAATACCTGGTATTGATTATTCGGAAACATTCGCGCCAGTAGTAAAATTAAGTTCCATACGAACTTTAATGGCCAAAGCTGCACAAGAAAATTTGAAGATAAGACAACTAGACGTTGTTACTGCTTTTCTTAATGGTACAATTGAAGAAAATTTGTTTATCGAAAAACCACAAAATTTAGAAAAATATTTAAGTGACATAATTTTAGAAGAAAGCTCAAATAAAGATCTTACCATTTTTACAAAAGCCAAAAAGATGTTGGAAGATCTGAGAAAAACTAAAGGAGAGACGACTTGTAAACTCAATAAAGCCATTTATGGACTTAAGCAGTCTGGCAGGCAATGGTTCAAGAAACTGGATGAAAGGTTAAAAGAAATGAATTTCAAGCCTGCAGCTGATCCATGTGTTTATGTCTCCTCAACGGAGCCAACACCTGTAATAATTTGTGTTTATGTTGATGATATTTTAATCATTCATAAGGACGAAAAAGCTATTATAAAGACTAAAAATGAGTTAGTCAAAAGATTTAAAATGAGAGATCTTGGAGAGCTAAAATATTGCTTGGGAATAGAGTTTGATTGCAAGTCAGACGTTATTACCATGTCACAAAAGAAATACATTGAAGAAATTGTAGAAAAGTTTAATATGCAAGACGCCAAGCCAGTCTCCACACCGATGGAAATTAATTTAAAACTAGAAAAACAAACGGAGATAGATGAAGATTTACCGTATAGAAATCTCATTGGAGCCCTGATGTACTTGTCAGTTGCGACAAGACCGGACATCGCAAACGCCGTTAGCCGCCTAAGTCAGTACAATACTTGCTACGGTAAAGAACATTGGACTGCGGCTAAAAGAGTCTTGCGATATTTAAAAGGGACTAAAGATTTAAAATTGACTTTTCGAAAAACTAAAGATAAAACCCTGAAGGGGTATGCAGATGCAGACTGGGCATCATGCAACTTAGACAGAAGGTCATACACTGGACACTGTTTTATAAAAAGTGGAGCTACTATAAGCTGGGAGTCCCGGAAACAAAAGTCTGTCGCACTATCCACAGCGGAGGCGGAGTACATGGCGCTTACAGAATGTGCTAAAGAAGCCATTCACCTGCAAAGACTGCACGCTGACATTAAAGACAACCAAGAAAAGGTTATTATCTATAATGATAATCAAGCAGCACAAAAGTTATCCTGCAATCCTGTCATAACTTCAAAGTCGAAGCATATTGATATTCGTCAACATTATATAAGAGAAGTATCCGCAAGAGGTGTGATTGGAGTAGAGTACTTAAGAACTGAGGAGATGCCCGCAGATATTCTTACGAAGGCATTGCCTAAGAAAAAGTTTGAGGAGTGCCGGGTGCAGCTTGGGTTGGATCCTTAGTAGCAAGAGGTATTCTGATGAGGAGGAGTGTTGGAATCTATGACATCAAAAACCTCTGCTACTTATCGTTGATAAAAAAAAAATGTCCTGTCATTCAATTCTGTGATCTGTGATGTCGCGTAATAAATATTTAATTTACTGATTAATTCGTTTATTTGCACTAGAAGCCTTCCAAAACACTTCAGTTGCGTTAAGCAGTTGTCGCATCAACCAATCAGAGAACAGTGTATTATATCACGGATGTCAGTTTAACGAAAAATGTACACTGAGCAGCGATTGGTCCATTCGAGTATGAATTGACGTGTGACAAAATCGTTAGTTGATAAACTTACACCCAGGCAGCTTAAGTTGATCAATTGGCTAAAATTTATTGCGTTAAATAATAGGTGCATTTCAACTGCCCCGTGTATGATTTTCCGCTAGTTGATTAACAGTCATTAACTACCTCGAAAATTGATCAACTTACGATTCTTATTATATTTCGGCGATATATACAATGTAAGAACTCCACGTTAAGCGAGCGAGCATTTAATAACAAAGAAAATAAACACTCGTGTTGTGGTGGTGTCCAAATAAATCATAATATCTATCTACTTTCTTGATTAATTTTATTTACCAAAGTGTCGATTAATAATTGATGATACTGATTCTAGAACTGAGAAACCACATCTATTATCCTTGTGGTTCGAGCTGATAAATAATAATTGTTGTAGATATTTGATTCTGCTAAAAAATATTGGTACATTTCTAAATCGGGAGTTTGCGCAAGTTGAAGAATGTTATTAAATCTGGTCACATTGTCTTTTGACAATTTACTTTTTTGTGAAAGTGTGACAAAGTGTGACTGAAGAATATAAATCCATAAAGCCGATTTTTGTGATTTTTGCGACCACTGACATAAAGTGGTATTTAACCAATGACTAATATAAACAAATACTACTCAAAGTATTAACTTATTTTTTCCATATCTGTTTGCGACTGATTTGGATCATTCAAGGCAACATCGGGGTGAAATCAGCAGGGGTATTCAGGAGCGTTCGACTATCGAGAACGGATCGAAATTCGATCCGTTTTCGAATGCCTTCGACTCACCGTATTCTGCAGCGTTCGGCTCGATCCGAATGTCAAATTTGACATTCTAATTCGGATCCAAATTCGGAAAAGTTCACGATTGCTTCTGAGCATTCGACTTACACATGTAAATAAACATTTTGTGCTAGAATCAAGTTAAAATTCAGTTTTACGTTACAATCCGAGTGAGAAATAAAGAAAGAGCAAAACAAGGACCGGAGAAAATGTCTTCCAACATGGAGATAAGGGATTTTTCTAATACTTTTCAAGATACCAATTTTCAAAACATATATCATTTAAAAGTCGCTTCCTTGCGAATATCTCACTTTGTTGAGTAATTTGTAAACATATTATCCACCAACCACCAAGATATTAGCCATTCCCGTGGAATTCAAAGTAAGTAAGGTGTAATTTAAAATACAGATTCTTGCCTTTATTTTCACAAGATACAGAGGCATCGGAGACTCATTATTAAACAAAATTGTGGTAAAATCTTGTTACAAATAGCTCTAATTTTTTTTACAGCCTTGCACTTTCTGGCACAAGATAGTTAACAGAAATTTTGTAACAAAGGGCCAGGCATCAATGTCTACATCAATAACGCAAACAACTCAGGCACTGAATGCGCCAGAAGTTATGAGGATGTGGATGTGATTTCATAGCATTCACTATCAAGTAGGAAATGTTTTGTTAAAAATAAGATTTGCTTATCTGTGTAATTCTTTATCCTTACTTATTAATATTATAAATGCGAAAGTAACTCTGTCTGTCTATCTGTCTGTCGTCTTTCACGCCTAAACTGTTGAACCGATTTTGATGAAATTTGGTACAGAGATAGATTAGAGCCTGGGAAAGGACATAGGCTACATCTTATCCCACAGTTGGGCACGATATAACCTATAGGCGGAGCCGCGGGCGGAAAGCTAGTTGCTTATAATTAACTTTATATTTAAATCGCCTTCATAGAAATAAAATAACTAGATATATGTACTAATATCCAAATTTTTGACTATTTTCAGAGTATTCAGGCTACCCAACCTAGCCTATGACCCCGATTTCGCAGGCTGACGTGAACAGTCCTGAAGAAAAATTTAATAAAATGCACATGAAGTCCATAAACTGCATCGAAAGGTGTTTGGAGTATTAAAAGGCCTTGGCGTTGTTTTACAAATAAATTGAAATCACTCCATAGTTATTGGGCTGACTGGGCAAAAATCACAAACATGACATGTAAAATGCTCATAATACTTATTTCTTAACTCTCGAGGTAAATGGTTCTGAGAGCACTTATGCTAGTACCTACTGAATGCTCTGCTTATCCCCATTAAGAACATTTACTTATGAAGATTGACTGTGTCTATTTTTAAGTAGTTTAGCATACTTTATTGTTCACTTGCGATGCAAACCTTTTTTTTCTGTGATAGTACTTATTGCAAGTATATAATTGTATTGTTACTTATTAAAAAAAATCTTCTATAATATAATAAAACTGTAGAGGTCGAATTTCTGTACATAGAAAAAAAATGCTAAAAACCGAGTCAGGGGGATGTAAGAAGAGAAATAAAACAAATCCCGATTTTTTTAGATTTTTTTGTTTCTCTGTTTGTCTGTTTGTCTGTTTGTCTGTTTGTCTGTTTGCACGGGCTAATCTTCGTAACTGTTGGACCGATTTAAATGAAATTTTGCATGGTGGTACCTTATATCACCGGTCAACTTTTAGGCTACATAAAATCTCGAAATTTAGCCAGTAAATATAAAACCAACAACAAAAACCCCTAAAAAAATTCAAAGCTAGGTGTTTTTTAGTACATTTTACTCATACTATAGAGATCAACGTATTTTTGACATATACATGGGCTAAAAGCATGGACATGTTGTTTTTTAAATTTATCTCTTTCGAGAAAGGCAAAGGAATCTGCATCCATACAGCCAGGTCTTCAATATATGTATTTCTTAGCTATGTCTTCAATTTATATTTCTTTACTTCTCTCATTCTCCGTAAGCCGATAGTGTTTTGTTTACGAAGAACTATGACGGCAAGAAACACTGCCGCTGGATCGGAGTGGATACACTGTATCACTTGAATTACTTTTGAACCGACTTCCAAAAAGGAGGAGGTTTTATGTTCGACTGTATACAGGGTGGAATTTTGTAATGCCACCTGAAGGGAAAGTACTCTTAATACTGTAGATAGAAAATTGTACTCAAAGAAAACATTCCTTTATTTTTGAAAAGAAAGAAAACTGCATTCAAGAATTTTTGAAAATTCGCTTGCCACAGCCGGGAATCGAACCGACTAAAATCTGTAAGAATACCCTGTACTTTTATTGCGTCGATCTTTAGGGTCAATTAAAAGGATGAAATCTTTCTAACAAACTTGAAATTAAAAGGATGAAATCTTTCTAACAAACTTAAATGAAAGGAAAACTACGAAATCTTAAACCATTGTATATCTTTATTTTATGTATGTTTACCGATTTCTCCGCCATTTGTGGACCGATTTTCAAAATTCTTTTTTTGTTTGAAAGAGTATACTCCAGAAGTGGTCCTACTGTCACCAATTCAGGATCTGATGGAATCCCATCAAAATCAAGGGCAACCCTTGAATGGAACAGGCACTTACTATGTTTCTCAAGTTCTTTCTATTATTTACGCCAAACATAGAAAAATATACACATCAACACTGTCTAGGGATATTGCATGATTTTTCATACAAAAGAGGTCTGTTTGAGAAGCTATAACACCATACTGGAGATACACGGAGTGATATAATTTTCATATGAGCAAGTGCCAAACATGAATTTTCAATTTTTATCAATGAATTTAATTTTTCTTGAAATTTGTGAAAACGTGACTAAAATAAAAAAAAAATTGCGCTAATTCCACAATTTTCATACAAAAAGAAGAATTTTTAGAATATAAATAAAAATGTAGATACTCGTAGTTACTTAATTTATGACATTTGCGCACCTGCCTGCAGGTTGGATACATGAGTCGAAATATTATCAACTCCATCTAGATCTTGTAATCATTTACTGTGTTCATGCAAATAAATTGTTCTTATTCTTATTGTTAAAAAAGTGCATTTTTGTTTTCGTTTACGTCACGTTTTAAAAAAAAATCAATTTAAACAAAATTCATTGACGGGAATTGAAAATTCAGGTTTAACACTTGCTCATCTTAAAATTATATCCCTCCATTTGTCTCGAGTATGCTTTTATAGCTTCTCAAACAGACCTTTTTGTATGAAAAATTAAGCAATATCCCTAGACAGTGTTGATATTTAACTTATTTTTTCTATGTCTATGAGTACGTAGCATTTGATAAAAGAACCGGATTGAGATTTATGAGATATTTTGTATAATAGATCCTTTCTTAATTTTTTGTCGAGAAGTTTGGTTGAGTGGTAGAGTTACACAGCCTGTGAATCGACGGTTTCTGGGTTCGATTTCCGGTTTGGGCAAACAAACCATACGAGGGAAACTTTATTGCAGAAAGTTACAGTGTGAAGTGCTAATTAATTGATTAATTAATAGATTGACACTTTATTCAATTGACATAAAACAGCACAACACAGTAATAGACAAACAACAAACATACAAGTAAACATGAATCAGCAAGCAAACAATGAAGTAAACAGAGTAAGAAACAGAAACAAATAATTTCATAAAACTATTTTACACCGTGTTATCTGTATCATGCCAATCAAATTGGCGCTGACTCAGCATATTGCTGCAGTACCAGACTGCAGCGCTGGTATTCTGCCATGATGTTACTTATTGAGTTTTCTTTGTAGGTAATAATAACCTTTTTCAAACTTCATAAATTCACCTTTAAAAAAGTACTTTATAAAGAAAAACTGAGGGTGCTGCTCTATAATTAGATAGATGTTTTTTTAAGAGCTATCTTCGAATATAAGTGAGTCGGAAGAAATTAAAATTATTGTAACTGACCCACAAATATCCAAAAATAAAACAAAAACTTTTGTGCTGAACTGGCACTGAACAAAAAATTTGGAATGTACCAGCTGCCAACCAAATACATTGCATTGTTGGTACAGAGGCCAGCGCATCAGGTTACTCCATTTTCATTGCAAAACCGCTCTTATCACAACAGCACGAGTGCACGCGTGTGGTAACCTGAGTTGGGGCCGTCCGTGCATTGCAAAATTTAGACAACATATTATATACTCATATACAATATGCCATTTTTGAAATTTTCATGACATGTAAAGTTATGTGACTAATGTTACCCCAACGAGGATTATAGGCGTATAATATCTAAAATATCGAAACTTTTGTCAGCTTCCACATTCATAGTTCGGTTATTCTGCACTTTTTTAACGAACCAAAACTAAATACTTAATACAGTGTTAATAAGAACGAAGTTGATTAAGTATTTAATCTTCAAATCTTAATTCGGCCCTGTCGGAGAAACTAAATGACATTATTCAAGGATATCACTTTTAGAAAACAATAAACGGCTTATTTTTTATTTTTAAGCAAAGGAATCTATGGCCGTACAGCCGGTGTTTTCAATGCATTTCTTATTTTTAAAGGCGGGAAACTCAATAGAAACTGACAATTGACATTTGTTTCATTAAAACGGAATATGGTCTATAGGTTTGATCTATGGCTTTGATGTTCTGACATGAAATAAGGGCTATTTATTGATTTTTGATTTTAGTTTACATCAAGCGTAGTATTGCGTATATTAGCCATGGATAAATATTATAATATTACTATTCTAATAAGTTTCTTAGTTTGGATCAAGCACTGACACCTTTGCTTATTTCTACAAATGTCCATTGAAGGGAAAAGCTTAGTCATTTCTATCTTAAATTTATTTTTTTATTGAATCATTTTTACACAATTATCGCAAAGCACAATGAAAGCAGCGTGCTAGCTGAAATCTCAAATGCACGGGGGTTGTCTTAGATACTGACATAGGTGACCTGTTTTAGAAACTTCTATTCCTCTGAAAATCAAAACTAAGTCTGTATTTAGCTCTTAGGAATTCGTGTGCCATTTATTGTACTTACCTAAGTAATAGGTCTTTCAACATACAATTTTCGTAAATTTTTTACTCCACATATTTTTATTTTATCAAAATTGATTTTTTATATAAGTACAAAATCCTTACGTTTTTCACAGAAACGCGAAATACAATAGTAATTAACCACTTTTTGTGGGATTGTTAAGACAACATAAAACTTTTTAAAGATGTTTTAGAGGCACCACTAAAGGAGACTCAAGTGTTAAGTGTTGATTGTCTATCTCTCTCAGTATCAAAATAACAAAAACGACTGCTACTTAAGTATAATAATAAAAAAAAAAAAAATAATAAAAATCGTTTATTTCTCCAGATTACAGTTTGTGCATTTAAAATTAATACAGGTAGAAAGGGAGGAGACTGGAGCCTGCGCTAGGTCAAAACCTGTATTGCAGGTCTCCAAAATAACTCCGTATAGATCAGAGTCTGAGTCGCGTTCTATAATACGGACCTTAATCTATCAAAAGCAGAAACAATGGTATAGAAAATATAACCGATAGAGGAAACAACTATGTTTGAGCTTTGTTTTTAGATCCAAAGTAATGTATTAAGTATCAACCTTATATGACATAGTTAGCCAAGTTTTCAAATAAAAAATATTTTTAGAAAATGCTTTTCCTTATACGAACGAAATAGTTGCTATTCGTTCATATAACGAAAATATGAACGAAATAGTTGCTTTAATAAAAAAACGGCAATTCATGTATCTGTATTTGTGTTTCAAATATATTTGAATTTGAATTTGAAAGTACAAACTCGGTCTATAAAAATACATACAACACGCAGACGAAGTTGCGGGTATCAGCTAGTCTTGAATAAAACTGAACATATTATAATACACAGTTTATTTAAATCGCTTGGGTTTATTTACAACAGTAGTTAGGTATTCTTACAAACATTGAATACTCATTTCTCATTAATAACAATAGTTAAGTAGTGGAACAGTGAGTACCTAGAAGCTAAATTATTAAACCCTATTGTAGCTTCATATTGTAGCTTCAACACACCATCTTAAACAGATTAAAAACACATAAGTATCCTACTAATATTTTAGATACGAAAGCTTGTAAGTATGGATGGATGTTTTTATAATGAAGAATTATTAAGGTTACTATGGTTAAAAACCATTTAAAAAGTAAAACTATATTTTCTCTAGGCCAGAAATTCATCTAAGAATTAAATTAAAGAAATAAAATGATATTTTATAAATGTTATAATTTTTCATTCACTCAGTTATTCGTTCAATCAAATCTATTATCTCCGTAAATGCTTGCATAAACGTGTTATCTATGTCACATAGTTTCCGAAGACGGAAACGAGTCGAAGACGAATCGAACGTCGTTGTGAATAAAGATTTCCGTGGCATTCGACTCGTCTTCGACTCGAGTCGAATTCGGAAAATAGTCGAACGGAAAATAGTCGAACGCTCCTGAATACGCCTGCAGATTTCCGCTAGGTGAAGAAGTTTTTTTTTAAATAAGCTTATTTCGGCACTGCCCCAAAAAAATCCTTACAGCTCTTTTCTGTCTAGTTAAAATCAAGATCTAATTGAATCTTGATTTTAACTAGACATAAGCAGGCCCGCCGCTAGCTGTTTGGGGCCATCCATAAATTACGTCACTCGTTAAGGGGGAGGGAGGGGATCGACGAAGTTTGACATTGTGTGACAAGTGGGTGGGAGGGGTCCTAAGTTTCGGACGTCACATTTCAAATATTTTAATCTCGAACTTTTATGGAAACGCCACATCTCAAAATTGATTGATTGATTGACTATTAACGAAAAACTCAAAAACATTTGCAACTCAATTTGTTTAAACATACCTAATTTAAAATGAAATAAAACTAATTTCGGATCTGCTGTATTAATTTAATAATTACGAGATGTAAAATTGCAAAATATTTATCAATATCAATAATTGTTCCTAAAAGAACTATTAACAAAATAATTGCAATTTAATGAGCGATCGTATCCGTTCATCCACCATGGTATATTCGAATGCGTAATATTCTTTGCGATGGAGGTCGTATGTCTATACATTGGAGTGTTCGAAAAAACACCAAAATTGCTCTTTTTTTACGTTTTTTGCGGGAGAAAAAGAATCTTTTTAGGGTTCTAAATTCAAATATCAAAACTGTGACTAAAAAAGCTCTTTATCCCCAATTTTCAGTGAAAAAAGAAGATTTTTAGAGGGGGAATGGTAAGTATAAAGGTATTTTTCATAGGTATGTTACTTTCCGACAAAACATGTGTGGAATAAGTAACGAACAGAAAGAAATTGGTTTATTTTGTATTGTTCAACGTATTTTTTGTTTCATTTTTCTTTTTCATGAGATTCAAGTCACTAAGCCTCAGCATTTTTAGTCTAGCCGGTCGCAATTATGTCTATGATTGAATATCACATGTGCGGAGTTCATAATATGTAGCTTATAAGTTAAAACTTAGCAATGCAACATATTAATGAGAACAAAAAATATTTGATATTTATTTTATTACATCCAACTTCACTTGTTTTTTATAAAACTATTCACCGAGCTATAACGTGTTCTTGTTTTTTCTTTTGCTGTTGTCTGTCAGTAAATATATGCAATATAGCACGGCAACCCGGATAAAGCTCATATTTTGTTCTTAATATGTCTCTTTTGATTCTCTTTGCAACTGCCTCTTCTTTTAACATCATTTCCATAGCTTTTTCTTCACTTAGTTTTGCTAACTCTTTAGCTTTTACTTTCAGTTCGCACCTATCGGCTCCATCAACCTGAAACAAAAAACTAAATTTTAAACAATATTTTTTAATATCGTACGGATTTCAACACGCACGCGGGATTGCTTTCCATACAAGTATATTTATTGTTATGCGTGGAATACGCACGCGGGACCAATAAAAATAGCATACTTATTTTTATTACCATCCATATTTTTTTTTCGTAGCTGGATTTTCATTTTGGTGGCGAAGAATTAGGGGTTCGCAGTCGTTTAGGAACATTAGCAGGGTTACGCGGGGCATAAGTTTTTAGACCATGTAAGTATATGGATGGGGTGTAAATAGACATCTTAGCAAATACTTATTAATTTAAAAAATAAAAAAAAACCCGACTGCGTAATAAAAACTGAAAAGAAAAACTCAAGTAAGTCCAGTAGTCGAGACTTTTGTTCTTAATCTGTAGTCTGCTTAAGCGCAGATCCGCATCGCATCATACTGGTATTAGGTCCCTACATATGAAATTGGCGTTTAGTACTTATGGGAGGAACAAAAAGTCGATTTTTTTAAAAATGTAATATGTTTAATCAATCAAAGTATGTGCCATTGCAATCTATGCACTTTTGCCATCTTATAGGTAGTTTATTGATCCCTTTCCTAAAAAACCCATTCGGACGGGTATCAATGAAATCTTTGAAGGTGGTTTGGACTGCCCCAACGGAGTTGAATTTTTTTCCTTGCAAGAAGTTATCCAAATTTCGAAAAAAGTGGTAATCTGTTGGAGCAAGGTCCGGGGAGTAGGGTGGATGTCTTAGACCTTCCAATTGAAGCTCCTCTTATTTGGTATACAGTACACGCCACAGCAATACAGTACACGCCGTGCTTATTTCGGAATCATTCTTAAAACCTGCTATCCCTTCCACCCAATATTCACTACCTGGCTATCGCCTTTTGCGAAATGACAGGATTGGAAGGGGTTGTGGTGGAGTAGCACTATACCTCCGCGCTGATATTCCTTCGTCTGTTGTGGATGCGTCCCCAAGTCTGTATACTGAATCAGCGGAACATCTCTTTATTGATATTACTTTCCACCATACTAAACTTCTTTTGGGTGTCCTCTATAGTCCCTCTTCCCGTGTCGATTACTTTTCTTCTCTTGAGTCTAAACTTGAAACCTTATCCCCCCTTTATGATCATACTATCCTCCTCGGTGACTTTAATACTTGCCTCCTTAAAAATGACAACCGTACTGACAAACTTCGAGCTGTTATCACTTCTGTCAACATGCATATTCTTCCCCTTTCAGCTACCCATCATGCACCTCAATATCCTAATCCCTCACTAATTGATCTTATTATTGTCTCTGATCCCAGCATGGTGGCAACACACGGCCAGACATCGTCTCCTTTCTCCTACCATGACTTAATATACTTGTCTTATAAAATTCGACCACCTAAACCAAAGCCAAAATTTGTATCTATCCGTAGTTTTAGAGGCATTAACCTAGAGCGTTTACGGGCCGATGCAGACAACATCGACTGGTCAGTGGTGTTTGGCTCTGATACGGTTGACGAGATGGTATCTTTATTTAACAGTTCTCTTCTCCAACTCTATGATATCCACTCCCCAGTCAGACGTGTCAGAGTCAAACATCTGCCTGCACCATGGTTGTCTGAATCTATCAAAAAGATGATGGCTAAAAGGGACAAGGCAAAACGGCACTATAGGAAACTTGCGACGGAGGAAAATCTCGCGATATATGAGAAACTACGTAATACCTGCAATCGTCTGTGTAGGGACGCTAAAAACGCCATATTCATAACTCTCTTGATAAACTTAATATTGCCCAAACATGGAAGTTTTTGAAGTCACTGGGTATCGGCAAAACAGGAGACGAAATGACACAGAATATCGATCTTGATCATTTAAATTTGCACTTTTCTCAATCCCCTTGTTTAATTGATGATAATGTTAAATCATCTACACTATCACAAATCTCACAAAAGCCTTTACCCAAGTGCACACCTTTTGCCTTCTCACCAGTAACAGCGTGTGACGTTAAGAGATCTATCCTCGCTATTTCCACCAAAGCGGTGGGAGAGGATGGGATTCATCTTCAGATGATCCTTCTGCTTGTGAATGAGTTGTTACCAGTTATCACATACATCCTTAACCACTCTCTCTCTACTGGCTCGTTCCCAAGCAGTTGGAAAAAGGCCCATGTTCTCCCTCTGCCGAAGATATCAAATCCTTCCTCTTTTTCCCAGTTCCGCCCGATATCCATTCTTTCTAAAGTCCTGGAGAATCTTGTCCAGAGACAGCTCTCCATTTACCTTACCCGACATAACCTCCTTAGCCCATATCAGTCAGGTTTTCGACCGGGTCATAGTACCATCACAGCCTTGCTCAAGGTCAGTGATGACATTCGCCTGGCTATCGACAGGAAACAATTGACTGTACTGACATTACTCGATTTCAGCAGTGCATTTAACTCGGTCGACTTTGACATCCTCCTAGGTATCCTTACATCTCTTAACGTATCTCCACCTGTACTTACTTGGTTCAATTCATATCTTCGGGGTCGGTCTCAGTGTGTCTGCTCTGACGATGTTGTATCGAAGTGGTGTGACCTCACTGCGGGCGTTCCCCAAGGCGGCGTATTATCTCCTCTCTTGTTTTCAATATTCATTAATGAAATTACTCATGATATTAATTCTCGATACCATCTCTATGCAGATGACTTGCAGATATATCGTCATTTCCACGCTGGCGAACTTGCGCAAGGTATTGCGGACCTTAACGCAGATTTGGACAGGATCCGAATCTGGGCTAAGTCATACGGGCTTCTTGTAAACCCAATTAAATCACAGGTCCTACTGGTTGGTAGCTCGTATATGTGTAGTAGCGTTGATTACACCAATTTACCTACAGTGATTTTTGACGGCACTCCGATTGCCTATACTAAGACTGCTAAAAACCTTGGTGTAATTTTCGACTGGCATCTTTCTTGGTCAAGTCACATAAATGAAGTCAGTAAAAAGGTGTTCTATTCATTCCAGTCCCTAAAGCGTCTTCAGTGGTTTCTGCCGTTTGAAACGAAGGTTATCCTTGCCCAATCCTTGCTCCTTCCTATACTTGACTACGCAGATGTCTGCTACTTGGATGCCACGGAGGAATTGTTGAACAAGTTGGAGAGGCTACAGAACTTGTGCATCCGCTTTATATTTGGACTACGCAAATATGACCATATTTCTGAATATAGATCTCAACTAAAATGGCTTCCAATTAGGCGACGGCGAGATGTTCATGTGCTCTCCACACTTTACTCTATTTTAAATAACCCCACGTCTCCACAATACCTCCGTGAGCGTTTTGAGTATCAGATACCTCGTGGCAAGCCCTGCCGGTCCTGCAGATCCCTCCTTCTTCGCTTCCCATCACACTCCTCCTCCCGTTATGGGGGTTCCTTCACGGTACACTCTGTTCGTTTGTGGAATTCACTGCCGCTTTCGATCCAGGCGAGTCGATCATTCATCATATCAGCCTATTGCAGTCCACTGCTGAACATAGGCCTCCCCCAAGGTGCGCCACTTTGCACGATCCTCCGCTGTTTTCATCCAGCCACTACCCGCTATCTTCTTTAGGTCATCTGACCATCTGGCTGGGGGGCGTCCTACACTACGTTTGCCAAGACTTTTGCCAAGTCGATCATTGGACGTGTTCAAAAAACAACTGAAAGAGCATTATCTGTCAACATAAACTTATGTATAGTGTATGCATGTATGTTTATATATTTCAATATTGTATTGATATATTGTGTATGTATTGGACATATTTATTATATATACTTTATATATATATATATATATATATATATATAGATATACCAACACGGTAAATGTTGATCTTTCGAGACGTACAATCAGTTAATTGTTGATCCGAAAACAATTGTTGATCCGGAGGCCTAATGTTGATCCATTACGCTTTTTCTCATACTGATGTGACTCCGATCGGATCAACATTTGACATTGTCGGATCAACATTTGACATTGTCAAATGTTGATCCGATATACAAATCCGCTCCGATAAATGTTGATCCGATTCAAACGGACCAATCAGGATGAAGCACTTTATTACTTCCTCCGTGATTGGCCGATGGAAGTCAATACAACGTTGCCGTTCCGCTTACTACAGTTGTTGATCCGTTGTGAACATGGAGCATAAAATTGTGAATTGAAAATCGAACTTTTAATTAATATAAGAATGCATTAGTTTGAATTTGAAAATGAAATGCGATTATTAGATGGGTGGGATTCGGCGAAACGAGTTATTGGATAGTTGGTTGTTTGGTGTGTGGTTGGTTAGGATAGGTTTCCACATGTTTGTGGAGGGCTTCAGGATCGATGTAAAGGCCCAGGTGAAATATCTAGGCCTCATACTAGACAGCAGGTGGCGCTTCAGCCCTGAATTTAGCGGGCTGCAGACGCTCTCTCCTGGCTCCTCCGGAATCTGGGGAGCATGGCCCTTTACGGACTCCCAATCTGGGCGGACTCCCTCCATAGAAGGGAGAATGCAAGAGCCATTGCACAGCCGGTAGCGGTGGCCTACCTGTCCGTGAGTTTCGCGGCTGCATGCGCTCTGGCCGGCACCCCGTCTTGGGAGCTCGAGGCGTGGGTGCTCTCTAGAGTGTACGAGTGGACGGCGGAGCGGAGAGCGCTCGGGGAGTGCCCTGCCCTAGAGGGGAGGCTGTTCGGCAGGAGGCGAGGACCGCAAACGTCCTTCACTGGACGAATGACCTCGCCTCCACCACTTACGGTCGCGGGACGTTGAACGCGCTTCAAACCGAATTTCTGAATAAGATTACCGTAATTAGCTGGTTAAGCGCTTACTCAGACGTTATCCAAGCAATTTGGGTACAAAATCATATTGCTAATAGCTGGATAATAGCAACGTAACAGATAAATAAGTTTAGAATAATTGCACAACGAGGTGAGTATCTTCTGGATAAAAGCATTTTGTTATTTTATACAAATAGTACAGCCCTGTTAGCCAGATGAAGAATGAATGATGAATAAACTTAGTGCTGAAGTCTTTCAAAGGTCAGTTATTCAGAGGATTTACAGCGTTTAGCGTATTTCATAACTTTTTATCAAGAAGTTAGGTATTCATATTAATTTTAAATCGACAAATCCGAAACGTCGTGTTATTGTAATGACGTGAAAGCTAAATGGCCATAATTGTTCCAATCTGTAACCAAATAAATAATTTTACCCTAATTTAATGCTTAAAGAAAGAAATTGTAGGTGCGCATGCAACTTTACCGTGTATTTATACATACATTTCGTGTAAAATTTTCACGCGCCGCCCTGATAAGCGAGTTTTTGAGATAATAAACAACATTTCATCGATTGTTTTGATTTTGCTACTGAAATACTTTTTATGTTTTATGCAATTTAAGGGTTCAAAAATAACATTGCAATACTTTTACAAGAATTTTATACTGATTTCGTTATTAAAATTGAGTATTTGTGTATAAAATTCTAAAAAATTATAATAGGTTATGTTATTCATTATGGCGACGCTCATTCTGAATTAAATACCCTGCTTGCACAGCTACTCGTCTTATGTCTGCATAACAGACCTTATGTGTCCACTTATTCGCTATTTTCTGGTTAAAAGTGTTCTGCGCGAAACATATTTTGGTTAACTTTTCTATAATCACACATATTCGTACCGTTAATCAAATAATTGGGATTCAGTGTACGTTAATCTGACTAAAGTTCCAGAACAGTTCTTCTAGCTGAATATATGTCAACTTTTCGTGAATATCCAGCAAACTTCTGTATAAGAGTCTGTTACGATTGCTTTAACCAAAGTTAGCTGCACTAGAGGGTAATTTCATACTTAAAGAGGAATAAAGTAGTTATAACAGCTGTCTTAATTTCTGATAAGTGGCTACAATCTTCATAACAGAAATAACACCCTACTTTATACAGCAGCTAAATTTCTGTCAAGATGTGGTAATACAGCTAAAAGAGAACTGAACCTCTATTATCCAGTATCATGCTTGATAATGGAATTTTATACCTGTATTATACAAAAGGTTACACAAACTCTTGAGTAACAAATCTGTTCATGATGATTATTCAGCTTTTAGAAATGAAATCGGCACTTTACAAAACTACGGTACATTGTTGACCAGTTATCTGACTTGTGTGCTGCCTGGGCAGGTATTTTCCGGGCCTCTTGGGGTTATGCCATAATCTTCACGCTTGGCAGGCGGATTGGAAATCGCAGTAAGATGGTAGTGGTATTAAGTAGAACGCTGCTGCCCGTTCTCTAATTTGTTCCCTTAGTCGCCTTTTACGACACCCACGGGAAGATATGGGGTGGATCTATTCTTTACCGGACCCACACGGACTAAGGCCAATGAGTCTTTCTGTTCTTACAATGTCTACTTGTAAAGTCGTGTCAGATTCTGTACGAAATACCTAACATGTTTTTGAATCGCATAACATAAAAGCTTGATAGGTGCAATTCTTTTTAAAACAGAGTTTGTGGTTAGAGTTGTGCGTTTTTACCTCAAGTTTTTGCAAAACTTATCATTTGCCATCATTTCAAGAAAGCCATATCAAGAAAGATGCAAGAAATCATACCTACATACCTAGATTGAAGTGATAGAGTTTATAACCAACTAGCTTTCCGCCCGCGGCTCCGACCGCGTGGACTACAGGTTATATCGTGCCCAACTGTAGGATAAAATGTAGCCTATGTAAGGACAGGTCCCAGGCTCTAATCTATCTCTGTACCAAATTTCATCAAAATCGGTTTAGTAGTTAAGACGGACAGACAGACAGACAGAGTTACTTTCGCATTTAATATTATAAGGATTTTTATTTATAATAGAAGAAGTGTAGTTTAAGATACCTACCTACATAAATCACCTACTATCATCAAGAGCCCTGGTTTACCGACACAGATTAGTTTTTACACTTTCATTACAAAATACATAGTTACATAACATTAAAGTATGACTTTACATGAATAACTATACAAAATTCTAATACGATACAACTCAAAGTTTAATTTGATGCCTACTTCGAATTTATTTGAAACTAATTACTTAAATCTAAGTATTTTTAGATAAAGTAGGTACGTAGCGGCACCTTAAAAAGAATAAACTCGGTAGGTACTCATCACTATACAATCCTGAAGAATCTGTTGCCATCTTGAACACAGAACACAGACTAACTTATTTGACAGCTCGGACCAGACTGACTCAAGTAAAGTAAAATACAAACGCGACAGCATGTTATCTCACTTTAACTTGAAGTAAGAACGCAATGTTTGTTTCATTTGCACAATAGCCCGACGTTGCCGTACTTAAGCGCCTTATTCACGATCCATCCTGACGTACGTCCCGCCAAGGCCACAAAGGGACAGAGCTATACTAGGAAGCGAGAAGGAGGAAGCGAGCGAGCGAGACATACTGTCAACTTCTCGCTTCCTAGTATAGCTCTGTCCCTCTTTGACCTTGGCGGGACGTACGTCAGGATGGATCGTGAATAAGGCGCTTTACCCTTCATATTCACCGCATATGTGGCTCCGGAGCCACATTTACCACTAAGTCGGATAAAAATCGGGGCCACATTATGCGCTTGCGTATGATTTTTTTGACCGTTAGTGGATCAACAATTACCTTAAAATTTTATGACGAGTTTATCGAAAATGGGTAAATGCACATCCACTGACGTCACACGCTGAATTCATATATTCGAGCTATACAGCTATATCTGAATCCGGAGCTTAATGTACACACAAAATAGGTGGATCAACATTTGTTCTAAATCAGTACTGGATCAACTTTTACCGTGAAAGGTTGATTATATATATAATATGAGTATATAAGTATGGTAAGTAAGATATTTATTTAATTAATTTGCTTATGTTATTTGACTATGTATTCCAATAAGGTCTTATATTATCGTGTCACTATTATTGTTCCCCGTGTTGTACACTTTTGCCCGCTCCAATACTATTTCTCTCTCACTTAAGAGGTTAGCTGGAAGAGAACTCACTTTGAGTTAAGCTCGCCATTGTGTATCCTGTTCTCTGTAAAAAATTTTTGTAAAATGTTTGTGTACAATAAAGTATAAATAATAATAATAAATAATTGGTAGCCGTCTGTCTTGTAGTGTGTGGTCTAGCGTTGTCCTGAAGCAGCAGTGGCCCAGTGCGATTGACCAGCCTCGGTTGTTTAGCAGCTAGCTTTTCCATTATGGTTTGCAGTTGCCGACAATAGATATCTGCCGTAATCGTTTGGCCTGATTTAAGAAAACTGGAGTCAACGACACCGGCATTAGTCCACCAAACGCTCACAAGTAACATTTTTTGAGTCAATTTTCGCTTAGGGCAGGATTTTGCTTGTTCGCCAGGGTTCAGCCATTGCGATGAGCGCTTCCGATTGTCGTATAGGATCCATTTTTCATCACAAGTCGATTAGAATCCCTTTCGATTTAGAATCCCTTCATTAATCTTGATGTCGTCTCCCAAAGACGACATCAAGAAACTGAAGCAGTCGCCGCAACTGATGACTTCCGGTCTCACTGTGGATGAGCCCCATAAACGAATGCCTAGAATCGTGATTATCGGAGTGCCCACATCTATGAAAGAAGCTGAGGTCTTTAACTGTATTTATCATCAAAACTTGGCCGATAAGATTCACAGTATGACACTTGACGAATTTTTGACCTCCATTAAACTGAGTTATAAATCGGGAAAGAAAGACGGTGAGACCTGCAACTACGTAATTGAAGTACCGGCACTCGTACGCAAAGCCCTTATTACGAAGGATAGTCTTCGTTAATTGGTCATCTTGCCCTATCAGAGACTTCACTTTAGTAACAAGGTGCTACAAGTGTCAGCAGTACGGTCATGCAGCCAAAACGTGTCGGCAGGAGGTACACATCTGTGGTCATTGCGGTGATATGGGTCACTCTATAAAAGAATGTTCGAAGAAGGCAGAGCCAGCCAAATGTGCTACATGTATGCACTTTAAGAAGCCGAGTAACCATAGGACCGGTGATGATGAATGCCCTGCAAGAAAAGTTGCAGAAACTCGTTATATAAACTCCGTAGATTACGAAGGTCCTTAATGATTTTTATTTCAATTGTTTCAGTCTCATTCTAATAATTTACCGAAAATACTTCTCTATTTAAAAATAAAAAAGAATTATTTTATTACAAACAGTATGATTTTACAATATGTATGCATTAACGTGTTGTGTACTGTTGCCCCTAAATTGCTGATTCCTATGTTTTTTTTCTTCATTATGCAGAGCATTATGTATATAGGTCAATGTTGTAGTCATCTTATTTGATGATAATAACATACTTCAGAAATATATATTTGCCTGCAATTTTGTTTAGATGAGTAAGACATTATTGTTAACTAGATCACCAATTATTTTTAGAATATATTGTCTAATGTAATACTCTGCCCGTAGAAGGTATTATTATTATGTATAGACCATATATAGATAAGTTACTAGGTAGTTTTATTTATGTTTAAAATAGTAAAAAATAATAGTAACATAACTTATTATCCAGTATCTTAAGACTTTTTAAACAATTTTTGCTTGGGTTATTTATTCCTAAATTTATCGGTTTGTCTCACTCAATTCGTGAGTAACAAAGTAACAAAGTTCTCCTGTAGTGGACAGTTTACAGTACTAGTAACTCTCTCTTAGTGGTTCCAGGTGTTACTACCAAGCTTATGACAGGTTACACGGAGTTCGTTTGGGTTTATAGTACACCTGTTCTTATAAGTTGACTTATAGTCGTGTATAGAACGAAATTATAGGCGCAGTAAAGGCTAAAATGGCCTATAAAAGTGTTGCAAAGGAGTAAATACACTTGAGAAAACTTGCTCCAGTAAGTTAATCTTATAATCGCCTACAAGAAGTAATTATAAATCCGCTATAAGTGTCATACGCTATTAATAGTAATTTAAAGAACTAAATGCACTTAGAACCATTTGCACTTGTTACTTGACCTTATAGGGGTGTATAAGTTAGCTTTATGTGCCAATTATAAGTGAATTAGGAGCTTCTCAATTCGGGTGAATTTTTATTTTTTATGTTTGTTACCACAAAACTCCGTCATTTGTAGACCGATTTCAAAAATTTTTTATTAGTTCGGTAGCATCTACTTCCAGATTGTTTCCATAAAATTTTTATCGAAATCGCTTCAGTAGTTTAGGTCAAAAATAAAGAAAACTGAAATTTACGGTCATATATGTGGATGATAATAGGTCATCAATGTAAACTAAGCATAAGCGAAGTTGTTCCCGGAGACTTTTAAGTTGTTTTTAGGGCTCCGTTGTGTCCTGGGGCTACTTACTCTACCGGTCACCGTTTAGTGACCGGTAGAGTATATTACCACCACACATCTTTCCTGCTGTCTGGTGATCGGTTGATAATATCACCCCATATCTTTCATGCCATCTGGCGATCGGTTTGAGAATTGTACTACCCCGTATCTTTCTTGCCATGTTGCGACTGGTTATGAATATTACCACCTCAATCTTTCCGTGGGGTGAAAGTAATTGATCACTATATCGCTCTTTAATCTCGAGTGATTTAGTGCTTTATAATAAACTAGCTTTCCGCCCGCGGCTCCGCCCGCGTGGACTACAGGTTATATCGTGCCCAACTGTGGGATAAATGTAGCCTATGTCCTTTCCCAGGCTCTAATCTATCTCTGTACCAAATTTCATCAAAATCGGTTCAGTAGTTTAGGCGTGAAAGACGGACAGACAGACAGTTACTTTCGCATTTATAATATTTCATTTTCATTTCATTTATTACCATTCTTAACAATAGAATTGTGTTGAATATTGGTGTTACATAAAAATTAATTAAAAATGTATATATAATAATAATCTATATATATAAAAGAAAGTCGTGTTTGTTACAACACTTATAACTCGAGAACGGCTGGACCGATTGCCATGGTTTTTGATTTGTTGTATTTCTCTCCGTCCCGAATAGCAGAATAACTATTAAAAACATTGGAAAATTGACGGGAAAATCCGGGAACTAAGTCCCGGGCGAAAAGCTAGTAATTGATAAAAGCAAGTCATTTAAACAATAATAATAAAATATAAAAATAAGCAAAAAATAAGCAAATAAGCAATTAGTATGGATCTACGATTATTTCATTAAACTAGGTCCCGTTCAAACCGGCGCCGACGTCAAAAAAAACATTCCTCTCTATTTACCATATTCCGCTATGAATTCACCTATTTGCTGTTTTACCCGTAACCACTACTTACTCGTGAACTTAGCTTTAAAAAATTATTTCACCCTTTTTGAAGGCGGGTCAATTTTTTGTTAAAATTATTTTATTGTGATATAAATGCCCCCGGGCTACAGATCTATCGGGACCCATTATTAGGAAGCTAGAATTTTGATGGGTCCCGACCCGACCGACTGTTAAAATCGTTTTCGTTCGTTTGTTTGAATAACAAAAGTCTCGACTACTGGACTTACTTGTTTTTTTCTTTTCAGTTTTTATTACGCAGTTATTTTTTTATTTTTTTAATTAATTTATTTTATTTTACACTTTTTACCTGATATCCTGTTTTCTGTTCTTTCCCTTTATAATGGATGCTGTCTGTCTATTATTTACTTTTTGTATTGACTTATTAATATTAACCTTATTGGCAATGGAGAAAATCCCCGCAGGTCGAATTTACTACATTCATCCTTTTTATTTCTTAGTGAATTATGCACTTACTTTGCATTGAAATGACAGTTCGTAGTCATCATGTACTGCAGGCCAACTTTGTTCCAAGACGCCTTTGTTCCAGTTTATAACATTTGAACTATCATTAACTCTGTGAGGGGCAGATAAGAATCCTGCCCATAATTCTGAGCAGAAATGTGGTGTAACTGGTGCTAGCATGATTATTAACGTAGCTAATGCTTCCTCGAATTGTTTACTTTTTGCTATTACTTCAGGCGGCACTTTATTCTGAAATGTAGTAAAACGACAAGTTAACAGAAAATTTTGTACCTATTAAAAATTATGTTAAACGCTGGAAAGTAAACGAATCTGATCTGCAGGCCAATCTCGCTAAGAAAATTAGATTCTCGCTAAGGAAGAAAATTATTATGCTATCGCAATTTATACAATTTTTTTACAAAAAGTCGTAATGCAGTCGCGTTTCAGTTGCATTTCAATCCACATTGTTTGGCGCGATTAACTTGCCGGTTATTAGCAGGTCACAGGGTTAGATAGCAGTCGCTACACGATCTGCCAAATCCTAAACTGCCAAGTCAAGCGCACCCCGAATCTAAAACCAGACATACCGCTAAGCCGGCGCCAGACACAGACAATTATTTGAACAAAGACTTTGAAGACTTTGCTCACATATTTGAACACTTGTATGTTTCACCTGCCAGACATGTTTCACAGACATTTTCACTTCACAGTTGTTTCAAAGACAACAAACAGGATGGACGACGGATTTGTGGATGCGATATACCTATATTATTTAAGTGCACTTAATTATTTATTGCATGTGCAAAACAATAAAGTTAAAAGAAGAAGAAGAAGGCGCGAGTGGATGTGTGAAATGTATCGTAATAGAACAAGGTAGGTATTTCAAAAGTTCATTGAATTATTTTATACAGTCATGTGAAAGGTCAGTCATACACGTGGGCATCTTGTTCGATTGGTTTAAAGGTCAAACCGCACTACAGCGGAGCGGCGCGGCGAAAATTTCTCCAGGAGGCAACTCTGCCGCGCCGCGCCGCTCTGCTGCAGCGCCGCTCAGTGTTGCCATATATACGGATTTGTCCGTATTTGTACGGATTTTGCAAGTTCAATACGGATGAATCAAGATTACGGATTTTTATACGGATTTACTCTAAAAACAGAATTAGCTTCAAAAGGACCCCGTTTTCGAGCCTTCTTTACCTAATTTTGACCAATTTCGTCACTACGCTGGTGAGTTTACTCCACTGTAGTGTGGCAGTACAGCAAAATTTCTTCAATGAAGACGAAACCAAGAAATAAATTATATACCTCAACGATAACGGACCCGCTACTACTAAACAACTTTTACGGAAATCACCCTCTTTTGATTTAAATCTTGATTCAAAAATGTTACTTTTAATTTTTATACGGAATTCATACGGAATTTTAACCAAAATACGGGATATTTATACGGAATTTCAATAAAAACAGAAATACGGATTTTATACGGATTTTTGTAATGAATATACAGATTTCACGTCTACTTCATGTGGCAACACTGGCGCCGCTGCAGTGCAGTTTAACCTCAACCTTGATATTCGTACAAAAGATGTACAAAAGTGTATGACTGACCTTGCACTTGACTGTACTAGTATACCTCAGTGTTTTCAGTTAGTTAGACCCATGTTTCCATTATTTGTCTTAATTAAAATTATATACATATGTAGTTAAGAATAAACTATATTTCTGTGTTTCAGAGCCACCATGGACAAAATGCTTCAAGAGATGATGCCTAGACCTGTGGGTTATTTTAGTAATTTTTGCCGAATGTCCTACGAAGACTTTGAAATACTATTACAAAAAGTTTCTCCGCTGATTTCAAAATCAGACACAAATTGGAGAATTGCTGTACCTCCGAAAGTAAGATTAGCATTGACTTTAAGGTTTTTGGCAACCGGTGATAGTTATATGAGTCTACAATATCTATTTAAAGTATCTCATCAATTAATATCTACTATTGTGTACGAAGTTTGTAAAGCTCTAATTGATGTTCTGAAGGAGGAGGTAAAGGTTAGTAAATAAAACAGTTATTTTTTTATAAATTTGTATTTATTATTTAAGAACTCAAACAGATAATCAGGACAAAGCTTATTGTAATTCCTATCAATTATTATTAGCATCATCACCACATAACATATATGCTTCTTCAATTATGTTGTATGTTCCAGGACGTATAACAGATTGAGAAAGGATGTTAATAGGCACTTTTGATTCTTTGTATTTCTTTGTATCTTTTAAGGTATTTGCAACCTCAAAGTCATAGTTAATGTTATTATTTTCAGTATACAACGAATAATTAGCAACTGATGATTGCGGTGACATAGACACTTTTGATTCTTTGTGTTTCTTTGTATCTTTCGAAGTACTTGCAACCTCAAAGTCATAGTTAGTCTTTTTCTTTGCAGTATACAACGAATAATTAGCAACTGATGATTGCGGTGACATAGGCACTTTTGATTCTTTGTATTTCTTTGTATCTTTCGAAGTACTTGCAACCTCAAAGTCATAGTTAATGTTATTATTTGCAGTATACAATGAATAATTAGCAACTGATGATTGCGGTGACATAGGCACTTTTGATTCTTTGTATTTCTTTGTATCTTTCGAAGTACTTGCAACCTCAAAGTCATAGTTAATGTTATTATTTGCAGTATACAATGAATAATTAGCAACTGATGATTCTGGTGACATATGAGATTCAGGTATATGAACTTGAATGGCATAGCTGTTTTGAGGTATCTTTTGAAGTGATGCTTGGGTCTCTGTTTCAAATGGTGTTGATGTTCTTAATGGCATGTCATAATTACTTAAAATTGATTGCGAATTTTGCTCATTTCTTTGCAAGGCAACTGGAGATTGTAGTAAAACAGATGGTCCAGGTGAATCGGTAGGTTGACAGTTAAAACGCTGAGTTTGTTTAATAGACGGCCTGCTCACTAAACTACTTCTTTTTCTGGCATTTAAAACATATTTGAAAACAATATTGTCAATTTCGTTCATTAAAACTAATCTGTCATCAAAATCCAATGTTTTCAATTTTTGAGCAAGTAGCTGGCCATACAAATCACACTCGTTTGTTTCTTTTTCATTTTGTTTACATCTGTTTTTAATAAGGGAAAAAGCTTCATCCATTTGTTTTTTTGCAATCAACAAATCTTGCGCACCACGTTGCCTCTTTGGAGCGTAATAATTTTCAGGTTCACTTCGACTATTAGATTCTCGTGACACAGACCTTGTAATATTTGTATCACGAGAAAGAGGACGCTCTAAATTTGAATCTTCCATGTTTTCTTCATGACAAAAGTGATTTTCATCTAGGCTTGCCTGTAAATAAAAAAATGGTATTAAATTGTTGTATATTAAATTTAATCATTTTATTTGTTTCAGTTACCGACATCTCCAAATGATTGGTTAACAAAAGCAGCAGGTTACAAAAGATTATTTCCGCACTGTGTAGGTGCATTAGATGGCAAACATGTTGTACTCGAGTCACCTATACACAGTGGATCTGATTTTTACAACTGCAAGAAAAGTTTTAGTATTGTCCTTTTAGCTTTAGTAGACGCTGATTATCTTTTTATGTTTGCTGATGTGGGTTGTCAAGGCAGAATGAGTGATGGTGGAGTTTTAAGAAATAGTATACTATGGACAAAAATGATTGATAACACTCTAAATCTACCGCAGCACCATCCACTCCCAGGCAGAAATATCTCAGTACCGTATGTGATTGTTGCTGATAAGGCGTTTGCTTTAAGTAATAATATTATGAAGCCGTACCCAGGGATGCTTCCAGAAGGGAGCAAGAAAAGAAATTTTAACCGAATGTTGTCAAAAGCAAGAGTTAAAGTGGAAAATGTTTTTGGAATAATGACATCTGTATTCAGAATTTTTAGGAAACCCATGCTTCTACAACCCGATAAAGCAGCTACAGTAACAATGGCATGTGTATATTTACACAATTTTTTGAGAAAAAGCAGAACCTCCCAACGTTATTATTCCCCACCAGAATCTTTCGATCGAGTTGTAAATAATGTCTTCATACCCGGAACTTGGAGAAATGAAGAACAACCCAATGGCCTTATACCACTTGTTTCACAACCTCGAAGAGCAACAATGTTAGCACAAAATATTAGAGACGAGTTCGCAGAGTATTTATTTTCTACACGAGCGGGGAACAATGTCGCGAGAATATCCGAATAATAATTAATATAAGTGTAGGTAATATATAGAATAAACAAATAACTGACAAAATAGTTTTTTTAATTTCTACTTACCTGAGTCTCAGTAGCTAAAGTTGGTTGGTAATCATACATAGGGCCCATATAACTGTGGATGGCATCGAATGCAAACCATGATGGTCGATAGATTTCTTCAGCACCAGATCCTGTTATTGTAGAATCCTTTATTTTTTTCAAATATTCCCTGTATTGTGTCAATAAAGTGTTTCTTTTCTTTTTCAAGTCCTCGATTGTGCAAGGCACTGTCATTTTACTTCTTATTCTGGTCCAGGCGTCATTGACTAAGTTTTTATTTTTGTGTAGTTTACTTTTCGAGTTCCATATACACGGTTCTCCTTCCAGTAATTCAATAAATTGAAGCACAACATCGTTACTCCAGTCCATTTTGCGTATAACGACGCGACGACCATTCGGGGTAGCGTTTTACTAGCAACTGAAATTTGCGCATGTGTAGCAGGCTACGCACACATTTGAACTTTGAGCGCTTTGATGTGCGCTCGAAAAACCGACTCCGAATGGCAAAGTGCAAATGTTTCATCAAAGCTTTTAACAAATACTCAAATACCCGTGCTACACAAGTGTCCAAACAAGTGTTCAAATAAGTGATCAAATGTTTTTACTATGTCTGGCGCCGGCTCTACGCCAGGCAGAAGATTGGATGTTATGATTTTCTTGTTTCCAGGTTTTAAAACCAGCTTATCAGTTTCAACATTGTAAATACGTCAATAAATATTAACATACCCTTAAAACAGTCGTCAAGCCTTGCAGTCTTGAGATACCCACACTGATCTTTTGCGTATGTTTAAAATGAAAAGTAGCAGTTGCAATAAAATAATTTGTTGAATCCGAAATCTTTTGTGTATGTTCTTTAAATTCTTTTTCACTTAAACTACAGTGCATATTTTCATCGTTTCTATGTCTAAGAAATTCTCTTATTGACATCCACAGACGATTTTGCCAGTTCAAAACTCCTGGAAGAGCTGAAAAAAATATATTACTTCCAAAGAATATGCATACAAAATATGCTTATACTTGTACTAATCAATCAAGTTGCTTTATCATATAATTATTTAAAATGTTACTTACTTGCATCAGACCAGTTTCTGCTTGTAGCAGGAGGCACATCTGCTAACATAAGTAGTTTGGTTGTATCACATCCATAAAGTTTCAACAATCTTTCAGGATTTTCCCCATTGTGTTTTGATTTGCTCATCTTCTCCCATTGCACCATCACAGTTTGTCCACTACCTTTTTCTTTATACTCTTTTCCTACTTTCTCAACATTATCTGGTGGTATGTACTTTCCACTCGATTTCAGCTTGTAAGACTGCCCCATAACCATCCCTTGAACTAGTAACTTTTTAAAGGGCTCCTCCGTCGGTGTCCATCCTAAAGAATGCAGGAAATAGCTCATAAATCGAGCATAGTACAGATGCAACACTGCATGTTCTTTCCCTCCAATATATAAATGAACTGGAGTAACTTCTTTTAACTTTTCTTTATCGAATGGTAGGTTATTGTTTTCTGGATCTAAAAACCTGTAGTAATACCACGACGAATCAACAAATGTGTCCATTGTATCAGTCTCCCTTTTTGCATTAGTATTACATTTTGGACACATACAATTTACCCAATCATCTTCTTTGGCAAGAGTCTGTATGCCTGTTTCCTTGCTATTTGTTGCAGGTAGTTCTACTGGTAACATTTCGTATGGTACTGGAACAGTTCCACATTTGTCACAGTGAATTATAGGTATTGGTGTTCCCCAGTATCGTTGTCGTGAAATAAGCCAATCTTTTAGTTTTGAGCTTACAGCATGACCACCCACATTATGTTTTTGTGCTATTCCAATAGCCCTTTGGTTCTCCGTTTCAATGTCTATTCGACCACCTCTCTGAAATGATGCAGTATTTATAACTTCAGTTATTATCTCGTCTTTTTGATCAAATTGAGGGCAAGCCAGATATAGGTCTCTTCCTTCCGGATAATCAATATCGTCAGTTATATAAATAGGAATTTCGCTATTTGTTATTGTATTAATGCATTTAAAACTAGATAAGTCTTCAATAGGTAGATCTTGCACAAGTATATGGTTTTTACTCATAGCCAAGAAATTTCCATGAATAAATTTATATGGTTCAGATGTCCAAACATCAAAATGCCTGAACTTGTCATTAATTTTAATTTTAAAAGGGACTACTATACCAGTACATTCACCAATCCAATGTTTTTGTAAATTGATAATGTCTTTCCAATTTTCTAAGGACTTGCTGTTTAATCCGTCGTGCAGTCTTTTGGCATATTTAGTGGTTCTGATAAACCACTGAGTAAGATTTTTTTTCTCAACCTTAGCCCCTGACCTCCAAGAGCAACCTTGTTCATCCACTTGCTCATCAGCCAAAACTGTTTTGTCAACTGGATCCCAATTTACTATTGCCTGAAAAAAGTTACCATCATTTAGACTAGGTTTTTATCGTGTAGATATAATCAAGAGTGCGGCGAACTTTGCTAACTTGATGTTAGACTTTTTAAACCGGCAAATAAATACTTTTTCGGTTTTTTGTTAATATCTTCGTTCCTGTTGATCTTACCACTATGAGGTGTACTAATAAAAGAAAGAATGCAAATATATTTACAAAAAAGGTTATAAATGACAAAATATGTCATTTTCACGGAAAAAGGTGGGAAACATCGAATTCAGTTTCAATACATCGCGTTACATAATCACGCCCCTGATTATTTATTTTTGACCTTAATAACCTTATATAGTGGGGCGGCAAATTGAATGTTTTCGTTAAAATTGTTCTCATTGTGATAAAAGCGTGATTTTTTTACCATGCTTAGGGAATACCATAGCGATATTTTAAGATGTGGAGGCAAGCTGGATTTGACCCCTATCGCATTTTAGAGGTCAAATTGTAATTTCGATGACGTCTTACTCCGTTTTATGTATTTTTATGAATCCATTTTGGAGGGGTATTAGAAATTTACATATGAAAACACATTTACACATCACCTGCTTTCTAATGACACCTAAATCATCAAAATCGGTTCAGTAGTTTAGGCAGGAGCTGTTCCCAAGATAATAGAAATTTTATTAGAGTAGTAATTATATCCATTCTCGTATGAAGTCGTATGGGAACCTATATTTTTGGGATAGAAGGATAAGCCTTGGCACACTTGTTCCTTAGGTGGATTAGTGTGGTAAAAGCCCAGGAGTTTTCCTCCCGATTTTGGGGGTGGGGGGGCATGAACTTTTCATACACCGCGCGCACTAAGACTAGTCATAACTGCAAATTTCTAGCTATTAGGGCAAGTTTGGTATCGTTTTCAACTAAATAAAAGCGGTTCGATTGATTTCTGAAACAATAAAAGAGCGTTTCCATACAAAAAAGTTGAATTACAGTCAAAAAAAAAACATCAACATTTTTGGTAATGACCATAAACTTTTCAAATGTACTTAAATTTAGTTTTAAGAAATATATAAGCTTTGTTGAGATATATACAAAAAATATTGTAAAAAAAAACATTAACTCAACGAAAACTTAAAAAAAAATACAAGACAACTCTAAGGCATTTCTAGCAGACATAGAGCGACTAATTCAGAATACGATTAGTGTTTAGTGTATAAATCAAGGAAAAACTAAAATATTTTGCAGTTTTCGTCCAGTTTTCTAGATACATAAATAACTTTGTAACTGTATATATTTATATAGGATTACAAAGTTAGTTATGCAGGTAACTTGGAAATCCTATGAATTATTATAGGATAAGAAAGTTACAGTAGTATATTTTTTAGATCTGTATGAACGCAGCTTTTGAAACATATTTTTTAAAAGTAAGTTTCGGTACATTTGTAAAGTTTATGGTCGTTACCAAAATTTTTGTTAAATTTTTATTTTTGACTATAATTCAACGTTTTTGTATGGAAACGCTCTTTTTTTGTTTCAGAAATCAACCGAGCAGCTTTTATATAGTTGAAAACGATATCAAATTTGCCCTAGTAGCTAGAAATTTGCAGTTATGACTAGTCTTAGTGCGCGCGGTGTATGAAAAGTTCATACCCCCCCACCCCCAAAATCGGGTGATAGAGGCAAACTCCCGAGCGTTTACCATACTAATCCACCTAAGAAACAAGTTCGCCAAGGCTCATACTTCTATCCGAAAAATGTGGGTTCCCAGACGACTTCACACGAGAATGGATATAATCACTACGCTAATAAAATTTCTATTATTTTGGGAATAGCTCCTGCCTAAACTACTGAACCGATTTTGATGATTAAGAAGTCATTAGAAAGCAGGTGATGTGTAGATGTGTTTTCAAATGTAAATTTCTAATACCCCTCCAAAATGGATTCATAAAAATACATAAAACGGAGTAAAACGTCACCGAAATTACAATTTGACCTCTAAAATGCGATAGGGGTCAAATCCAGCTTACCTCCACATCTTAAAATAATCGCTATGGTATTTCCTAAGCATGGTAAAAATTTCATGCTTTTATCACTCAGCGAACATTTTTTCGAATTTCCGCCCAACTATATAATTCTTTATTTATTAGACAATTTGTGATAAATATTATAAATGCGATAGTTTGTGAGGATGTATGGATGGATGGATGTATGGATGTTTGTTACTCTTTCACGCTCAAACGGCTAGACCAATTTTGATAAAATTTGGTATGGAGGTAGCTGACACCCTGGATTAACACATAGGCTACATAATTTTTCCCAAATTCCTACGATAACAAAGTCCCGGGCGGAAAGCTACTTTGTGATACATTCAGCAGTAATTGGATTTACTGCTTATCAATTCTATAAAAAGTTTTAATCACAGTAGATTTAATGTTTTGAAATATGTAACCTTTTTACATTGATATACAATAATACAACTAGATACCCAATCTCAAAGAAACGTCAATCAAAAATTGTCCGAGCTTTCGAACGAACTGACAGATGAGTGAGCGGGATAAAAGAACTAAACAAAAGAATGAGAGAGTGAGAAAACCTGTCAAAAATAATGCCCAATCGTTGTGATGAGCACTTATTTGCCGCGGACACTTTTTGGAGCGCGATTGGAAGTCTAGTTGTTTATTATAGGTCACTGCCTTTTTACTATTTTCTGCTGTTTTGTTGTTTGTTGGAGTGATCATGAAATGCACTAAAATATCCATAGAAAATATTTAGCGGAGGTTCAATGCCCGATTACGTAAACACTATTAGTATTATCAATAAACTTTTAATAACGTTTTTGTAGAGAATTTTCCATTCTTTATTTCATCAATATTCCTCATAGCGGTAAGATCGAGAGGAACGAAGATACCTATGGGCAAAAAACCGAAAAAAGTTAGCTTTTTGGCTGTCAAAAGTTATGCCCACCCCTTGACTCGTGGGACTTTTCAGAGGTTATTTGGGGAGCTTAAAGGTACGTGTATGCTAATTTTCAGCTTGGTTGGAATTTTTCCGAAATGTTGCACATTTTTCTTTTAAAGTTCTTGAATTAGCGAACGCGCGCAATTGGGGTTTTTGAGAATTTACCTGTTTGCTCTCCCGTCCTCTGGCCCGTTTTCATTCATAATTAAAATTATATATTTTGTGGAAACAAAGAATTCTAAATAAAAATATTCGACTGACTCAGATTGTTTTCGTGTTTACTTAGCTTTTTATTTTTACCTCTAGAATTCAATGGAGTAATGGGTACGTATATTTATGTTTTAGTCTCTATCGATTCCACGGCGCCGGAACTAGGTATTACTTTTCCACATTATCCGGTACTTGTATTTTCTTGGCAATGTACCCTTTTTTAGTTTCAATTTTTTTTTTAAGTTAAAAAATAAATTCTAGAGCGCCAATGGCGTAAGCGAGAAGTACCGGGTTCAATCTCTACAGTACTTTTTTTTTTGCGGCTTGCATGTTACGTAACGTACGTACAGAGGCCAGCACATCAGGTTACTCCATTTTCATTGCAAAACCGCTCTTAACACAACAGCACAGAGTGCACGCATGTGGTAACCTGAGTTGCGGCCGTCCGTACCTCCCCGTGCCTACTAATCCTACCATTATTAGTACTCGACGTACATGACCCCGAATCAATGGAAGCGCTAGGGGAATATTTAAGTTTATATAATATTTTTGGAGAATGGAAGTAGGTGTAGGTATCCTACCTTACATTATTATTGTGTTACTCACCTTACTTTGATAGGCTAAGCCTTTTTCAAATAGTTTCAGGAATATATATTGGGTCCATTTGTAATACTTTGGGTCACATGTAGATATTTCGCGATCCCAATCAAATGCAAATCCCATTTCCACAAGTTGCTTTTTCATAGATTCAATATTAGCATTCGTCCAGTTATGTGGTGGTATGTTACGTTCAATAGCGGCATTCTCCGCTGGCAAACCAAATGCATCCCATCCAATAGGGTGTATGACGTTTTGGCCACTCAGTTTCTGGAACCTTGATATAGTGTCGGACAAGGAATATACACGCACATGGCCCATATGTAAATTACCCGATGGATAAGGAAACATAGGAAGTACATAATATGAACTCTTTTGGACATTTTTGTAAGGTCTTTGCAGTACTTCATCTGACCAATGTTTTTCTATACTTCGTTTTATCTCTGTGGTAATATCTTCTTGCTGGAATAAAAGTTGTACTTATTGAAATCTTATATACTACTGTGTCGTAGGATGATATGATAATTCGAATTATCGCGAAAATTCTAGGGATTTTTCGAAAACACGAATAATTAGACAATGGTGATTATATTTTTCAATCTTACTAAAAAAAGTTAGATTTTTTGCGAAAACGCGAGTCACCTTAGTAAGTTTGGGAAGAGAATCGTTAGATATTATGAAAAAGAAGACTTCGTTTTTTTTTAATTTTTTGTGTTTTGTTCGGCTGCCCCTATTGCGATACTCACAAATAACCCTTCTCACAAATAAAAAAGCAGTTTAAGCATCCCACATCATTATTTTTCCACGACAAATAGGAAAGCGGAAATATTCCTTTAAAAATAAAGGAATATTACCCGTGAAGTAATCTATCCTAAGGATTTAAAGTGAGTCTCTTTCAGGGCTTAATAATTTTTTCCACTCTATATATGCGGCGCGGCTGGGCCGGGATTCATCATCCTCCCATCCCCAACGGCGCTCCCAAATTAAATAAAAGTAAACAAATCGAGTCCATAACCACAGCTGGGCCACAATCGAAATTTTAATGTTTGACTATGTCAAGAATTTTTCAAAATTTGTCGTATACGATGGCAAAGAAAACAGAATTTCTCGGGGCCGCGTTTAAAAGTTATCGGGGGTTGTTTGGGGCCCAGCTGCAGTGACGTCACTACAGCTGAGCCACACCTGTATCTTGAAGATGGAACCATGAAGCGGAGATCTGACTACGTAGAAAATTTCTCGTGAATTTCTCGGGACAAACGCCAAAATAAGAAAACTATCCGGTCTCGCGTTCAAAAGATATCAGACATTCGTTGGGGTCCAGCTGCAGTGACGCGTCACTACAGCTGAGCCACTTGGATCTCGAAAACGGGATGACGTAGAGGAAATCTGCTTGCGTAGGTAATTTCTCGAGAATTTTTCGAGTATAATCATCGAAAAATCTGAGTTTCTCGGTGTCCCGTTCTAGAAAAAAAAACATTTTATTTAATTTTCATAGAAAGGTACAGTCGCGATTAAAAGTGAAATGAAGAAAATCTAATTCCAGTAATATGATAATAAATAAATACACTAAAGCAAACAGAGCCGTCTGTCATGGTTTACAACAAGTCTTCTTCCTTTAGTATCGTGTAGGTATAATAAATACAATCAATGGTGAGCTCTAAACTATAATAATTTTATTAAATATTGTAAGCCCAAATGTTACTGTTCCCATGAGGGTATTTAATGTCAGTTATGATAGTCATTCCGAGAAGAGCATATCCCGGAATGACTGGTTTATCCTGGGTTTGACCAAAAAATTTCTACCTAACTTTTCAGTCAAACGTCGAAAGTAAAATAATCTGTTTCGGGCTTTGCCTAGTCGATCCTAGAAGCGACTTGCAGACTCGGTCAAACATCGATCTGTACTGTACCAATAAGTAATATGTTTAATTATGTACAATTCTAAAATGTCATAATGCCTCACCATGTGAGAATAATGACATGTTTTTATTGTATTTATGACAATATTAAAACAATCCACATTAAAATTCAAAAATGTCGTTTTATTATACAACTTTTTTATTTTAATTAAGGCAATATTAAAAAAAAACATTGTTTTAATATAATCTAGACACGCGGCAGCGTGTCAAGCCAAGTTCAAGCAAAGGAACTGGCTAGCCAGCGCCGAGTGTAATATTACACGAACCATTTGTAGCTACTTTTGACCCCTTTATAACTCAAAAACTATGTAACTTAAACAAACCAAATTTTCTACATATAAAGAGACCCTCAAGATAAACAAGAAACCCAAAATTTAAAAATACGGATTAAACAGTTAAGTAATTATTAACATCCAAAAATCGTCATTTCATTGACTGACTCATTCATAGATAGATCAAAAACCTAACCCACTTCCAGATGACCTAGAAAGTTCAAATTTAGCCTTTAGCTAGGTGATAGTGTGTGTACAGAGGAAAAAATCAGAAAGCAGTGAATTTATCGAATTTGAGTATTTTTTCCATTAAACAATTTTATAAGGTAAGGTTAACGCCTGGCAAAACTTTAAGAGCAAAATGTCTTTATTTCACCTCTATTATTGTCATCTTTAATCACAATTTAACTTACGAGCTAGAGCGTGTTAAGACTAAGTTCCATATATTAAGTAATGCATATGTGCACCGTGAACAATTTCCTATTTGCTTAGCATATGCTATTACCATTCATAAATCACAAGGCCTTAGTCTTGACAGTGCTCTTCTTGATATCGGCTGTTCAGTATTTTGTAAAGGGCAGGCTTACGTTGCACTGTCTAGAGTTAAAACGCTAGACGGGGTCACGGGGTACATATTATAAATATAGATCCTAGTCAAATTAAAGCGCAGGAGAGCGCTATAGTGGAGTACAACCGCCTACGGACGACGTATCGTCCTGATTTAGCTACACTTAGCATAAGCAGAAAACGAGTTAAAAGAATTGCAGATAGTGAATGGGCAATGCGCGCTGATATTTCGAACATACAAGAAAATATAGAAAATAGTACTAAACACACCATACAGAGAAAACGCAACAAAAAATAAAAATAACTATATGAAAAGTATTATATTCATAAAGGTAAATCTAAGTATACTTAGTAATTTTCTTTACAAAAAGTGATGATATCCCACCAAAACCATAAATGTGAAAATGGGAGCCAAGTTCAACCGTCGACTTTGCCAAAAAAAGAATTGAGATCGAAATGTGTGCCAAGTTCTGTAGGCAGTCCAGAAATTTATTTACAAAGACATGAAATTCTTAGATGGATTTCAAACTCAATCATTATTTTTCCCTTATAGAATAATGCTTTTTTCAAAATATGACTTTTCATTTTGTTTAATAGAATTATTTACACAAAGCAAACAACTAATAACCTATTTAACTTTATCATTTGACTTGGCTAGTTTTCTCCTACTATTTATCTTATGTTATAGGCTACAGAACTTCTCACATTGATCTTATTGACGGTTATAATTTGTAAGATTTTATTGTCCTAAATATTTGATTTAGAAACTGGTAAAAACTAGCCAAGTCAAATGATGAAGTTAAATAGGTTATTAGTTGTTTGCTTTGTGTAAATAATTCTATGAAACAAAATGAAAAAGTCATATTTTGAAATAAGCATTATTCTATAAGGGAAAAATAATGATTGAGTTTGAAATCCATCTAAGAATTTCATGTCTTTGTAAATAAATTTCTGGACTGCCTACAGAACTTGGCACACATTTAGATCTCAATTCTTTTTTCGGCAAAGTCGACGGTTGAACTTGGCTCCCATTTTCACATTAATGTTTTTGGTGGGATATAACAAATAAAGACATTCAAATACATATTTAAAGTTTGACTGGTCAAACCCCGATTTCATGAAATTGAATTTCGATGTTTGCCTGACCAAATTAGTCTCTCCTTTTAAAACTATTATTTTGTAAGTGTTAAGCTTCGATCAACTATAGAAAACTAGATACACAGTCCCATACAAAATGAAATTTAAAAGTGTCCTAACTACAATACGTACTTAGATAGTTGTATACCACTTCATGTATTATGAAAAAGTTCTAAAGTGTCAAACATTTTAATCTAATTTAAACCTTAACGTAATATTATAAGGTCGAAAATAAAATCTGTTTAATTTGTAAAATAACACTTTTGGTTTTGAACAAAGGATAACGTAAGACAATTTGATGACACTGGCTGTCACGTAGAACATGGGAGGAGTAGAGTTGCCTTTGTTAATTTTAAAAATATATTAGTTGGGTCGATTTCACATAAAAAAATCTTCGTACAAACTTTTTAACAAATTCAAAATGCTACGAAATGGTGTGGTTTTCTTTTTAACCCCTGATTGTTTTGTGTATGTATAGGAGCATCATAGCTCTAAACTGATGATGTTAATGGTGCAGTTTCTTTTATTCGAAAGCTTCTTCTTGCGCTGGATTTCAGATATGATTTATCAAAATTGGTTCAGCCGTTTACTTTTATGTTAGTTTTTATGGTTTTTTATTATTAAAAAAATCACATTCATTTCAAATTAACCGACAATTAATATACATTACAATTGATAATCACAGCCGCCGCCATTCTTCTTAATTATTGCTTATAAACCTAATATTCTATGCTTATTTTTTTATGAAATATGAAATAACTTATAAAAAAAGAAAAGAACTGTGTCTTTTCCGATTACACCTATATTATGTTTTGCTTATTTAAAACTTAGTATAATTTTTTGAACAGAAATGACCTATTGAGATTTAAGAGAGGAAATTAGCTATGTAACTAAATAGATATTTAAGTACAAGTAATAATTTATTTTAAAAAAAAGCAACTAACTCAAAAAAAAAACATTTGTCTTCTTCGCTGTCATCATCTTTGTCCTGAAGATGAAACATATTTTTTTTATTTTATTCAATACAAGAAACTCCAAATCAAAAGTGATAAAAAGGTACATTCTATTTGAGGTGCAGCTGTTTTGTGTAACCTTTTGACTCCTTTTGTAATGACATACGAGTCACTTTCTAAAAAATGCTTGGAGCAAAAGACACTACTTTGCGACGGCTAGAAAAAATCTTCACATCTTTGACGTGCGACCACGTAGGTCCACTGTCCATATCGCACAGGATCTCTAGGAAAACTAAAAATCCAATAAAACTTTATGTTTGTAAACGTCACGCACGTTAAATTTTTTATTAATTTTATTTTATATGATTAATGGTTTTGCCATAATACCTTTAATGTAAGTATAGAAAACAGAATTAATATATATACTCTTTACACTTAAATTTTATAACACAGATGAAAATGAAAAAAAAAACACAATAGAAAAAAAAGCGTCTCTATTTGTTTTAGAACAGAGTCACTGCATAACCCGAACAAATGATGTTGAAATACAACGGTATGGATTTGTAAATTCCGCTAGTGTCTATTCAATTTAAAGGGTTATACTCTCGCCGAATGTTATTAAATTAAACTAAAAAAATGTTTTATAACCTTTTCTTGGCCAAATACCAAGATAATTTCAATTCACATATAATAATTACAAAACTACTTATTTAAAAAATGTCATTCCATACTCCTTTAATGTTCTGGAGGTGTGATTTTTACAATTTTTCACTGCGCAATGAGGCATGGTTACTTTCGGAACGAACGAATGCTACTAAACGAAAAGACAACCCAAAATGTCAAGTGGGTGATCATTTAGTGAGGGAACTTTTTTGTTGTGGATTGTGTATCTAGTTCTTTATAGTTGATCGAAGGTGTTAAGTAATAAGTAAAAAAATAAATATATAGCGCCTATTTTGTTAAAAAACAAACTGGTGGCTTTGGTGCGTAGGCAAGATGCACGATTAATTTAGGTATTGTAAATATTTAAGTATATTTGATCTAAAAAAATACTTTATCATGGAAAGAAAAAATAAATCATGTTAATAAATCAAACGTTTTTAACTTTCCTCGCCCTCGTCTTGTATACAGTTTACTGTGTTCTGCGGCTTCATATCGCTTCTAAAATGCATAACTTTTAATAAACCAAACTCAATTTATGAACTACCTAAGGGTCAGCTTCCAACGCGAAGCGACGTTGCGAATAGAACTACTCAAAATTGAAATTTATTATATTACATGAAAAGATAAACATTTCATTATGAGAACGCCGCGACGCGCGGCGCTGCGTGGTGCGACGTGTTCTTATTCTCACTTGTAATAAATAAAGTTCAATTTTGAGTAGCTCTATTCGCAACGTCGCGTCGCGGTGGGAGCTGACCCTAACCGTGCTGCCATCTCCCGAGAGTGTGTTTCGATTTTCATTTTTTATGATTTTATTTTAATCTATGGTTTAATGTAATTTTTGCACTTCACTCATTAAAGTCGTACCATATTTTATAAAGAAATCATTAAAAAGTGTGAAAGTGAATCAAGTACTTAGTCTAACATAAACCACTGAACTTGGACTTGACTAAAAGGACTAGTATCCATGCCATAAAAAAATAACTCGTACTTTGAAAGACAGTTGTACGCGAGTGTAGGTACATTTTACTTCGGGTAGTCTAAGAGCTCGATGTCAAAATATTGTACATATAATACTGATCGAGTTAGTAATTTAAGTAATATGAAAATGATACTAACATCATTGAAATTATTGACTTTTCTCTCACTAAATACTGTAAACTATTAACGTTATACTCTGACCAAAGAAAATCACGCCAAATATTAAAAATAACAGTTCTGTGCGCACTTTGGCCTTCTGGCTCCTAGACTATTCACGATATAAAAGAATACTTTTTTTCTCTAGAACGGGACACCGAGAAACTGAGATTTTTCGATGATTATACTCGAGAAATTATCTACGCAAGCAGATTTCCCCTACGTCATCCCGTTTTCGAGATCCAGGTGGCTCAGCTGTAGTGACGCGTCATTGCAGCTGGACCCCAACGAATGTCTGATATCTTTTGAACGCGAGACCGGATAGTTTTCTTATTTTGGCGTTTGTCCCGAGAAATTCACGAGAAATTTTCTACGTAGTCAGATCTCCGCTCCAACATGATTCCATCTTCGAGATACAGGTGTGGCTCAGCTGTAGTGACGTCACTGTAGCTAGGCGCCAAACAACCCCCGATAACTTTTAAACGCGGCCCCGAGAAATGAGGATCAGTCACATAACGGGAAATCTAATTTTAACTAATATGTTGCATGCGTCATGATTTTCTGAGTACACTACTTTTTGAATTTTTGAAATCCGTCCATAAATGGCAAAGTGATTTAATATTTTATTGGGCTTGATTTTATAACGCGCGGCTCCCACCCGCGGATACCGATGACGTCATTCGATGCGTCCCCGCGCGCCATTCACTCACATTAGTCGTGTTTAGTGGCGAACACTGTCGGTTTTTCGTATTGTTTCTGTGTTAATGTAAAAATAATAATAATGAGCAACAAATTGGAAGATGGTTTTGAAAAAGGACAATCGGACAATCTACCTAAGGTGGATTCTTTCATGGTTTTTGAATATTTAACAAATCATGTAAAGTATACCAGCGCAGAAATCCGCGGTTGGAAGCTTCAAAGGTAAGTACCTACCTACCTACCTAATTTAATATTTTTATGTTAGTTTAAGTAACTAGGTATTCTACTTATTTACCTACATGGCAGGTGTGGTAGGTAACGTGAAAATAATAAAATAACCTATACCTGAACAGCATAGGATAAGCTCACTCCATTCACCGTCATAAAAACGTAAGTTAAGTAGGTACCTACCTCCATTCTCTCGTCCTTCCATCCACCGAGTTGGACAATTAGATTCTCATACATAACTATTTCACTAAATAATGAATTTGACAAGAAGAAATAAGTACTTATTGTTTGTAGGTAGTTAAATGGTAGGTAAGAATGGAGGTTAATATTCTACTGTACCTATAGGTCTAGTCTGCTTTTTTTCTTCCAAGGCATTATTTTTATTTAGATATAGGTAGTAAGAGCCGGTCTCAAGTTACCTACCTAAACATTATAGACCGGGAGTGCGCCGTAGGTTAACTATTGTCGCGGATACCTAGCATGTATTTTGATTGGACGCACTGAAATGGTGCAGCAGCAGCTGCATCGTTTAAAGTCCTTGTATACTAGTTTTCTTTGAGCCTTGTGTTTTCCGATTTATAAATTACTGTTGGTATTCAAATAAAAAAATATATTTATTTATTATTACAGGTCCGTACGAGAGTCATATGGCAATGATGCTTTTTTTGCAACAAAACTAAAGGGCTTTTTTGTGTTGCTGATATAAATTTTGAAGCTAACAGACAAGTAGAAATATTTGAAGAGAATTATGATGAAACCTACTGTAAAGATCTTTTAGTAAAGTCTACAAGTTTTTGGAAGCAATCAGTCTTTCCTAAATTGGCCAAAACTTAGGTATATTTATTAGGTTTTAAAATTAAACAGGCTTAAGTATATACATTGTTTTATTTTAAACTTGGTTTCTAAATAAACAATCTTGAAGATTAACTACTCCACAAGCAGATGTCACAACATAGTCTAACATTCTTACATATTCAATGTCAACACATGCATGAGGTGCAATCATTTCAAACTCCCTTAACCGCCCTATACTTCTCTCGACGTGTACTCGAAGGGCTGCTATTCTTTTAGTTTCTAAAACTTCTTCTTTACTTAGTTTTGACCCTAAGTCAACACTAGGAGGCCTTAAAAGTTTGCAACCTTGACGTTCTAGTAAATGAGCTATATTTTTAAATCCCCGATCAGCCATCACTACGTCCGGCGGGGCGGCCGACACATCGGATGACGTCACGCGCTCGCGGCTCGCGCTCGCGGGTGTTTTTTCGACTGCTGCAGTAAAATCGCTGTATCTTTGTCATTTCTAGTCCGATTTCGATATTTTTTTCACAGTATGCCATGGTTTTCTTACTTTTAACAATCTACATACTTAAAAAAAAACGTGACTGATCCTCATTCTGTTTTCTTTGCCAATCGTAATACGACAAATCTTGAGAAATTCTTGGCATAGTCAATTTCAATATTAAAATTTCGATGGCCCAGCTGTGGTTATGGACTCAAACAAATCGGTCATTCTCGCGGCAAGGTGTTTTCCGTCTAATTACAGTCACGAGTCTAGGGCCCACCCCAGAATATTGGGCTACCAATTCGAAATTCTATAATTGATGCCAAAATACTGATAACTTCACACAAAAATCATTTTTTTTAATCTACAGCTTAGAAATCTACATACTTACTTATTATTACATATTATAATACAGTATTAGTTACTTTTGAATACACAGCGTATTAAGCTAGAGTACAATTAATTTTCGCCAGGCCCGCGGCCCCCCCTAGAAAATAACCCTAGATACGCCAATGGTTATATGAGCTCGGAAATACAGAAGCAGGCAGGGAATTCCATTCCTTGGCAGTAGGTACGCAATATAAAAGATGATGAAAAGCGCTCAGTGCGGATCCGGGGCATCTCGACAAGGTAAGGGTGGTACCCCGCAGTGCGTCTGGAAGCCCGATAGAAAAAAAGAGCTGGTGGAATGAGCTTATGCAGCTCCTGTGCACACTCTTCGAAGTATATCTTGTAAAAAAACATAGGCAAAATACTTTGAGTTAGGCTTTGTAGTTTATTTGTCAACCGCTTTTTATTACCGATGAGTCTTCTGACTTTGCGTCCACCGAGTCCAATGCGGCTAGTTGGTACTTGGCCAACCATCCCAAAGGTGGCTGCAATACTCCAAGCACCATCGTACCTGAGCTCTATAGAGGGACAGGAGTTGATCGGGCGTGAAGTACTGCCTAACCTTATTTAAGGATGCCCAGCTTTTTAACCGCAGTTTGGGCTTTAAGAGTTTACGGAGGTACCGAAGCTGTTAAAATTGGAAGATAACTTCATGCCGAGATGTTAAAGCTCACAGGTTATAGAAACAGATGTACCTCAGAAAGTAGGAGTCAGATTAAGTGACTCCGTTTCGAAGAGAATAGACACGCCTGTGTTTTAGTGGCGTTGAAACTAACCAAATTTTTGTCACCCCATTGGAAGACAAGACTGAAGGTTGAGTTTACTCGCTCTATCAGTGCTCTCCTCTCTGAGACAGTTTAATCCCCAACGGCTCTGCGACCTGACAGGTATCTCTCCATGACTGTACTGTTATCTGCGTACGCAACAACTCTATATAGGCAAAAGCATGACGTTGATGTGCAGCAGGAAAAGGGTCGAAGAGAGAACGGACCTCTGAGGAACTCCGGCGTCAATAGCCATCAGATCGAGGAGCAGCTATTGATAACATATTTGGAATGACCGTTCATTCAGAAAGTCAGCTATCTAGTCACAGAAGTCGACAGGAATACCGTACGCAGGTAGTTAGCTTAGCAGACTTGCATGCCAAACCCTGTCAAATGCCTTCGAGATATCCAATGACGCGCCGAGAGCTTCGTCATGTTTCTCGATTGCTTCGCCCAAGCAGCAGGAGTCGCCCCAGGAGTCGGCACGGCTACTCTTTTTGGGCACTGGTTGCACGTTAGCAAGCTTCCAGGACTTAGGTGCGTTTTCGTCTTGAGGGCGAGACGATACAGGCTTTTCAGTACAGAAGACCACAGTACTTTAAGTCTTTAAACGTGGCATAAGCGGCAAGAGCGCAGCAGCACGCATCGTGCAAAAATTTAACTGTAAGCAGTAAGAATTGGTGTAACAAAAACTCACAAAATAACAAAAATTCACAAAGCAATGCAATGCAACCATGTACGACCACACAATCACAATAATATCGATATAAAATCAAGGTTAGGCCTACCAAAAGTCAAATAACACTAAGGGCATCGGTTAAGAAATCAACTGTAACAAACCATGTGCAAAGAAATACAAAATAAGGCTTATAACTAAATGTAATAAATCATTCAAAAAAAGATTGAGTAAGCTGACGCCGTACTGATTCGATGCTAGAGTTGAAAAGATCGATATTCTCATGCTCACCCAGTAACCCATTGAAGTTCCTGCCTGCACGCAACATAAAGGAATTTAGTCTATAATAAGTATTAGCCTGTGGGATGTAAATTAGTTTATTAGTGCGAAAAAACCTACTCGGTGTCACTATTGACAATAGTGACAGGAGTATAGATCAGGATAATTCGCTGTCTAAGCTTGTTTTGCTCCAAAATTTCTTCTTGAGTTCGTTTTGGTTTCACCATAATAATAATAATAAGCCCCCAGGGCAGCTTTGTGGCGAGCTGAATGGGAAGTGACGTCCCTTGGGTCCCATACCCCCGAGAGTCGGTCAGGCCTCTCTCTCCGCTAGCCTTTATTGGCCGGTTGGAGTGGACCCCAGGAGGGGCCGCAGGACTCTCGCCTCTGGCTTGCCTTCACTGGCCGGTCATAGTGGGGTGTCAGAGCTATATGCTCGCAGGGTGGAAGTGAAAGATGCATAGTCGCGAGTTGGTGAGGTGAGCCGGTCGGCCACCGAGCAGAAAGCGGTGCACAGCACACCTCTCGACACTCTGAGCCTCTCACGCGATGTTGCCCCCTTGTCGCACTGTGCGTGCGGCCGTTTTTGGGGGCTCATCTTCAGTGAATTGACGAGTCACCACCTGCCAATTTGGTCGTGTTTTTCAACATTGATAGGGCAGGTGCCATAGTCCTACCCATAGTCCAGTTACCCAATCCACTAGCCGCTCAACCCAATAGCCCAGTTTCCTTTATTTCCATTCCTTTCAATAGTCCTGCACTAATCGGGGGTTGTCTTTGGGTGCATTTCTATAGTGCATACAGAGATAGCTGCCGGTTGGTGTCACATTACTAAATTAAATTGTCTAACGGGCCTCTACGTGTTGGCTTCGGCCCCACGCACGCCTTCCAAAGGTCCGGGACGTAATTGCCCGTGATTCAAGGCTCTAGACAAACAAAATAATATTCAGACATTATAAAACACAAACTTTACATTACACGCATTATTGATTTTTATACCTTACATTACATGCATTATTAATTTTGAACATTTGATTAATTGCTTTACATTTGATTAATGATATTAAATATTAAATTATTTCACTTTCAATTTGATTTTGTTTTATTTATTTTTCCTCTTCTTTAGTCTGTTTGCCCTTTATTTTGGGCAAAGGCCTCCTCCAACCCTATACCCCCCTGTCCTTCGCCTTTCTTGTCCATAAGCCTCCCGCAATTGTCCTAATCTCATCACCCCATCTTCTAACAGGTCTGCCTCTTTTTCTTTTCTTGTCTCCTGTGTACCAGTTCATAATTGTTTTACTCCATTTTTCTTTTCCCCTAATTGTATGCCCCGTCCATCTCCATTTTAGTTTCTTGATAGTGGTCTTTACGTCTTTTGTCTTTATGTGTCTCTTTATTGATGTCACTCTTATTCTGTCTGAAAGCTTTTTCCCTGCCATACTTCTCTCCATAACGTTTTGGCATGTTTCTAATTTTTTATAGTGGGATTTGGTTAGAGCCCAGGTTTGACATCCATATGTAAGGACTGGTAAGATATAGGTATTGAATATTTTCCTTTTAATGGTCATACTTAGTTCTTTGTTTTTCATTACTTCCTTTAGGCTCCAATAGCGTTTCCAAGTGTTGCCTGTTTGTCTCTCATCTCTTTTGTTGTCAAGTCCTCTGGTGAGATTATTTGCCTAAGGTAGACATATTCGTTTACATATTCAATTAATCTGTTCCCGATGTGTATAGGCTCCTTGGTACCATTTGTCATGATTTTAGTTTTTTCTGTGTTCATAGTAAGTCCTACTCTTCTGCTCTCTCTCTCTAGATCATTGAGCATTGTTTGGAGGTCTTCCATTGTTGGTGATATTATTATGAGATCGTCCGCGAATCGCAAGTGTGACAGCTTTGCTCACCATAGTATCTGTAAAAATAAATTAAGCAAGTCACCCACATACCTAATTAGCAATATAGTTTTAATGTTAAATTCAATCAATAGGCGTAAACCGTGACAGAATTAGGTGACAACAATTAGGGAAACAAAGGTTTTTTTAAGTTTACCAAAAAAAGGAAAATATATACTGAATAATGTAGTAAGCATCAGCTCAACAACGCATTTCTACGTATGATCATTTACTGACAAAATTTTTAGGCATAAATTAACAAAATTAAATGCGTGGACGAGAATTAGAGAAACTCAAAACCATGCGGACGGTAATTAGGTACTTACATTTGTACAGCAGCAACGGATCACGTTACACATCATCGCTTCGCCCTAATGTCACGACGTTACTAACGAAAGCCGAAGAATGCGGTAAGGATAGGCATAACTTACTCAGCTAATGATCTATTCATCATTTTTTAACGCGTGATGATAATTAGTCATCATCAAAGGACAAACATAATTTTCGTTAAATAGCAAAGTAAAATGCACTTATAAAATTGATAATATTTTTTTATTAAGTATAAGATACACTATTTAACTTTTAAATTATATAGTCAGACATGTTAAAATTATAGAGTTTTTGAAACTAGTGAAGGTTAAAGCATTGATTCTTGGGTCTGGACGCATAGGCGTATATAGAGGGGGGGCCGGGTGGGCCGTGCCCACCCCAGAATATTGGGCTACCAATTCGAAATTCTATAATTGATGCCATAATACTGATAACTTCACACAAAAATCATTAAAAAATATATCTACAGCTGAGAAATCTACATACTTACTTATTGTTACATACTATAATACAATATTAGTTACTTTTGAATACACAGCGTATTAAGCTAGAGTACATTTAATTTTCGCCAGGCCCGCGGCCCCCCCTAAAATATAACCCTAGATACGCCAATGTCTGGACGGCGGACGGTAATTAGGAGAACAGCTTTGAAAAAATAATTTTAATTGTTTTTTTCCAAAATTTTGTTTATGTCATTTTGTGTCCTATTAGGAAACACCTAGATCTATCCACAAATAAAAAATCAGCTCCGAAATATTAGAGTTGGTAGGACGCCCAAAAATGAGATCTGGCGAGAATGACCGAAATATACTTTAATTACGGTACTTACCCATAACGCTAAGCTACTTTTGCTTCTGGAAATAATGTGTACCAATCGTAACCTCTTCAAAGGAAACATTATTAAAATAAAATAAATATATCTCTTCTCTTTTATAAAACTGTCTTCTATATGAATATAACAAAGAAACAATCGATTTTAAAGAATTTATTCCTTTTAGATACATGAAATCACTTTCCGAAACAAGAAACAACCATGAAGCTTTTTTTTTTTTTTTTAATTTATCCCTTTCGGGAAAGGCAAAGGAAACTATGTCCATACAGCCATGTCTTCAGTGAAATATCTTCTTTCTTCAACTTAACCTAAGCTCCTCATGTTCTGCGTAAAACCGGATAGCGTCTGTTTTACGAAAACTGGCGGCGAGGAGCACAACCGCGAGGATCTTTGTTGGTACCAAACGGAGCAGAAACACTGTTATCACTTGAATTTTTCATCACTACACGAATTTTAGTCAATTTACTGCATAATACACTATCACTATTACACATTAAACAACTTTTTCACGCCGAAAACGAAAATTCAATTGACAAAGCAACCGCTCACGCCAAGTTCCCGCCAAAGACCAACCATGAAGCAAACCAACAGTGTGACCAGATTTAAATTGATGATTATGCCAGCTGCTCGACTAAATTTTAGTAAATGCTAAAATTCTGCTAAATAAAAAGGTCAAAATCAAACAAAACGTTTAATAGTAACGTATAACGTACGTACACGAATTAACAATTAATTATTTTTAATTTTCCGTGTCTGTGGTGTCCATATTTTTGCGTCCTTAATCATGTACATTTGGATGTGTGGCCCTTAATCCTAGGATGAAAACTCCGAGAGATTCGTTCAGTGATGGATAAAAGACTTCATATTTGCATATTGAAATCATTTGTGACGCAATAGTTCAAGAATTATTGGCAAAAAAGTATGGGCCACACAACCAAATGCCTGCGATTCTCAGTAATGAAAATAAGATGAACCGGTTGACGGAGCCCCAATTTTATCATTAACATCTACAGTAACTCATAAAAAAATCGGTTCTGGCTATAAATCAACCCAAAAAACCTAATACTTTGGAAATATTTACATTTATTTATGGGCCACAGGATTACGTAGGGCCCACTTCGTATCTGGTAAACCAGCAGCCCGAGATAAAAATAAACGACGCTGGCTCTATCACATATAATATGTGACAGCATATAGCGGCAAAAATCTTCTTATGAAACTCTCATCAGAGAGAAAAACGTGAATCAAATTCTGAAGCATTTGGATGGGTGGATCACGTTCAAAACCTTCTGCTTCAGCCAATACTGCGTCACATAAGTTGCGAAGGTGTTACAAATGAAGAGAATTTCCGTTACTGAAGGTGAGTATTAAAAAAAATGCAAAACATTCAGTATTTTAGAAGATATCGAGGTTTCATTTTTGTATGGCAAATTCGTCAGGGTGACAATGATGTAAGGAATCTTTTTCAAGACAGGAAAATTATATTATGGTGGTGATTTATGACCATGTTAAAAGCATGATTTGTCGTATAAATAAAAAATAATAATAAAAAATCCATTTTATTTATCCAGCATAGTACAGTCAAGAGCAGGTCACGCTTTACACTACCAATGCTACTCTTTTCAACTGGACACTGGTGTATGATTTAAGTACAAAGGAGAGTCATCAGAACAAACTCGATTTTTGAAATAAGTATTTATCCCAACATTTTTTATTCATTGTTACCCTAATTCACGATTTTAATACAAAAATGAAACCTCGATATCTCCTAAAATATTGAATGTTTTGCATTTTTTTTAATACTCACCTTCAGTAACGGAAATTCTCCTCATTTGTAACACCTTCGCAACTTATGTGACGCAGTATTGGCTGAAGCAGAAGGTTTTGAACGTGATCCACCCATCCAAATGCTTCAGAATTTGATTCACGTTTTTCTCTCTGATGAGAGTTTCATAAGAAGATTTTTGCCGCTATATGCTGTCACATATTATATGTGATAGAGCCAGCGTCGTTTATTTTTATCTCGGGCTGCTGGTTTACCAGATATGAAGTGGGCCCTACGTAATCCTGTGGCCCATAAATAAATGTAAATATTTTCCAAAGTATTAGGTTTTTTGGGTTGATTTATAGCCAGAACCGATTTTTTTATGAGTTACTGTAGATGTTAATGATAAAATTGGGGCTCCGTCAACCGGTTCATCTTATTTTCATTACTGAGAATCGCAGGCATTTGGTTGTGTGGCCCATACTTTTTTGCCAATAATTCTTGAACTATTTATTATAGTAAAACGTAACGCATGTTGTGACATATATTTTATATTCTATGTTTTTGGTTGTTGCCTAGAAACGGTTGTTAGGAAAATTTACTGTCTCTATTGTTCTGTGTTTGCTAAAAATTATACGTTATGTTGTTTTGATCTTTTGAAATACTGTAGGTACTTCTTCTTGCTAAAAGCTCCTTACATCGTTGAGACTCCTTAAACAACACCACTGCTCTCTTCTAATTTTGTCCTTTAAGTGGTTATGGTCCCTTAATCGCTTCTTAATTTCTATTATGGAGTTGTCAAAAATTAAAGTGGCTAAATTAGATGGCACAAACTGGATTCATTGGAGGTACCGCATGACTGCACTCTTGAGTGGCATGGACGGACTGATGGATATTGTGCTCGGAACAGCAAGGAGGCCTGAAAAGCCGATCGTGAGTGCTGAAGATGCAGCAGCTTCGACAGCTTTGGTCGAGTACAGTAAGAAACTTGCAGATTACGTAAAACTTGAGAGTATAGCTTTACTGTTAATCACTAACAACATTTCGGATGAAACACTTGACAAGGTGATAAGGTTCACAAGTCCTAAGGACGTATGGGATGAATTGCATAGACTGTATGACGGCGATAATGACAACAAGTTATATGAGGTCTGCATGAACTTCTTCCGCATTAAACATGATACGTCTGATAACATTGCAACGCATATTTCGAAATTGAAAAACCAGTGGCACAATCTAAATCGTGAATTCATTAAAACCGAAGAGCGGTCGCTTCCAGAGTTTCTCTTGAATTGCAAGATTTTAGATACATTTCCTGACAAGTTTTGCTCTTTCAAATCGAGCTGGATGCTAATGTAAAGAAAGATAGGACGGTTGAGAACTTGACAAGTCAACTCTGTGTTTATGAAAAAACTCTTTCTTCGGACAATGCCGGCGGCAGCACAAGCTGTGACGCTCTTATTGCGAAAGGTCATAAGAAGTTTTTAAAGACAACACAAGAACTGAAGCCAAGCAGTTCAGGCAGAGGAGTGAAATGCTTCATTTGTAAAGAAGTAGGTCATCTTAAAAAAGATTGCCCTAAAAGGAAAGATTCTCCAAAAGGCACGAACATGATGCTTATGCAAATCGAAACTGCAGAAAGCAATGTTGTGGGAAACGTAGATCGCGATGGTTGCTACGTGGACAACGGCGCCACTCATCACGTTACGATGAGAGAGGATATCTTTGAAACATATGAAGTCTTCCGAGCTCCTCATACCGTAACAACAGCTGATGGAAAAATAATTAATGCCATTGGAAAAGGTACTGTCAAAGTAGAAGCCAAAGTTGGTAAGAAGAAGAGCAAATTCTTACTGAATGATGTTTGGTATGTTCCAAATATTGCGAGAAATCTGTTTTCTGTGCTGAATGCACAAGACATTAATCTTGACAGCGTGTTTGAATCAAGGACGACTACTTGCTCAGTAAAAATCAGCGGAAAGGTAGTTGTGACAGGATCCAGAGAAAGATATGGTGGACTTTACAAGTTGAGAATACACATTGTACCACAATCTACTTCTGTCAATCTGGTGGAGGACCAGTTGCAGCTCTATCATGAGAGACTGGGTCACCAAGATAAAAGACATGTGAAGAAACTGATAGAGAGGGAGTTAAGCTTGAAGATAAAAGATACGGGTGATCTTTGTGAAGGATGTATCTTTGGAAAGGCTCATAGGAGAAAATTTGGTGTCAGGGAAAAGGCAAAAAGTCCCGGTGAAAGAATTCACTCCGATGTATGCGGTCCATTTCCAGCTTCTTACTCCAAAAGTAGGTACTTTGTTTTATTTAAGGACGAATACACACGTTTTCGTTATGTTTACTTCATGAAAGAAAAATCGGAAGTACACAGCAAGCTAGAAAATATGCTGGCGGAAGTTACTACGGCTGGACATAGAGTCAAGGAATTCCTGAGTGACAATGGTGGGGAATTTGATAATGCAAAAGTGAACTTGCCAAGCGAGGTATTCACCATAGGTTGACGATGCCATATACACCCGAGCAAAATGGTTGCAGCGAAAGAGAGAATCGCACCATAGTGGAGTCAGCACGTGCTATGATGCATGCACATGAAAAACTGTCTGAGCAATTGTGGGCAGAGTTAGTCCATACGGCAGTCTATATTTTAAATAGGACTGGACCGACTTGTGTTGAAGGTAAGAGTCCATATGAACTTTGGTTCAACAAGAAGCCTCAAATTAAACACCTCAGAATAATTGGATCCACTTGTTATGCTCACGTCCCCAAACAGAAAAGGAAGAAATTGCACAAGAAGGCGCAAAAATGTTTTTTGATTGGTTATGATGGTGATGACGGCTATCGGCTGTGGGATAAGAGTTCAAACTCTTTAGTTAGGTCGCGAGATGTGACATTCGATGAAAAACCAATAAAATCAACTATTGAAGTTGAAGATGAGGAACAATATGGAGAAATAGAGGTTTCATTTCCAAGTTTAAAACCTCAAGGACCTCGTGTGACTGAAGATCCAGTTATTTCAACGGATGTTGATGCTGAATGTGTCACAGAACCTGAGAATATTTATTCGCCTGAACCCGATGATTTTCAAGATGCAATATCAGTTAACGGAGAGTCAATTGAATCTAGGGGGGAAGATGACATTGCGGATTTGAATATAGATGCTCATGAGAATGTAGATCTAGATGTTGATGAGAACGTGGATATCGATCGCCTAGCAACTGATAGAGTACTCCGGGATCGAGCGTTACTCAGACGTCCAATGACTTCGTTATGACTACGGTTGGTGAACCAACATGCTATAAAGAAGCAGTTTCTTGCAATGAAAAGGTGCTATGGAGAAAAGCCATGGAAAGTGAAATAGGTTCACTTATGGAAAACAAGACTTGGGTTTTGGCTGCATTGCCAAAAGTTAGAAAGTCTTGTAAATGGGTCTTTCGTGTCAAGCTAAACGCCGACGGCTCTGTTGATAAGTATAAGGCTAGACTGGTGGCAAAAGGTTTTCGTCAGAAAAAGGGTGATGACTATGATCAGACTTTCAGCCCTGTTGCCAAGATGTCAACGGTGAGAACCGTACTAAGCATAGCTGCGAATGAGGACCTAAAGTTGTGTCAGTTTGATGTCTCAACTGCATTTCTTTATGGAACATTGTCAAACGAAGAAATCTACATGACACAGCCTGAAGGCTATGATGATGGATCAGGAAGAGTATGTTTGTTAAAGAAAAGCTTATATGGACTGAAACAGGCACCTCGCTGCTGGAACAAACGCATTCTAGATTTTTTCAAAGAAGTCGGTTTTGAAGTCAGTGAAGCTGATCCTTGTTTATTCAAACGAGAGAAGGATAACAAGAAGTTAATCGTAGCTCTTTATGTTGATGACGGACTGGTGGTTGCTTCAGAACAAAAATTGATTGACGAATTTTTACACCAACTGAGAGGATGGTTCAAGATCACAACAAAACCAGTGTCCTACTTCTTAGGAATAGAGATAGAAATCAGAGAAGGCGAGATTAAAATACATCAAACATCTTATGCTAAGAAGATTTTACGAAGATTTGGTATGGCAGAATGCAGACCAGTATCAACGCCTATTACCAAAGATGACGTTCTGCAAAAGGACAAAACAGACGATCATATACTGCAGAATTACCGGCAAGTTGTTGGAGCATTGGCCTATTTGATGGTTGCGACTAGGCCTGATATTGCTTACGCTGTAAGTGTAGTTTCTAGGAGTCTGGAGAATCCGACACAGGCAGATTGTGTAAAAGTTAAACGGATTTTAAGATATTTGCAATTTACATTAAACCTTGGCATTGTTTATAAAAGACACTATAAACAAGGAATTATTGAGTGCTATAGCGACGCAGACCACGGAGGAGATTTCAGTACTGGAAGATCGACTTCTGGAGTACTTTGCTTGTACGCAGGTGGTGCTGTCTCGTGGATGAGCCAACGACAAGTGAGTGTTGCGATATCAACAACGGAAGCAGAAATTGTAGCTGCAAGCGAAGCTGCAAGAGAAGCCGTTTGGTTAACGCGACTACTTGGATTTCTTACGGAAATTAAAGGATTGCCAACTTTGAAAGTTGACAATGAAGCTGCGTTGAAACTAGCAGAAAATCCCGAGTTTCATCGACGCACAAAACACATCAGGATAAGACACTTCTTTGTGCGAGAACTAGTGACAGCGGGTGAGCTGCAAATATTGAAAGTTTCGAGTGAATTGCAGCTGGCAGACCTTTTTACAAAGCCTCTTCCAAGACCTAGGCTTCAAAGACTGACTGAAAATATAGAATTACAACAAGAGAAGGTATTAAAGTAAAACGTAACGCATGTTGTGACATATATTTTATATTCTATGTTTTTGGTTGTTGCCTAGAAACGGTTGTTAGGAAAATTTACTGTCTCTATTGTTCTGTGTTTGCTAAAAATTATACGTTAAGTAATAGCTCAATGACGTTATGTTGTTTTGATCTTTTGAAATACTGTAGGTACTTCTTCTTGCTAAAAGCTCCTTACATCGTTGAGACTCCTTAAACAACACCACTGCTCTCTTCTAATTTTGTCCTTTAAGTCTATTGCGTCACAAATGATTTCAATATGCAAATATGAAGTCTTTTATCCATCACTGAACGAATCTCTCGGAGTTTTCATCCTAGGATTAAGGGCCACACATCCAAATGTACATCCTTAATCATATTTTTTGATGGTATAAAATTTACACATCTACCCTGTTCTTTTACTGCCTGTTTTACATGTAGGATTGCAGCAACATGTTTATTTTTAAATTTGTTCCACAGGTCAGTTTTTATATTATTCATTTGCGAAAAAAGGCGCTCACAAGCCTTTTTTCGCAAATGAATAATACTATGGACATAGGCAAAATCACGACACATCTGACTGATGACGACTACGCTACACAGATCAGATACTCAGATTATTATGTTCTACATACGACTCGACTCGAAAAAAAAATTATAGGAAATTCCGACTCCCTACTATTCTCAGCCAATTTTTTCTATGGCAGTGACATGTACGCACATTTTATTCTCTGCCATTTCATACAATGCCACTTTGGCATCAAATAACCGTGACGTACATTAAAGAACCGGACATTTTAAGCTCGTTCCTGTTATTCTATGCCACCGTTATATGATGCCAAGTTATATTATGCCCTAGATGGCACTAAATAACGGAGCCGCACAATTTTAGTACGTCGGTGTTATTTGACGCCATGATTATAAAACGTATGTCTATGAACTGAATGCGTTCATCGTTCAAGATTTGTCAGGTGAGAAGCTCTATCGATAGTTTTTTTATAAGATTGTGGGTTGTGGGTCATCTTTAATTAATGCGTTTGCTTTTATCCTTCATTTAACTTTCACACTTCACTTCTTGTTTAGTTTTTTAGATACAAATTCGTTGTGCACCTTGGTTCTTTCTGTGGACTTTCGTCTTGTGCACTTTCATTCTTGTTCTCTTGAGTTTTTATAATCTTTTTCTTCTGTTTCTGTATGAGTAAATGGTATGTATGAGTATGGGTATGATTCTGTATGAGTATGGGTCTTCTATGGTTTACCATGTATGATATCCTTGGTTTTCTCAGATAAGTAGTTGCCTAGTCCTGTTCTGTACTTTTTCTTTTTTAAACTTACAAACCTTTTCCTTCTTCTGATATTTCATATATCTACATTGAATATTAACTTCTCTTCTATGGTATCTTCTGTATTTTTATTTGTAGTTATTTTGACTACTGACCATTTATTTGCTTGCAAAACAAGCTTAAAAAGAGAAATATAGCTTCAAAATATTTTCAAATCAGTGAGTAGAATTCAAATCAGAGTATAAAATCACACAGCGTTTGAAACAGACTCACTCATTAAAATTGTAGAACGCGACTTTACATGGTTGCCCAACCAAAGACAACAAACCTAGAGAGCTGTCAAAGTGGGCAGCGTTTGGCGGTGCTGTACAAAAATTGAACGGTCCCTTTATCTAATGCCATGATGGCATCAGATGACGCTGGCAGAGAATAAACTGTCCGCTACCTTTTTACTCGGCTCCTTCATTTGATGCCAATTTATTAAAAGCCATGGTTTTAAATGCCATGACAATGAATAACTTTGGCAGATAATGGCCTGGCATAGAATAAAGGTGACGTACTTAGCGGGCCCCCAAATTTTCTTTTCATAACGTTTATTTGATTTTTTGTTTGGTTTTTCCACTGACATAACATAACTTATTTTTTCTATGCCTATCGGTTTATCTTTAGTCATTGGTTTATCTCATCTCTTCTTGTAATAAACTTCATGACGATTAGAAACCAAAAAGACTTTTTTGGTCCATAAAACAAAGCATCGCTCTCTTCATATCTCTGATAAACGCCACATACTTTCCACTGACTTACTTTTAATATTATAAGTGAAATTATCTTTATGACGAAATTTCACATTAAATATTAAAAGTTACCTGGAGACCTACAAATCCTACAATACAGGTTTTGACCTAGCTGCTGCAGTCTCCTCCCTTGCTTCCTGTTTCGTATTATTTAAAATAACCAAAAAATAATACGAAAATATACGAAAAATAATAATTACTTATACATACGTACAAAAGTTCTGCGAGAAGATTATTATGGTTTTACAAAGGTCGTAGGTACAAGACATGAGTACAAGTTATAGCATTAATAAAAACTCTGTTTATTAAAAATGATTAAGTAAGTAGTTTTACATACATACCTACATATTCTCACGCCTAAAATCGGTTAAGTAGTTTTGCCACAAAAATTAAGGCTAGTTAAGATTATAAAAGGTAGAGCCAATCGTTAGCATAAAAAATCGTGTTAGATACATTGAAGTATTATGTATGGTTAGATAAGGAAGAGATAATAGTAATAAGAGTGGAATACGAGTAGAATGTAGAGAGAAATAGTAGTAAAGGTAAATTCGGCACGACACGAAGTGTAGTGCAGGGTGGATAAACGCTGTAGATCCCAGTGTGCAGGATTTCAGGATAGCCGGGGTAGCCCAGTAGGTACTAGGGCGCCGCATAGTCAGGGGGGGCGTGCAAGTGACCGTTGTACTGCAGTAGTTCCTAGCGGAGTCGGTGAACAGGCCTTTTTTTATTTATTACGGGATGCGTTAACTCTTGACCCCAATCTTGACCAAGGTCATAGATGAGGTCGACGATGGAGCGAGTTAACCCAGAAAATGCCAATTAGGGCACTGGTTCTCCCACGAACGGACGGAACACAGCAAGCTGTTTGGCGTCGAACTTCGGTAGGAGGGTGGTCGTGAACTAGACGACCCTTTTCAGAGCCTACCACACTGCCTGAGACCATAAGACTGGCGTCTCAGATAGAAAACAAACTGTGGTTTCGTTACCTAAGATGGATTACTAGGAGGTAGGTCTCATTTTTGTTTCCTTAGTCGCCTCTTACGACACCCACGGAAAGAGGTGTTATTCTTAACGAATCACCACACGGCGAACAAGCGGGCCTCAAAGCGGGTGCCACCAGCGAGTAGTCGCTACTTGTAATAGTTAAAAAGAAATGTTAGTTTATTAATTACTTCTCTTTGTTTGTAGAACTTATAACGTGTTTCAAGTTACACGGTTGCAAATCGGTAGCCCAGGGTATGGCGTTTATGAAATATTAGTTTTTCACCTGGGACTTCATTCCCGTGAGAATTCTGGAAAATTATGTGATTATTACTCAGTGATAATGTAGCACTCTAAAATCCTTACTAATATCATAAATACGAAAGTAACTCTGTCTGTCCGTCTTTCCCGCCTAAACTACAGAACTAATTTCGATGAAATTTGGTACAGAGATAGATCAGAGACTGGGAAAGGACATAGGCTACATTTTATGTAGGTCAGGACAGCTGAGACATGTCGCCCGGAGAGATCTCGCATATTCAGGTCGATAGCAAATCATTTGTGACGACAAACAAGCAAACTTTCATCGTTTGTGACGGTATACTTTCGCCAAAAAATCAAAAAAACATGGTTCAGCCAGCCGGATTTTGCACTTTTTGGAGCACATCAGATCTCAGCTCCTGAAGGGTTTTCGGGATTCGTTCCTAATCAAAAGTAATGTGACGCCTATGTGACAGAAATCCGAACTGATTTCATCAATCGTGATGCAATACTTTTGGAGAAATCTTGAAAAACAAGTGTCCAGCCAGCCTGATATCCGGCTGGCTGAACCACTTGTTTTTCGTCGATTTCTCGCTAACTAACGCGTTTCACTCTGAACTTTTTTAATCAAAGGTTTGTGATGGCAATGTGACAGGGTACCAAGCAGGTTTGAACGCCCGTAACGCATGCATTTTTGAGATATTCCAGAAAACTAAATGGTTCAGCTGGAAAAAGTCAGGCCAGCTGAACCACCTGTTTCTACCACTTCCAGGTGCGCTACACTCGAGGAATCTAGACCAAAGGTTTGTGACAGAGATGATAAATACGATGGTTCGTTTGTGATGGCTCAAAATGCAGCCCAAAAAAAGTTATAAAGCGATTCTTTTTTTTCCATACATTGATTAAACTAGGTGACCATGCTTTCAGCATTGCAAGGACAGTCCCTAATTGAATTAAATATTGAAGCATTAATAGAATGAACAAGGCGCCGTGTAGATGACTAAAATTATATTAACAATTAAATTAAACAATACTATATAAGTCATCTTTCAATATCACCCAATAAGGTAGGTAAACTTAGACGATAAATTATATTGCGCAATGAGAACAAATTAGTAGTTACAGAGCGCCGCTATGCAAACGAGGGCTTTTTTAGCACTAACTTTTTAAATACAATCAATCTCCAAATAATTTAGTCAGTCACGCTTATGGACAATATTTAAGGAGTACTTTATGTAATACCGTCCTAACCTAGTGTATTTTTTTAATAAAAGGAACTACATTGTTCGTGGTCGAACATTTTTGAGGAGTGACGACCAATCAGGTTATTGTAAATAACACAGCCAATAATATTGTATTTAATCCTAATTTGACTTACATGTGTGCTCGTTACTCGTTTCAGAATGTATATGTGGCCGCCCTTAGTAAGTAATAGTTAATATTTTCTCAATCTATGATTACAAGGTAATTAAGACTTAAATTGTTATGCATAATTAGTGAATATTGAGTAATATTTTATACACTGTTAATCAAAATGTGATTTAAAAAAAATATGTTATTTTATTTTATATGTATTTTCATAACATAACCTTTTCTGATTATAAGGCCAGGCCACAGCAACTACCAACACTGAACGCCCGACGCTAAAAATACTAAAGGTAAGTAGGTGTATGTAAGTAACAAAATTAAGAGAATAAATACTATTATTCTTTTGATCTAAAAATAATATGTCTAGAAGTTAAATGAACAACAAATTTGGTCCCACATTTAAATATAATAAATATGTACAAATTAGCCAATCAGTTTGTTTTAGGCATGACAACTGCGATTAAGTCATTGACAAACTGTTGGAAAAATCAACCGCGATGGAAACCCTTCGTACGTAGCATTTTTTAGCTTGATTCACAAGTGACTTGTTTTTTTCGTAGCTTTTGGCTCATCATTCTTGGATATTATCCTCTTGTGTGCGGTGCGTAACCAGTACCGCCGCATCAAGAAGTCATAATAATATTGCACGCAGTCATTCGTTCTCAGGACGAATCCCGAAAACCCTTCAGGAGCTGAGATCTGATGTGCTCCAAAAAGTGCAAAATCCGGCTGGCTGAACCATGTTTTATTGATTTTTTGGCGAAAGTATACCGTCACAAACGATGAAAGTTTGCTTGTTTGTCGTCACAAACGATTTGCTATCGACCTGAATATGCATGTAGGTCAGGACAGCTGAGACATGTCGCCCGGAGAGATCTCGCATATTCAGGTCGAGTATAATACACTAGGTTAGGACGGTATTACATAAAGTACTCCATAAATATTGTCCATAAGCGTGACTGACTAAATTATTTGGAGATTGATTTTATTTAAAAAGTTAGTGCCAAAAAAGCCCTTGTTTGCATAGCGGCGCTCTGTAACTACTAATTTGTTCTCATTGCGCAATATAATTTATCGTCTAAGTGTACCTACCTTATTAGGTGATATTGAAAGATGACTTATATAGTATTGTTTAATTTAATTGTTAATATAATTTTAGTCATCTACACGGCGCCTTGCTCATTCTAATAATGCTTCAATATTTAATTCAATTAGGGACTGTCCTTGCAATAGTGAAAGCATGGTCACCTAGTTTAATCAATGTATGGAAAAAAAAAGAATCGCTTATAACTTTTTTTGGGCTGCATTTTGAGCCATCACAAACGAACCATCGTATTTATCATCTCTGTCACAAACCTTTGGTCTAGATTCCTCGAGTGTAGCGCACCTGGAAGTGGTAGAAACAGGTGGTTCAGCTGGCCTGACTTTTTCCAGCTGAACCATTTAGTTTTCTGGAATATCTCAAAAATGCATGCGTTACGGGCGTTCAAACCTGCTTGGTACCCTGTCACATTCCCATCACAAACCTTTGATTAAAAAAGTTCAGAGTGAAACGCGTTAGTTAGCGAGAAATCGGCGAAAAACAAGTGGTTCAGCCAGCCGGATATCAGACTGGCTGGACACTTGTTTTTCAAGATTTCTCCAAAAGTATTGCATCACGATAGTTAAAATTAGTTCGGATTTCTGTCACATAGGCGTCACATTACTTTTGATTAGGAACGAATCCCGAAAACCCTTCAGGAGCTGAGATCTGATGTGCTCCGAAAAGTGCAAAATCCGGCTGGCTGAACCATGTTTTTTTGATTTTTTGGCGAAAGTATACCGTCACAAACGACGAAAGTTTGCTTGTTTGTCGTCACAAACGATTTGCTATCGACCTGAATATGCGAGATCTCTCCGGGCGACATGTCTCAGCTGTCCTGACCTACATTACATTTTATCCCACAGTTGTACACAATATAACCTGTAGTTAATGCGGGCGGAGCCGCGGGTGGAAAGCTAGTCGTAAAATAATTTTGAAATCGGTCCAGCAGTTTTTGTAAAAATGATGTAAAAAAATATATGTGTAAAAAGATTTGTTAAATGTTATTTATAAAAAACAAAATTATGCAAAAAAAGTTAGGGTTTCCAGTTTTATGCGTTTCAATACGGACCCATAAGTACTTACCGGTTAACTTAGCATAACCTCAGATTAATGAAATCCATTGGATTTCATTAATCTGAGAGCATAACATAATTGTAACACAGACACTGAAGTATTTTTTCTTCATTGTGGTGTGGGTCCCTTGGAATATACGAATATACACGTTACAAAAACTGACATGAACTTTTCATACAAATATGATTAAATGTGGCTGTATGATCAAAATAACCCCTCTGCGTGAGATTTAAAAAAAATTAGGCTGTACGTTTCAACACTCCTTTGCCTGTGACATAATTAAATAAAATAAAGTTCTGTAGAAATAGCTGCGGCGCAAATTTTCATTGTTTGTTCCATAGACATACAACTGGTTTGTTCGTTCCAATAATAAATACAAAATTATTGTCGACCGAAAAGCTCTTTCGAAAATGGCTAAACCAAGACCTGAAGATGCATCGGAAGACGCTAAGAAAATAGTGGATGATGCTAAGAATTTTATCGGAAAAGCTATTGGAGATATCGGGAAAACATCTGCGACTAAGCAGCTACTTATAGGAACTGCGTCGGGATGGTTTGTATTTTGATAATTATTATAATGATGTCTGTTTTTATTTGAATTCAATCTTTAAATGATTATAAATTTATTCCAATGTGTATGTATGTTAGGTATTAGGTAATTTTTCTTGGTGTGAGAGGTGTTGATGAACTCATAGCTGTCTATATTTGGATCGATGACGAACAGTTCCGATTGTAAACTGCATTTGAGTATGATGCAATTATGTTTTCTCTTTTTAGGATTACTGGCTTTATTACTATGAAAATTGGAAAGGTGGCTGCAGTTGGTCTTGGAGGGTCAGTAATTTTGCTGCATATTGCAAGCCAGAAGGGGTATATTGACATCAACTGGGATAAAATCAACAAAAGAGTTGATAAAATCAGTGATAAAATTGAAAAAGAAACCACTGGCCGATCTCCTGACTGGGTTGAGAAAGTAAGAAAATGTTGTTTTTGGTTTATGAAACTCCATGAAACTGTCATATCCTCGCTAGCATATAGTTAAGACAAAAAAGTTCAAGAAATGATTATTGACAGATGCAAGGTTAATTAAGGGGAAGTAACTTTACTAACATTGATCTTTAACTTGACCGGTTTTACATTTCTGTATTTTTCACTACACCAACAAAATGTTTTTTGGTCAGAAACATTTGATGAAAAAATCAGCATCCACCCCAATCATTGTAATCAGTATGCCAACCATAATTTTATTTTGTTCCAGGTGTTACTATTTGTCAAAAATAATTCCTATTATTCAGCAGGGTTCACAGGAGGATTCTTTTTTGGTATTGCATCTTCGTGAAATTAATAATGTACCCATTTTTTTAATATTTAAAGTGAGTTGTTTTATTTTTAACCGGTCAAGTAAAAGTTACTAAATAAAAATGTATGTTTTTGTCACAAAATTTAATTATAATGGAAACTAACTAATAATGAAAATGAAATTTTTATTAGATTAAAAAAGTTATTGTGGATTTGTTACAGGTTGAAAGATTTGTTGATCGTAAATTGGATAAAGCTGAAAATTTATTGAAGAAAAAGGAAGTCAAAGCCAAGCGTTGGTACAATAATTTTACTGGTGATGATCATTACCGTGCTACTGAAACTCATGTCTTCATGGCCTCATTTGTGGCTGGGATGGCAGTCGGCATGCTATGTGGCAAGTGAAATCATATCTTTCTGAAACCCCACCATTCAGTATTTTTTCTGTTCAATGAATATTAGGCTTAGGGGATAAGTTTTTGTCTTTATTGTATATCTTATATATGTGAAATGGATTAAAGAGCTATGTTGATATAGGTGTTATCTTTTCATATTTGTTTTCTAGATTAGACCTTTCTGATAGTTTTTTAAAAATTTAGTTTTAAAGACTTATAATTGAGAAAATGAAGAGCTGAATGTAATTGATGTAGCATCTATTTATCACAGTCATGAATAGTATCAAATAAATTATGTTAAATATGAAGTTGTTTTATTTCTAAACACTTCTTATCGTGTAGGTATAGTCAAGTATGTGGCGAACTTGGCTAACCCAATATATATACCGTGTTCCTAAGGATATCCATTAACTATAGAAAGAAATAAGAAATAATTTACTGTCTCCACTCTCCACACCATACACATAGTTACAAATAACATGCAAACAAAAGAAAAAAATAAAATAAAAAAACAAAATCAAAATGTACTACACCTATTTAACTTAATGTGCCTTAATCTAGGTTGCGGATCACTAAGTGCATGCCATAGTGAGTCAATAGGTTATAACTCAGTGCGGTCAAACACTGATTTTCAGTTATAACCTGAGGGGCGTGTACGAGATTTAGTGAAAAATATATAGGTATATGAAGATGATAGTGATGGATGTATGAAGTTTGTGTAAGTCCGTGAGTGATGTGTTGTGTGGTTCTTGTGAAATGTGAAAAATAAAATAAAATTGTAGAAGTTGTATAGATATAAAGCAGATATAAAAGTATGTAGAAAACATATATACATATATTGTCATAGGCCAAAAAACTCCGAAAAAGAAAATAAAATAAATCGAACGGAATTTAAGTCTTGAAAAGATTGACTCCAAATCTGTCAGGGATGCCGGACTTTTGTTCATCAATCAAGTAAGACCTAAACAGTTTAATGAAACTAGGTTAAGAACTAAGGCAAACACTTTTTTAGCTTTTACGATTTTTATCTTGATGGTCTGGACAGCATGTTGATATGGGATCATTCAACAATTACGTGATCACTGGAAGGGGGAGGGGGGGTCGGGTGCTTGTATATACATCTGATTATTTGGGGGGAGGGGGGGGGGAGAATCCATGATAACGTCATCATTTCATAATAAAAAGGTGTTGTGGAAGCTAGAAATACTTTTAATTAGAAAAGTAATAAAATTACTTTAGTCGTCCACCTGAGAACATTATTGTAAAGCCAATTTAAACAAGCAGGCGCCGCTACTGATGAGCATGGAGTACCGAATACAGCTTCCCACCACGACTGGGTTGTGTCTCGCCACAAGCTTATTCCTAGGTCATTTATTAAGACCCAATAATAAACAGCAAAAATTACATTTTAAGCACGGACGAAGATTACGTAATCAAGGCGAGGGGGGGGGGGTTAAAAACAAAAGATTACGCTGTGATTACATAGGGTTAAAAAACGGGGTTAAAAAAACGGCCAAAAATGATCACGTAATTGTTGAACGATCCCTATCCTCAGGAACACAGTGTACATAAATTATATTACATCTTTTTGTCTTTTTACAGTTGCAAATTTGAAAACAAGTACCTGATAGTCAGTAGCATGGGATTCCCCCCCCCCCCAATTTTTAAACCCTCGTGTGATTTTTGAACACCCGTGTGTGCAGGATTTATATTGCACATGCCATAAACAAGTGTGTGACGGGTTAAAGTTTAGAATTTGTTTTCATTAAATAAACAAATAACTTTGTTTTTGATTATTTTAAATATTTTTATTGTAATAACAATACAAATCTCTAGAATTCAAACTTTCTAAAAATGTCTTCAACTTTATAATGTAATCCTTTTTCAAAACTAACACAACTTGCTGATATCTCCTTTTTTCTGCTACTGTGAGGGTCTTGTATGTTTTATCATTATTACTATCCTCATCCATTGACTTTACTATATTGAAAAGATCTTCACCTGTCCTAAAAACATGTTGAACAAATTACAATAATTGAAAACATCAAAATGTTTAAGACCTAGATCTACACTAATATTATAAAGAGGAAAGATTTGTACCTATTTTTGTATGTTTGTAATGAATAGGCTCAAAAAGTACTGGGCCGATTTAAAAAATTCTTTCACCATTAGGATGCTACATTATCCCTAAGTAACATAGGCTACATAATTTTTCCGAATTCTCACAGGAACGAAGTCCCGAGCGGGATGCTAGTTTAGTATATAATGGTAAAATATTTTTTGCATTAACAGAGTTTATAAAATGTATTGGAATTTCACCACAAATGAGTTGCCTTTTTAGGTACTTCTGGCTATATAATGGGAAACAGAAATTTATAGAGATGGAAATTACTTTATTTGTGGTGGTGGTGGCTCAAGGACTGAGGGTAGTGTTATAGATTGTGATGTCTCAGGTTGATCTATTTCCTTTACACCATCAGTATTTTCAGGTGGAAGACATGACCTAGAAACAGAAAAATTAACAAAACTGTAAAGTATTTATTTTTTTGTCTAGCTATATGTATTATCAGCATAACTGTAACTTACCAACTACTCTTCACACATTCGGTTTCTGTTTTAGTGATTGTATCATCAAACTCATTAATTGAATCATATGAATCTTTAGCATCCACTCTTTCCTTTTGTTGGTTATTATTGGGTTTTTGAAGTTGAATATTTTGATTAGAAATTCTGCAAAATTGATTAGCTTATACAGTCACACATAGGTACACTAGGATAAAAATAGTTGAAAATGTTATTATAGACCACTGTAATGTGAATTTATTAGGTAATGTAGATTCAATTGTTTTAGAATGTGTTATTGCAAAACATATGTATAGAACAGGCCACTCTTCCAGATTTGCTTGTTTGCATATTTTACCTTTTTGGCAATTTCCTTTTCAGATATGGCTTCGTTTTTCTCAAATATTCTGCAACAATATTTCTATGTTTCAACTTATAATCATTGAGCCTGTCCATGAACTGCTGTTTTTCACTATCAGTCAATGAGAGCCATGATTTTGTTGCCTCTACTACATTATTCTGGTACTGGAATATGAAAATTTTAAATGTAAGACAACAAAACATTATATTGTAATCTACATACAAGCCATCCTTTTTAAGCTTCCCATTACAGTAAAGAAATAGGGATTCTCTTTACGTGGCAACCTTCCAAACTGGAAGTTCCATTCTTATTGCTTATTATAGCAGAAATTTTAAAATTTAATAGGTACCACTCTAGTCGCAGAATACAAAAAATTGGACCTATTTGTCATGTGGAGTGGAGTGGTGGTCACCTACAACTATTTAAACTTTAGGCCAAAGATAATGTAATCACTGCTTTTAGGCAATACAAAGAAAGAATAAGTGAACAATGTGTTGTGAGGTTAGAAATAAAAATATTACTAAATACTTGGAAGTTCGTCACTTCAGATAAGTATACCTTTGAGGAAGCAGAGTCTTTCTTCTTACAGTAAAGCGCAACATAAAAATGTAAAGCAGACTTTGGTATTTTCCTAGGGTTAGGTTCCATTGTTTTCTGTTCTGTGATTTATGCTATTTCCATCACAGATTAGGTATATTTCCACCAAATAAAGTGCATATTCTATAACCACACGATATTTTTGTTATTTCTTTTTTATTGTGGCGACCGTGGGCTGCCCCTTTTCCGACACGCCGCCGACCCAAATTAGGGTTACCAACTTTTTTTCTATCAAATATAGTATTTTTGAATTTTTTGCTTAAAAAATATAGTAGATGGCAAAAAAAAGAATAAAAATATAGTATGTGGTTAAAATGTGACTTTATTTTTAAATGAATATTTCTTACTGCTTTGCGCCTTAATAATTACATTTTTATTTTTTTTAAAGTGTTCATATGCTTCATTACAATTAATTTTTAGGTTGAAAAACACCATTAATTCGCATTTTATTAAATTTAAAAAGGCCCTGTTACGCTCGTCTCGCCATTTAGTTTTATCACAGAAAATATAGTAGTTTCGCCTACTATATATTTTTTTATAGAAATATAGTATTTGATGCCTTAATATAGAAGGATACTATATTATATAGTAGGGTTGGCAACCCTAACCCAAATACGTAGTCTGTGCTTGCAAACAACAACAACAACCCTTTGAGTATGTAGTATTTGCATGGACTTAGTAGATGTATTAAGGTGAAACTTCACTTGGCGTTGCGTATTTGCTGTATTTGGTCAAATACTACCATGTGTGGAGGATTTATTTGTCTATATTTGCCATATTTGCACAAATATGACAAACACACAAATAGGCAAATACGCTGATCCGTTCGCTTGTCGGTCTTTGGTCACACATCAAAGGACGCATTAGGATTATTAGACCATTTTAGACCTTATTTGCCTGTGTTATTTGCTGTTGGCATCCCAAGTGAAGACGTCGTGTTTGTGCTGTTTGGACAACGTACAAATATTTGGACAAATACGGCAAATACGCTACGCGAACACGCAACGCCAAGAACACAGATTAGGTATATGTACGAGTGTCAACAACCAAAGAGTACTATTTCTACCATGGACTTAGTACTTATTTGTTTTTTGGGGTCGCGTGCTTGCTGCAAGCCGGTATTGTAGAAAGTCGGGATACTAATTTTGCGTATTTTACTACGTTCTATTCTTTCTGTTGTAGACTGGATCATTTTTGAGCAGAAGTGCTCTAGAAACAGAGTCCGATTTGTACTTCCTGGATATACCTAAGTGTGGTATCGTTGGATTCCTTGTAACGTCCACAATACGAAACTGAAGGTCGTATAGTGGCAAAGTTGTGGAGGGGGGAGGGGGGGCAGTCAAAGATGGCGGAACGGCATTTTTGTTTTCACGCCATAAGTCGACAAATACTTGACCGATTTAGAAAAATTAAACGACACATAAAAGATAATAACCTATGCCATGTTTCGTCTATAGATATCTAATATGTATTTACTGCAGTTGATGAGTTATCTCATGAAACAAGGATTTTTCGTAAATATTTGTACACTTTTCGAAAGATTGTTCAGTAACAATTTTATGTTTCTTATTTATTTGATAAAGCCTTTATAGAACATAATTTCAGCTATTCAGAAACGTAAAAATCATTACGCTAGCCCTTCAAACCACTAAGATATACCCATTCGCGTGAACCTCTCAGTAAAATGTAATATTCAAAAAATGCGCTTGGTTTAGACAATATGGACATTATGCTGTTCATAATACGCTGTCTATATTTAATTGTTTATTTATATGTAGTATATATATATGTGTACGTAACATATAGATCTACATTTTACCCCAAACTTCATCAAAATCAGTTCAGTATTTCCGGAAACAGTTCAATTTAAAAAAAAAAACTTTTCTCTTTTATTATTTATTTATTTATTTCTTGTACAAAACCAACAGCTTAATTACAAGACATTTAAAATTAGTAGCTAGCTTAGGTCTAATTGTAAAGCCAATTACAGGTTTTCTAGTTTAAACAGGAGGTGGAAAACATTTGCAAACATAGTACAGTTACCAATGTGTATAAATACTAACAAAATTAAATTACCGTATAAATTATTACTGTATAAAGTACGAGCAATGTCACTGGAGTGAGTTTCCTATCGGTATTTAGATATTATATAGTAATGGTTTGAAAGAGGAAAAAAGAAGAAGGATCACCCAATGTAACCGCTCGAGACTCAATATAACGAGTTAAAGAAACAAAACAAAAGAAAAAATTAAGCGAAAATGACAATATGAACCCTCTTATGTGAATATGTACGTGTGTGTGTATGTGTGTGTGTATGTGTGTGTGTGTGTGTATGTGTGTGTGTGTGTGTGTGTGTGTGCGTGTGCGTGTTGTTGTTGTTGCTGCTAGCCCTACGATCTTAATCTTGGGATCGGAAGCTGCCACATGTTGATATGACAGCCTCCACTAACATTGTGTAGTTCGATTGTACAGTATGTGATTGCGTGTCATGTAAGCAGTTCTTTCTACGAGTTGTGACTGTTATACTAGTCTATAAATAAACTATTATACATTATACCTTATACCTTGCACAGCCATAGAAATACCATAAACTTTATATTAATTATTATTGTTGAGACTCGCCACTATATGCCGAATGAAAGAATGCTTTGAGTTAGCAAAGGGATCAATATTCGAAAATGTTTTATTATATGTATTGAAAAGTCGACTAAGGGATACTTGCTGGGCATAGTTTGTTCTGTGGAGCGGTGAATGAAATAGGTGTGTGTTTCTGGTACGTTTTGATGGTATCCTGAAGCCAATTTGAGAGACCAGGTAAGTACTATCTATGTGGTTGTTAACAATATCGAAAAGGAAGGACATGTCTGAAACTATACGGCGATCCCGTAGTGTCATAAGATTAAAATACTTGCATCTATCAACATATGTACCATGGAAACAACGAGCACGATATTGAAGACGTCTGACAAATCGCTTCTGTATAGATTATTAATAAAAAGTAGTTAAAAATAATGAAATAAGGGGCGTTATTACTTACGTAAGTGTCTTTTTCTTTAACTTAAGAGCCACGCTCTTGTCGGTGCAGCATTTTCCAGTCATTTCTGTTCTGTGCCAACATCTTGGACCTCTTTATAAGACACGACGTTCACCTTCTCCTTGTTCAAAATATGTTCAAAATATGTTCTCCCTCTCTTTCCCTCTATCTTCCCCTCTATGATGTTTTTTAGACATTCATCGTGTCTTATCAAGAGGCCAATTATATTGATTATAACAATACTTAAGATATAGATATAAATCTGGTTCTATATACAAATGATGGGATGAAGAAAGAATCCAGTCGTAGATTGTACTTGGTGGTATAAAAGTTTATTTTGATGGCATTACTGATATTGATTAAAAATTAATTTTCTATAGAATTAAATTGATTTAAGCATATTTCTGAACTAATATGACAAACGCCTTTTATACAGGTCTGTTGTTTCTTAACGCAACTACATTTGGCTGTTCGGCAACCTGTTGCACATTGGCAAGATATCAATTGTAAATCGTCAAAAAAGACACTTACGTAAGTAATAACGCCCCTTATTTCATTATTTTTAACTACTTTTTATTAATAAAAGAGAAAAGTTTTTTTTTCTGTTCCGGAAACTGTTTCCGGAAACACTGAACTGATTTTGATGAAGTTTGGGGTAAAATGTAGATCTATATGTTACGTACACACACATATATATATATACTATAAATAAACAATTAAATATAGACAGCGTATTATGAACAGCATAATGTCCATATTGTCTAAACCAAGCGCATTTTTTGAATATTACATTTTACTGAGAGGTTCACGCGAATGGGTATATCTTAGTGGTTTGAAGGGCTAGCGTTATGATTTTTACGTTTCTGAATAGCTGAAATTATGTTCTATAAAGGCTTTATCAAATAAATAAGAAACATAAAATTGTTACTGAACAATCTTTCGAAAAGTGTACAAATATTTACGAAAAATCCTTGTTTCATGAGATAACTCATCAACTGCAGTAAATACATATTAGATATCTATAGACGAAACATGGCATAGTTTATTTACTTTTATGTGTCGTTTAATTTTTTTAAATCGGTTAAGTATTTGTCGACTTATGGCGTGAAAACAAAAATGCCGTTCCGACATCTTTGTCTGCCCCCCCCTCCCCCCTCCACAACTTTGCCACTATACGACCTTCAGTTTCGTATTGTGGACGTTACAAGGAATCCAACGATACCAATCGTAGGTATATCCAGAAAGTACAAATCGGAACTTATACGTTACTTAGGGGCTAAACCACGCTATTGACTTACTATCTTTGTGTTTTTTGTGGTGAAGGTTCTGTGAGTGTTTTGTGTTGTTATTGGTAGGCTAATATCAGTTAAATATAGAAACGGACGACCCCCCCGATCCCGGGGGAGGTTATGTTGACCAACGTGTTCTATCACCCCCGTTATTTTCAGGGAATTTAATTGCCCCACCAATAAGAAAGCGACTTATCGAACACGACCATGACTACAGTTCCCAACCCCAGAGTAAAAAACTCGGTTCCAGCCCACAGGCTTCGTTACAGTCGACCTACATAAACCCCAATTTTGAGAATCGTAAATCTAGATACAATGAAGATGACTGTGCACCTTTTCTAGTCCACGTGAGCAAAAAGGAGTCTGATCCAGCGGTAGGTACGTCATTAAGACCTATTAAATTCGGATACTTTTTAGTACAAAATAAAATAAAACATGTTCTCGTAGACGGGGTGAAACGTGTTGGTCGTAATCGTATTTCGATCGAGTTTAACTCTGCATCGGCTGCCAATATTTTCTTAGACCTTCCGGAGCTAACTAAAAATAATTATGAGGCAACAATCCCCTCATATAATGTTACCCGTATGGGTATAGTTAGAAACATCCCCACTGAGTGGTCATTAGAAGAGGTGATCGAGGAAATTTCTGTACCTAACGGGTATGGTAACATTGTGAAAGCTCGTCGCTTGAACAGAAAGAAATATGGCGAAAATGGTTCTCCATCATGAGTCCCCACACAAACTATAGTTCTTACATTCACTGGGCAGAAACTGCCAGACCATATTTACGCCTTTCATACCTCCCTTCCAATCGAAACTTACATGTTGCCTATTATCCAATGTAACAAATGCTGCCGGTTTGGCCACATTAAGGCCCAATGTAGATCTAAGCCCAGGTGTTTTGTGTGTGCGCAACCCCATGAAGGGGATTCTTGCACTAAACAAACCCCAACCTGCTTGTACTGTTCTGGCAATCATAAGGCTAACGACCCCTCTTGCAGTGAGGTAGACAGACAAAAAAAGATAAAATACGTAATGTCCACAGAAAATAAATCCTACCAAGAGGCTTCCGCTAGATACCCGCGAACGGGAATGAGGTCCTACGCGAGTGCCCTAAAATCATCAGCTCACCTGCCACAAACCTCCACAAGTCGTTCATTCCCTCCAGTATTCACTGCTTCTCAACCCACTTCTTCATATAGAGAAACGGTATTCATTCCTCGTCGAGAGCCTGCACCTGCCTCAAGCCCTGGGTATGATCGTCATACTCATCAACATATCACACAAACCCCATCCTTCTCCCTCCCTAATGGGTGTGCTTATCCTGACTTACAACAATCAGATAATGAACCTTCAGTGGACTCTGTAGTGTCCTCTATCACTCTCATTGATTTCCTTTCCCAGCTTCATAAAGCTGATTTACCGTACCCTCTCAGACATCAACTGACTCAGCTCACGTTATCATACGTCAATGGACCGAACACTTCTTCAGTGGAACATTCACAGCACTAGATGTAGAAAAGCAGATCTTATCAATTTAATAAATGAATATAAGCCCGTCATCGTTGCCCTCCAGGAGCCATGGCTGAAGCCTGATGCGCGATTTAGAGTTTCGGGTTTCGCCTGCCTCCGGGATGACAGGGATGACGGCTGCGGTGGTGCTATAATACGGATAATACGGAAAACGGGAATTTGGAAATATGGATTAGGTAAGGATTGATAATAGGATAATAGGACATTATTAACATAAAATAAAATATAAGGGTCAATATACAATAATGCGGTATTACTTAAATTTTTATATTATTGGCCAATAAAAAAGGACGCTAAAACATTACAATAAATATGTACATTAACAAACAGGATATTTCTGTTGGAAATGGAACATTTAAGTATTGAAGAGTTAAAAGGAAGGAAGAACGGTCATTTAAGCGACACGAGAAAAATATGTGAATAAGATCTCCCACATTCACAAATGTCACTATCAACATTAATCGGCAGTGTTGCCAACTAGACTGATTCGAAATATGCTAAAGTGCTGTTTAAAATATGCTAAATTTTTAGGAAGTGGCTCCGCTGCCGGTACCGGCGACGACGAAAAATTTGAACGGTTGCCGGAAGTTACTGTCAGTTTCAATTTTTGACGTTTTTGACAGCTGACATGAGTTGATTTTGTGTTCTTATCGGGGTCTGTGCTTTGATGTGTTGGTGATTATCTAAGATTGAATTTGCGAATATTCCTAAATCACTATCGGAAATGTATTACTTACATTCGACTTTTTTGTTCAATTGCAACAGAAGGAACTGCGACAAGTAGGTTTGTTAGTAGCCTAGCCTAACCAACCCGTTAAGGGTTGGTTAGATTAGGTTAGGTTAGAACTGCGACCCCCAACGCACGAGCCGAGCGAGCGAAGCGAGCGTGCCGCGGCAGCGGCCGGCGATGTGCCAGAAACGACTGTGGTTGCGTTAAGCGGTTGTCGCAGTTCCGGTAACATATAACATAGCAGCACATCATTGAGTACCTATCTACTATTATTATTACCTATCATTTAAGTTTTATAATGATTTATATCGTCTATCGGTACCGGCAGCTGTTCTAGGAGCCGGTACCGGCAGCGGAGGCACAGCCAAATTTTTAAACTGAATTTTCTAACACTTGAAAAAGTGCTAAAATAAAATGCTAAACTAATTTAAAATTTTAAACAACAGTAAAAGTGTAGGATTTGGAGTTACTTATTCCAAGTTTTCAAATAAACAGTCAATATCTTGATCTTCATCAAAGTTAGCTGTATACGTAGAAGCAGAAGACTGAGAGTCTGAATCATAGGTTTTTTTGGTGCTTAAACTACGCAGTACGTCTTTACTGCCAAACGATATCGGAGTTTAGTCTTGACTAAAGTCATTTGACTGAAAACGCGTTCAATATCCGCGTTTGAATGAGGCAATGACAGCAGGGATATTGCGAATTGAGACAAATCGGTGAAGGGGTTTTTGCCAGCTGCATGTTTATATTCAATAACTTCGTTCCAGAAGTTTACGGTGGAAGATGTGCATTTCCATTCAATGTGTACCAATTGAGATATAAGTTTTTCTATTCTAGATGTATCCACTCTGAACTTTTCGGCTATTTCCACAATGGAAGGCTTGATTATTTAAGATGATTAATAATTAATGAAGTTTTTCTTTCTCTTTTCATTCTTACTAGGAAGAGGGAGGGGCGTAATTAGGTTTTCTGTGGTATAAAAATTTAAAAAACCCCCCCCGCAAAAAAGTAAAGCGGACATTTAAAAAGTAAAAAATAATACCTTTCGTTGAGCCATCAAATTCATTTCAGAAATACCTATATATATATGTATTTTAATTATCGAAATCGATGGATGGCACGATAGGGTTTGCTCATTAAAATGGCGCTATAATGTCGCGTCGGGGTACCGCTTTAGTGAATCAGTGAATAGTCAATCAAATGAAGGGTCTGATTCACTAAAGCGGTACCCCGACGCGACATTATAGCGCCATTTTAATGAGCAAACCCGATAGCCATCCATCTATTTCGATAATTAAAAAATATATATAGGTATTTCTGAAATGAATTTGATGGCTCAACGAAAGGTATTATTTTTTACTTTTTAAATGTCCGCTTTACTTTTTTGCGGGGGGGGGGGGGGTTTAAATTTTAAATTTAATTTTTATTTCAAAATTTTTAACTTATTTTCAAAATAATTAAGAGTGTACTAGTGTGCTGGATATCCTGGCCGCAGCATCAGCTCACGGTGTTGCCACCATTGCATTGTATGCAGAATCAAATACTGATCAAAACGAGTCCAAACACGACATATCTGCTATTATTTTTTCAAGGATGTGCTAGTGTTCTGGATATCCTGGCCGCAGCATCAGCTCACCGTGTTGCCACCATTGCATTGTATGCAGAATCAAATACTGAACAAAACGAGTCAAAACACGACATATCTGCTATTATTTTTTTAAGAGTGTGCTAGTGTTCTGGATATCCTGGCTGCAGCATCAGACCAAGAGTTCCATAACCCTGCATAGTTATTAAGCATACATGAGTATTTCAAGTTGTAGGTCACATGTATGTTTGAAAGTAAAGTAAATACACATTAAGAGTCTAAGAACCCTACCGCAGCTAACAAAAGAGCTGATGACCTTGAAACGGCTGAACCGATTTTGATAAAACGTATCTAAGAACCATCGCCAAAAACCCTGCTTGTAAATAAAAAAAACCGCATCCAAATCGGTTCACCCGTTTGAGAGCTACGGTGCCACAGACAGACACACAGACACACACACATAGCGGTCAAACTTATAACACCCCTCTTTTTGCGTCGGGGGTTAAAAAATAAACATTATGGAGGGGAAATCCCTTAAAAGTCTCAAAACAGAAGTGGTTGTTCGTTTCATGCTACATTTTATTCAACTAAAATAATTTTCATGTTATGTTTATTTAAAATAGCATGTTTATTTTTCATATGTTAAATAGCATGTTTATTTTTCATATGCTAAGTAAGAAAATATTCTGCTAAATGGAAAGAAAATCTGCCAAATTTAGCATAAAATATGCTAAATTGGCAACACTGTTAATCGGGCCAAATGGTGGCCTAATGTGCTGGGGGGCTACCATCTAAGCGAAGTTGACGCTGGGTGAACGAATGGAACGTTGACGATTGCTTCTTTATAAGGAGACCTTGATTAATGATATGAATCAAAAACAGCAATGTACATCATTAACTTCGCTTAGGTGGTAGCCCCCCGGGAGTACACACCAGGGGGGCTACCACCTAAGCGAAGTTGATGCTGATTGAACGAATGAAATGATGTACATTGCTGTTTTTGATTCATATCATTAATCAAGGTCTCCTTATAAAGAAGCAATCGTCAACGTTCCATTCGTTCACCCAGCGTCAACTTCGCTTAGATGGTAGCCCCCATGGCCCAAACGCATGTGAGCTATAATGCTGGTAACGATTTTATTGCAATTTACTTTAGAAAACCATGTTTTGCTTAGAATGAGAGGTTGCACCCTTGCATAATTTAATTTGGAACATTTAAAAAGTTTTTCTCTTATGTTAAAAATTACCGGATAATAGGGAGTCAATTTAAATGGATTTTTAAAAATTGTTTGCAGAGAGCTTTTAGAATCTGAAGATATATAATCCTTCGCAGTTACTATTTCTGCAGGGGGGCTACCACCTAAGCGAAGCTTACGCTGGATGAACGAATGGAATGCTGTCTATTGCTTCTTCATAAGGAGACCTTGATTAACGACATGAACCAAACACAGCAATGTATCATTGCATTCGGTTAATCAACATCAGCTTCGCTTAGGTGGTAGCCCCCCTGAACTTTTTTTAAATTATGTCACAGGCAAAGGAGTGATGAAATGCACAAAGAGAATATATAATATCATATATTCTACATATATTCTCTTTGTGCATTTGATTCGAATAAAATTAAAAATTCATAATTTCGGAAGTCATAATTTTTTTACGCATAAAACTCTTTTGTCATCGTTATTCATCTCTTGTCATAACGTTAATTAGATTTTTTGTTTGTTTTTTCCACTGACATAACATAACTTATTTTTTCTATGCCTATGGGCTTATCTCATCTCTTCTTGTAATAAACTTCATGACAATTAGAAACCAAAAAGACTTTTTTGGTCCACAAAACAAAGCATTGCTCTCTTCATATCTTTGATAAACGCCACATACTTATTTTAATATTTTATGCCAAATTATCTTTATGACGAAATTTCACATAAAACATTAAAAGTTACCTGGAGACCAACAATACAGGTTTTGACCTATCAGCAGTCTCCTCCCTTCCTCGGTCCAGCAATTTTTGTAAAAATTATGTTAAAAAATAGGCTGTGCCTCCGCTGCCGGTACCGGCTCCTAGAACAGCTGCCGGTACCGGCTCCTAGATCAGCTGCCAGTACCGATAGACGATATAAATCATTATAAAACTTAAATGATAGGTAATAACAATAGTAGAAAGGTACTCAATGATGTGCTGCTATGTTATATGTTACCGGAAATATATGAAACCTACAAAACAACCTAACCTAACCGAGCGGAACTGCGACAACCGCTTAACTCAACCACAGCCGTTTCTGGCACATCGCCGGCCGCTGCCGCGGCACGCTCGCTTCGCTCGCTCGGCTCGTGCGTTGGGGGTCGCAGTTCCTTCTGTTGCAATTGAACAAAAAAGTCGAATGTAAGTAATACATTTCCGATAGTGATTTAGGAATATTCGCAAATTCAATCTTAGATAATCACCAACGCATCAAAGCACAGACCCCGATAAGAACACAAAATCAACTTATGTCAGCTGTCAAAAACGTCAAAAATTGAAACTGACAGTAACTTCCGGCAACCGTTCCAATTTTTCGTCGTTGCCGGTACCGGCAGCAAAGGCACTTCCTAAAAAATATATGTTTAAAAAGATTTGTTTAATGTTTATGCAAAAAAAGTTACAAAATGGGCTATGTGCAAGATTTTTAAAATAATTTTATTTTTTTATTTTAAGCAGGTTTAAGGTCCCATATTCAAATAAAAAATATATCAAATAATTTTGATCATAGATATAAAAATAATTAATTTTTAAAATTTTGGTTACGATTTGTTGCTTATTACAGCATTCTACAGATTAACTCCTTTGCCAAAGTAAAAAAAAAAACGATTGACAGTTGGTTGACATATAACCTATACCGTTGCGTTTTTGAGTTTAAGTTCAACATTTAAGTTTCAATCACAGACTAACTAGAGATACGTTTCAATGTACTTACGTTTAAATGATCCTCACAGCAAAAAAGTGGATGTTTGGGACAATTCCTGTCAACCATTTTACACCAACTTTCTTTCAATTCCTTTGGAATGGTAACAAACGTCAAATCTGGTGGGTTAATGTCAGTGTTTGTTCAAAGAGGTATAAAACATTTTTTGGTTCTCTCCACCGCTGTAACTCGTCAGATGCCATGTTGAGTAGCAAAGCCTGCTGCGCTGTCGTTATTAGTGTTATTCCACAATTTCGAAGAGTATTAATCACTATCGTTGAAGCAGTTCTCGGAGTCCGGTATGAATAAGGTGTAGTCGTGAGAAAATCAGTCAAAATCTAGCACTACAAGTCCGTGCAAAGTTAAATCGTAATCCGGTATGCAGTAGCAGTAAAAGACTTCAGAAAAAATTAACCAAAAGCAAAAATAAAACTCAAAAATAAACAACCAAATACAAAATGAAATAGGTTATGTTTTTTTTTTATTGACATGACAGCTTGGCAAAGACACGATTGTAGAATGCCGTATTTATGATCAGTTTACCCTACTGAGAAACTTTTCATTATTATATTTTTATTTCAAAAGATAGATTTTATATATATATTTTTTTAGGAAACGGGACCTTATTCCTTTATGTTAAATAAAAAATTAAACGAAATTAAAAATATTTTTAAAATGTCGTACATAGCCCATTATGCAAAAAAAATTACAAAATTATGCAAAAGAAATTTAGGGTTTCCAGTTTTATGCGTTTCAATACGGACCCGTAATTACCTACCGGTTAACTTAGCATAACATAACGTAACACAGTCACTGGAGTATTTTTTCTTCATTGTGGCGTGGGTCCCTTGGAATATACTCGTTACAAAAACAGACATGAACTTTCATACAAATATTAATAAATCTGGCTGTATGATCAAAATAACCCCTCTGCGTGAGATTAAAAAAAAGAAATTATAGGCTGTACGTTTCAACACTCCTTTGCCTGAGACAATAAAAAAAAACATTATTTGTGATTCGTGTCAGAGAGACTCAGAGAGTATTTGTTCTTTACTCATTGGAGGGTATTCGTGTTAAGTATTTACATAAGTTGCACTCTTTGAGTATGTAGTATTTGTTTAGTTGTACTACTACACTAATATACCTACGTCAGTATTGATCGTCAATTTTGTTCAAGAAAAGAGTTCTGATGTCATCACAGGATGTCATCTAACAAAAAGTAAGATTTTATTTATGAATTATCTTACTTTCATACTTTGTCTGAAGTTAGGTTAAGTAATACTATGGCTACGGTCCGAATGACGATTTTGGCGATAACAGCGCGCCAACGCTAACAGTCTGGTCCGAATGGATGACAGCGCTAAAATCGACAAATGACAGTTATCGAATCGGACCAGAACGTTAGCGCGCTTACGGTATTTCTAACCTCAAAATCTTTGTTTACCTTCTGAAGATGCATTTTTTCTGCTCAAGGAGTTTAATTAGTCATCACCCACGCCAATAACAAAGAAAGAAGAACTTTAAAGGAAAACCTTAAAAAAACACTTTCAATTTGTTTATTTTGACGTACATTTGACAGATGTTTGACAGATCGCTCACAGTGATTACGCGTCGAGGCATGGTCGTTGTTAGCGCAAGATGGCGTCGGTAATGACGTCATGAGTGACGTCACTGTCAGCGCTGTGAGCGCGCTGTTACTTTCCCCATCGTGCATTTTCTCTCTACAACGTGAAATTGGCGGAATTGCGATCACGCAGATTGCCATAATACAAGATTCTATTCTAACAGGTCAATCGGACCAATGTTTGAGCGATAATATCGATATTATTGTCATTCGGACCGTAGCCTGTGTTGCATTTACAATGTTTTGTGTAAGATCAAGTGGCAAACTAGATTACTATGTAGCTGTTCACGGATTATGTTGGCCCTATAGCTCTAAATAGTTTGAATTTGTACCTACATCTACTACCTACAACTTGTAAAAACACAAAGCAATATTTTCACGTTGACTCTATTTTTGTATTAGGTATGGACTCATACTGCCAGGTGCAGCTAAACTTCAAAAGCCCACATTTCAAGCCTCTCGAAATGTTTTTGGAGATGACTCTGGCTCAGAGGATGAATCTAATAAAAAGGCGGTTTTGTTGCGGCCTAGCCAGAACATTAACAGACAGGTACATACATATAAAACTCCTACACTAGGTTCAAATGTGTAACACATTTTAGTTAAAGGTAGAAAACTTGTTGAAACTTAATATTTCACATAGATACCTGATATCATTGATGTGAGGCCAGTGCATCAGGTTACTCCATTTTCATTGCAAAACTTCTTATCACAACAGCACAGAGTGCACCCATGGGGTAACCTAGGTCGGTGGGTCATGTTAGGGGCTGTCCGAACTATAACATTAGATTAGCAGTAACTGCATGAAAGCATTGCCACAGCAATAACGTCGTTGAGTACTCAATGTGACATCGATCAAGCAACGCTTCTCCCTAAAAGAGTAAATATGTAGTGAAAGAATGGGATTCCAGCTCCCAGAAGCATATAAAGTAATGTGTTTACTTTCTGTATTTATAGGACTCTCCCTATCAGAAAGTCTAAGTAACGAAACGTCTAACAGAGCGAAACGCCTAATTCGCAAATCATCCATGTATCAAAACGGCCAACTATCAATAGGTCTACGTAGCAGAACGAACGTCTATACAGGGTGTATTCGTGTTTTCTTTCACCGATTTTAAAATATTACAGCCTGTAAAGGACAGCTTAGCTGAAACCTGAAATGAAAGCAAAACTGAAACCTGGACTCAGACAATCATTCTAAATGATTTTTCCAGTGGAATTTTTCTCCGGAAAAGGGGTTCGAACATTTTTGTATGAAGCCTGGCTTGCCTAAAGTTGCAAGTACATAAAAAGTCGCGTTTTGATGTACATGTATGAAACATATGCCAATCGACAGAGAAAATAATTACAAACAACAAATACTGATTGACAAAATGTCGTAAGTGATATACTTTCTGAGTAATTTCAGTTTGAAAATGTAAAATATAATTAAAAGAAAATTGATTTTTAAATTGATTTAAAGGTTCATTATCATCATTTTAAAGAACCCTGCGTCACGGCTAGTTAGTGCTCTGCCTTACGTCCAAAAAAGGCCGGAGTATTCCGGCTGGTGTTTTCCGTAACGCCAGGCACTAAGTATTAAATTCGCGGATTAGAGGATTCTCGTAATACTAAAATAATAGGATAAAATGTAAAAAATATGTAAAATATGTTTTCGGTGAAATCTGCGTCAAAAAGAATTCTTACAAGCCTGAGTCATCCATCAGTACTTAAAATATCCCACAGAACTAATATGGCGCGAAGGGTATGGGGTGAGGGGATAAGTGTCACGAGCCGCATCTCTTCCCGTCCCCCTCTTTACCATTGTCAAACAAGCACAGAGCTGTTCTTTACCGCGCCAGCAGGGTGTAACTGAGCTTCTGTACGCATGCTGTCACGTTTTTTTATTTTTTATTTATTAACAACGGATGCGCTCTTGACCACAATCTAGCATAATAGCGAAGATGTGGTCGAGGATGTAGCAAGCTCACCCAGAAAAAGCCTATTCACTCGAACTTTAAAGATATTCATGAGCTCCGAAATACAGACGCAGGCAGGGAATTCCATTCCTTAGCAGTGTGCAATATAAAAGATGATGAAAATCGCTCAGTGCGAATCCGCGGGATTTCAACAAGATAAGGGTGGTACCCCGCAGTGCTTCTGGATGTCTGATAAAGAAGGGGGCAGGCGGCATGAGCTCATGCAGCTCCTGTGCACACTCTCCGAAGTATATCTTGTAAAAGACACATAGGCAAGCAACTTTGCGTCTATGAGCTAGGCTTTATAGTTTATTCTTTACCAGCTTCTGGTCATCGATGAGTCTTCTGGCTCTGCAATCCACCGAGTCCAATGTGGGTAGCTGGTATTTGGCTAAACCATACTCCATGCACGATCGCACCTGTGCCTTATAAAGGGACAGCCGTTGATTGGACGTAAAATATCGCTTAACCTTACTAAGGATGCCCAGCTTTTTGGCCACGGTTCTGGCTTTGAACTTGATGGAGGTGCCGAAGTTGAGGTTGGCAGACCACTTCATACCAAGAAGTTCAAGCTCACCGGTTAAAGGAACAGATGTACCTCGAAAAGTAGGAGTCAAGTTAAGTGGACTTTTTTCCTACTTTTCGTTTTAATAAAGAATGAATAGACAGCATGCTTAGAGAAGCTTTGTCACTGCGCTTATGTTAGACGGGCAGGTTGACTCAGTCAGTTTGTCACTGTGACTTGCACCTTGCACAAGCGTTCTCGTTGCTGTAGAAGAAGTTTAAGTTGTTATCTTTTGTGAAGATTTTGTTGTTGACATTATTATTATTTCTTGACTATTACCGTTAGCTGTTTTATCTATTATTATTGACATTTACGCAATGTTACCTCTACCAGTGGGGCCACAAGGATTATTTAGTTTTGGTATCCTGTAGTGGATCAAATGGGACAAGAGGACTTATTAGTACTTATTGCTCCACTCATTTTGTTGAAGTGCTAGCCATTTCTCAGTTCCTATGCTGTCATTGATATGAAGTCAAAATAAAAGTCTGTGTCCTAACCAAACTGGGGAAAGTCTCAAGATTATTAAGTGATCCCCACCGGGAGTCGATTCCGGAACTTTCTCAATGGCCGCGGCGCGGAAAGCGGCCTACAAGGGTCATAGTTCATAGTTATTTATTGATAAAATTACAATTAATTTACATGTCATTTCACAGCATTATGTATACAATATTATTACATTTGTAATAAATTAATATTTGTTATAAATTAATGTTTAATTCCAGTCGAGCGATGTCTCTGCATTTAAGTTAACGTAGTGACTTTCAATTGATTATGATCACGGTGACAGTAAGTGACAAACTGACTGGTAAAGAAAAGCCCTGTGGTTGGTTCTGAAGCACCTGTTCTGGGGGCAAAGAGTGAAAGTCGTAGCTCTTCTAACAGGTACTATAATTATAAACAACTAGCTTTCCGCCCGCGGCTCCGCCCGCGTGGACTACAGGTTATATCGTGCCCAACTGTGGGATAAAATGTAGCCTATGTCCTTTCCCAGGCTCTAATCCAGGGGTTCCCAACCTTTTTTTGTCTACTGCCCACTTTAAGAATAAATTATTTTTTAACGCCCCCCTTTTTAAACATACTTAAAAACCGCTAAGTACTTATAACTGATTATTGAAACGCAACTTTATTGTATTCGGACAGAGTATCTTTTATTGAAAATAAAACAAACATAATCAATTCTTATATAAAAACTAATGTGAAGGTTGAATCTGATGCAGTTCAATAAGTTTGTTGATATCAGGTTCCAATTTACTCAAAAACAGCCGCAAGTCGCCACGTTCGGTAACACGCAAACGATTTCTCTTTTTAGTAAGCAGCGTTGCCACAGCACTAAATCCACGTTCACACAAATATGACGATGGGAATGCTATCAAGAATCGTTGAACAATTGACCACAATCCAGGGTCCAATTGCAGGATCGGTTTTTGTAGCCAAAATTCTTGATATCCATTTTTGAACTTGATTTTTATTTCTTCGTTTGTTGTCAATTCTATAAGTTCTTCTTCCAGCTGAGGTGACATTGCTATGTTGACATTTGAAAATGGATCCAACACCCAGTCTGGTATTTCCAAGTTTAAAATGTCCTGGTATCGTTCGGTGAAGTCAATGTGGAGGTTTTCCAAATGTTGGCAGTAGGCAAACAAGTCGTCGTTACTGCAGGATACTGATAAATTCGGAAAATTGTGAAACTCACGTCTGCCCATATTTTTTTTGTGCAGAAGCAGTTTGGCTGCGAAAGCAGCAACGACATTTTTTGTTTTAATTAAATTTAGTTCATCGCCTTGCAGTTGGAGGTTCACGTCGTTGAACAATTTATACAGGTCTGTCATGTAAGCTATATCATTCTTTGATGTTATGAGCTTGTTGCGCAGTTCTGTATCTTTAGTTTCCAAGAACTCTATCACAGAGTCAAACAGGTTATAAAATCGAATCAGACAATTGCCTCTTGACAGCCAACGAACTTCAGTATGAAGCAACAAACGGTTGAAATCTTCGTCATTAGTAACACAAAGCTGATGAAATAATCTATCATTCAAAGAGCTGCTACGGATTTTATTGAATGCTTTGATGACATATTGCAGTGATTGAAATAGTCGTTCACATAAGTTTCTAGCAACCAAATGTTGTCTATGAATAACGCAATGTATAGCAAGGACATCTGGAATTTTATTTTTTAGGTACGCTATGAAGCCTTTATGGCGCCCTGTCATAGCCGGAGCGCCATCCGTAGCAACTTGTATAATATTTTTCAAAGGAATCTCTTTCTCTTCACAAAACTTTTCCAATGTATTGAATATGGTTTCGCCTTTTGTATCTGTCTCCAAATTTCTGGCAAACAATAGTTCTTCACGTATTTTCTCATCTTTAATAAACCTCACGTAAGATAGCAACAACGCTTCATTAGTTGGTAAAGTGGACTCATCGTGCTGAATTGAGAATTGACTAGTCCTCAGATGATTGCACAATGATTCTTCAATGTTTTCAGCCATTTCATCAATTCGTCTTTGCACAGAATTATTACTCAAAGGAATTTTTTGGATAATATCTGCGGCCGGTTTATGAAGCACAGTAGTTATTACTTCCTTTATTGCTGGCAAAATTAACTCTTCTCCGATGTTGTGTGGTTTGCCTTTTTGAGCAATTAACAAAGGGATATTGTACGAAGCTCGAAGTCCGTCGTCATCTTGCTTAGCAGCCGCCGAAAATAGTTTTGATACACTTGGCTGAGTATTATGCTTCTTCTCTAGGTCTTGAAAATATGCTACATTCTTGTCTTTCTTATCTGGATGCATTTTATTCAAATGACCTTGCAGTCTTGAAGGCTTCATTGCTTCGTTCGAAAATGTTTTTAGACATAGAAGACACAAAGGCGACGACGGGTTTGTGGGATTTTCAATAAATCCGAATTTAATATATTCCGCAGAGTATTGCCGTCTCTTCTTTTTTACTTCCGACATTGTTTTGTTTTGAGAAATACGTAAGTGGTATAATGAAGTACTGCTTATCTATTATGCGCGAAACCGCAAATGAAAATAAAATAAATTTACGTCGTTTATATAGGATTGCATAAGCAGCACGCACCAACAGGAATAAGACAAACGTGCATAAACTCGTTTATCTCATTCGACGCCCAATCGTACTCGACAAGCAAGAACAAGTATTATAGAACCAGCCGATTGATACAGGAATGTACAAATCGGATTATTTAACAAAAACTTGTTAAAACATGATTGCCCACGGTCTATTATATCGAACCGAGTTTGAGCTATATCTTAATTAATATTAGTTGATGTTCACAAGATGTAGTCGAGAGTCGAGAGCTCAGTCGGTATCTAAGAGTCTTCCTAGCTAGGTAGATGAAATTATAAATCGACCCCAAAGCCCTACACAACGCCCCCTTTTTTTTTCTGGGTCTCTTACCGCCCCCCTTTAGGCCTGCAGCGCCCACAAGGGGGCGTTATCGCCCACGTTGGGAAAGACTGCTCTAATCTATCTCTGTACCAAAATTCATCAAAATCGGTTCAGCGGTTTAGGCGTGAAAAGGTAACAGACAGACAGACAGAGTTACTTTCGCATTTATAATATTAGTAGGGAAGTAGGGATATAACGCTTAGGAAAGTGCTATTTGCACGCATATGAACGCATAGTAGGTACAAGAACTTATTCCGCGAGCTCTCTACAATAAATGGCGCAAGACCAGATCTTCAATCATTTCGAATGTTGACATCGAATACCATTTCAAACCTTTTAAAGTGATATTCGAATTATCTTCTTCGAAATGACCGAATGAGAAAGAAGTTGCGTTATGCCAGATCCTCCATGAAGGTCTGCATACCACAGTTCCATTCCCTTCATCCCACAACCTTCGCGCCGCATTAGCGTGATATTTTTCTTGATGAAAGACCCAGGTTTGTAATGAAAGAGTGTATTTTGGATTTTGTTTGATGTGGATATAACCAAAAACTTATTTTACATATGTTGAAGTGCTAGCCATTTCTCAGTTCTTATGCTGTCATTGATATGAAGTCCAAATAAAAGTCAGTGTCCTAACCAAACTGGGGAAAGTCTCAAGATTATTAATTTTACATATGTTTTTGCATTTTATCCTACTATTTTAGTATTACAAGAATCCAATTTAATGCTATTCGTAACGCGTGCTTTAAAATGATGATAATGGACTTTTAAATCAATTTAATCTTTTGTTCTTTGTAATAATTTTCTCTGTCGATTGGCATATGTTTCATACATGTACATCTAAATGCGACTTTTTACGTAGGTACTTGTATGTACTTGTAACTTTAGGCATGCCACCGAGGTTCGATGCTCTTTCAACTTCTTTTTCATGTTTTTTAATATTTTCTGCTTACATTTTTTCTTAAGTACCTTATCGAATACACTCCACTTTGCAATAAAAAACAATCATAACAACGTAAAACACGAAATCCAGCAATGTACGTCGCACTTCGATAGCAGCGCAGCGCGGGGGGATCGCGCGCGGGACGCGGTATCATGATACGTTGCATAGCGCCAAAGTAGGTAAATAATGAAAACTCCATAACTATCATAGCTGATGATAGTTATGGGTAGATTCCGCCATTTAAGTATCTGCTAAGATCACTCATATGGCATATTCAAGATTTTATAATATTTATCTTTGCTGACTAACCGATATTTTTTTTTGTCACAATTATTGTTTGGCAAATTCACCCTAGTGTTTAACTATTGAATGCAACAAGAATATTAGGTATTTATTTGGTCGAAGGTTATGATTTTAAAGATTACTCATACCGCGCGAATGCCGATTGAGTGATCTAAACAAATGGTTATAGATGTGACGAAACGTATAAAAGACGTATAACTTTTGTGGTTAGATATTTTGGCAAATTCATTAAAAATTATTGAACTCAAAATAAAATAATATGATACAGTATAATCTGAGATACACGTTATGAGGTATTCTTCAGTCGAGCCGATTGAGTGATCCAATAAACTAACTGTAACTTTTTTAGTTCAAGTTCGTCAAATTTTTCGCTACTACCATTATATTTCGGCAATTATTTGCTAAATACTCCTAGTTTTGCGTAAAGATTGGAACAACTTTCTAAAAAGATCACTCGTACCACATGCACATACTAATTCAAAGGACTGACTTTGACAGCCTGTGGTCATTAATATACAATAAAACACCCAATCGATTACGAAAAAAGCGCTGGAAACGTTCGTTTTGGTGGTTGAGTCGTGAAAATTTTCTTTAATTTTATTTGTAATTTTATGGTAGTTTGGATCAGTTTTGTAGAAAAGTATAGTGTAAGTATTTTAGTGTTTGTGTATATATTTATTATAATCTTTGTGTATAATCTTCAATATCTGGTAAGTCTCGTAAAATTTTCTTTTACGTAAACTTCTAGCTTTTTAACCCACAAACGTTACTATTATTTTTATTTTTACCACAGAATAAATAATACACACATCAAAAAAAGTTTACGATCAGTAGCAAAATCAGGTGTATTCTTTAAAATATAAATTATTTAAAGAAACTGTTGACGTTTTATGATTTTATAATGAAAATGCACTAAGTAAATAAAAGAATCATTATTAATTATTTACTTTTTATTAACAAAAGCTAGGAAATGCAATTTTGGCTTAAATGTAATGTAATGAAAAATTTGAATTAATGAAAAAACAAACAAAATTTATTACGAAAAAATTAATAGTTAGTATAAAATGACTCCTCCCCTGGCTCGCACACATGCGGAAACCCTTCTGGGCATGCTAAGAATTAAGTTATCTAGCATTTCTTGTGGTAACCTGTCCCACTCTTCAATAGCAGCTGCCCTGATTTCTGACACTGTTCGCGGAGGTGGCTGACGGTTCCAAACAGCTCGCTTAAGAGCATCCCACGCATGCTCGATCGGGTTTAAGTCAGGCGAGCCGGCAGGCCAGTCTAACCTGGTGATGTCGTATTGCTGGAGAGCAGCATCAACACGTCCGTTTCGATGTGCGGGCGCATTATCATCTACCATTATGAATTGGCGCCCGTGGTTGATGCGGAATGGTCTGACGTATCCATCGATTGCAATTGTTTTATACATGGCTCCGGTCATGGTGCCTTGATACGGGATTAAGGGCGTCCTAGCCCCAATCATTATCCCGGCCCAAAAGGACACTGATTTCCCGCCCTGCTGAACGGTTCCAGTGGCAGTTCTCTGCCTTTCAGAGTCGCCAGGTCTTCTCCAGACACGGACACGTTGGTTATCTGGATGTGTACTGATCCGCGTTTCGTCAACGAAGAAGCAGTTCTGCCAGATGCTTTCGTCCTCAATTTCTTCATTTTGACGGAGCCTAGCCCATTGCAATCTGCGCCGCTTCCGTTGCTGTGAGTTCAGAGGTGCTCGCCAGGATCTCCTTGCTCGTAATCCAGCTTGGTGTAAGCAATTTCTAATCGTTTGGGTGCTAACTTCGCGGCCGGTGGCAGCTCGCAGCTCTGCTTTCATTTTAGTAGCGTTCATTGTTGGGTCACGGGCAGCCAGTAATCTGATATATCGCTTCTGAATTGCAGTAAGAACACTTGGGCGACCACTGCGAGGTCGATCAGCTAAATCTTCCATGCCCTGATACCTCTCCAACGTGGTCACCACGCAGGATTGGAATACATGAACTCTGCGTGATATTTCCCTCGTGGAATAGCCTTCTCCACTTAAAGATAGAATTCTGGCTCGTAAAACTGCAGTTAATCCTCTCGGTATCGTTACCAACTTAATTTTTTTTGAATAAATTGAAAATATTGATAAGTTGCGACTATGTCAGATTTCTGAATGAAAGCAAGCAAGGGTTGATTGTCTTTTTAAATGAAAAAACATTTGAATTACGAAATTATTTTATATTTAAATTTCATATTTTTAAATAAGGAATCAAAAGATAAAAAGTGATTAAGTTTTATTCTTCTACAATAAAAAATATTAGCACTTTTCCAAGTGATCGCAAACTTTTTTTGATGTGTGTAGTACTAACGTACAGAAGTCTCACTCCCTAACAAAAGTCAACTTTAGGTATGAAAATTCGCCTACTATTGCAAGCGGCACAGGCTTGCAAGAGAAATTGAAACTTATAGTCGGCCGCTAGCGTTCATATTCTATTGCGCACCGCCGACTCGATGCCGCGTTCGCGACGAGAGCTCAGGGTTAACACTCGCCGCCGATTTAGAGGTAAAATTATTATTGAAATTAATCAAGTAAGATAACAATGCTTATAAAATCAAGAATAACTTTAGTTAGGAAGTGTAGTAAGTAAAAACACAAGTTAACATAACCAATTAACCAACCATGTTATTTGATAACTAGCCTACATATCTACTAACTATAGATACCTACAGACTATATATTGTATTTGTTAGTTTCGTTATCAGTCATTTTAATAACGGAAGTAAATAGTAAACTTATTATTTTGTTCAACACGCAACCAACGACGCGGTAAGCGCGCGCGCGGCGAATGGCAGCCCGCGCTCGCTGGCATACTCAGTATGCCCGCCGCGCGAACATGCCTAAACTGCGGAGTGACACCCCCCTGTTTTTACTATTTATGTTCCTAAGTGTACACAATGAAAAACTGTCGATTTCCTATATAGACGTTCTGGGGCCTGATTTTTGAAACAATAGAATTCCAATTCGCATACGAATTGACAAGATTTGTATGAGATTATCATGCGAATCTTGTCAATTCGTATGCGAATTGGAATTCTATCGTTTCAAAAATATGGGCCCTGCTACATAGACCTATTGATAGTTGGACGTTTTGTTACATGGACGATTTGCTAATTAGGCAGATTGCTCATTAAGCGTTTCGCTCCGTTAGACGTTTTGCTACTTAGACTATCTGATAGGGAGCGATTTATAGTAATGTAAATCCATACTAATACAGGGTGTCCGCCGGCAGATTTTACACTTTAAAAAAATATTAAGATAAAAATATTATTATAATCAAATTTATTTATTACGTATCTTACAGAGGAATCATGCGGATTTTACTTTTAAAAAATCACTTCACTTAAATGGCGTCCGTTTTGCTGCAGGCACTCTTGCAATCTTGCTCTCATGTCGCCAAAAACTGCAGAGATCTGGGCTGATAGCTGCGATCTCGTGTCGGATATTTTCCTGTAGGGACCTTATCGTTGTTGGCGAGCTACTGTACACGCGAGACTTGAGGTATCCCCACAAGAAAAAATCGCAGGGGGTCAAATCAGGTGACCTTGGGGGCCAGTCAGTCACCAAAGCGGCTTATCAGTTTTCTAGGAAAAAGCTGTTTCAGTTTGGCTATTCAGACCCTATAGCGGTGTGTGCCGTGGCTCCATCCTGCTGAAAGTGGGTCCTGTTGTTAAAGCCAGCATGTTGATGCAGTTCCGGTACAAAAAAGTTATCCAGCATTCTACAGTATCTTTCAGAAGTAACGGTTTCACGTTCACCGAAAAAATAAGGGCCAATTATGCCATTGGCAGAAATGGCGCACCAAACAGTGGTCTTTGGGCTATGGAGAGGCTTTTGGTGGACTTCCTTCGGGTTGCTCTCGCTCCAATAACGCATATTCTGTTTGTTGACGTACCTAACCTCCAATATGAAAATGTGCCTCATCACTGAAAAAAATGTTACCTAAACGCGTAGGTGTACAAAATTGTTCCAGAACGACTCTAGCATAATTCTGCCTCTGTATGAAGTCATCTTCTTTTAATTGCTGTATGATTTGCAGTTTGTATGGATGGAATTTTAATTGTTTTCGTAAAATTTTGTGAACCGATGTTTTTTTGATGCCTATTGATGCTGCAATCTTCCGGATAGACTTGCGCGGATTTCGCAAAATTTAGTTCTTACGCGGTGTGCGTTTTCGGGAGTTGTAACAGAAGTTGAAGGGCCTGGCCGAGGGTCGTTTCCGGCTGAAGCTGTTGCTCTGAACTTCTGTACCCACGCCCATATTAACTGGTTTGACGGGCCATCCTTTGTTCTTCGGATATCGAAGTGTGAACAAAAACGACGCCTCGCCACATTGACCGAATCATTGTTCGCAAAATATGCTTCAACCGCAAAAGCGCGGTGCACTCGTGTCCACTGACTCGTGACTATTAAATAACCCGCAACACACCCGCGTCGAGTGATGCCCCGTTCCCCCCGATACGTAAGCTCAGTTTAAAGTATAAAATCTGCCGGCGGATACCCTGTATTATAAATGCGAAAGTAACTCTGTCTGTCTGTCTATCTGTCCGTCTTTCACGCCTAAACTACTGAACCAATTTTGATGAAATTTGGTACAGAGATAGATTAGAGCCTGGGAAAGGAAATAGGCTACATTTTATCCCGGAGTTGGGCACGATATAACCTGTAATCCACGCGGGCGGAGCCGCGGGCGGAAAGCTAGTAGGGTATAAAGTGAAATTAAAAATTATATAATAATATTTTTTTGAAAAAACTGTGATATGTCAAATTTTAGAATCAAACCACTCCTAATCTGTGAATGTTATCAAAATCACTAAAGCAGTTTTCAAGAAACCAATTACATAGGAAATATACACTTATTTAATATAAAACGATTTTATTTAATATTATGGGGAAAAGTAAAAAAATCTTGATTTGATCTTGTTGTCACCGTAGTAGTTCTAGCATGTGAGATAGATGTAGTTTTTTTTGTAATAATCTATTGGTTTCAAAGCTACATTTGAGATTTGCTTCTCCATACTATACGATAGTAAAAATTGCCTGAATGCTTATTGTAGGCTAAAATATCTCAAGAAAAAGCAATATCCGAAGATCCAACTGTGTACCAGTATGATGAAATATATGACTCCATGACAAGTAAAAAGGAAGAAAAGAAAGTAAAAAGCAAAGAAGATAAAAAACCACGTTATATAGAAAACTTGTTAAAAACTGCAAATAAAAGGAAAATAGAAAATGAGAGGAGAGTAGAAAGGCAGGTGAGTGATCAACATGATTTTTGCCACCTTTTTATCTTTAATACAATAACAGTACCTATCTGGACTATGCTTTACAGATTCAGAAAGAGAGAGAAAAGGAAGGGGATGAGTTTGCTGATAAGGAGGTGTTTGTGACTTCTGCTTATAAAAAGAAGTTGGAGGAGATGAAACTTGAAGAGGAGAAAGAAAAAAGGGAAGAATATCTTGAGAGCATAGGAGATGTCACTAAACAAAGGGACTTAGGTAAGTTGAGTTTATAAAATACATACATTATGATAATCCTTGAGGCTTCAAAAATCACAAAACAAGGTAAAGGTCCACCTAGTCCAAAAATATATTTTTACCTCATTTGACACTTCAGGTGAGAATTTTAAAAATCCTTTCTTATTTCCTCGTCTTTTATACGTATAAAAATGGGAAACCCTGACAATTATAGGTGATATTTCACTTTTATATGGAGCTTGGGCCTGGTCATTGTACAGTACTCCATAAGTCGTCATTAATACTAATAATGACATTAGTAGCGTCTATTTTTCATAAAATACATTAGTTTTATTGTAGAAAAATATTTAAGATTGATTATCATTACCATACTTACAATTTACAATGATGGTAGAATGAAATGACAGAAACGCGCGTTCAAAAATCTATCTACCAGTTTAATCTCATGACATCAAAATATTATAAAAAGTTAATTGCTCTGGTGTTATTATTCTTATGCCATTTGTTTTATCCAATATTATAAAGATTTATAAAGATGTTAAATACAAACAAGTCGATTAATTATTAACAATTAAGCATTGACTATTTTGAACGTGAATTGTCAAACAATATGGCAACCTCAGTGTGGTAACTACGAAAACATGTATGATTTTCAATATTTTATAATTTTCTACAATAGTCTAGGAAATGAAGCGGATTTTTCTATGAAGACCCATGCATTAATTCCTCAGTCCATTTTTTTTTTACTAAATGAATGTTTTCCACTAAAACGTGAAACTTGATAAAAATCCAATTTTTTTTCTAAATCAGAACAGTTACTTTTTAAAGAAAACTCTTTTTTTTTCCATAATTTTGACCACAAAAATTCTCAGTGAATTTTTTTTTCTCAAGTGTCCTCATAATGTTATTTCCCATGACGGGTAAGAAAATCCAAAAAAAATTGCATACTAAAATCAAACTATCTTTCACCAAATTAAAATTACTAAAATCTCGTCATGGAAAATTTCTCCGTTCAATTTTTTTTTTAATTATGTTAGATCTTCACTCAAAACGAAAATATCAAAAAAAAACATGCAGAACATCGACATTTGGAGTTGACCAATTTATGTATCGCGCGTTTACGGAATAATGTACCCTATACGTTTACTCATTGAGTACAGTTTAGTGTGTGCGTGGGCGCTGGGCGGAGAGCGCGACGGCGCGGTACTCGATGCAGCGGACGTTGAGTAGTAGCTATTTTGCCGCTTTTGTCAGCGAATAAAAATTCGCCTTTACAGAAAGCGACACATCAAGTTACCCATGACCATGACTCATTTTTATATAGGAGGTGGTTTTGTACAGCGACGTCCGATTCAGGGGTGATAGTAAACATGAAATAAAATTCCAAGAAAAAAATAAGAAAAAATGTTATTATTGCTTTATTAGTTATTACTAAAAAAAACTCAGTACACAAATTATTCATTGCAATATTAGCTGCACATTTTTGTGCTTTTTAAATAAATTCAACTAAGTATATTATGTTATGTTCTCAATCATATATTAGGGATGGTTTTATTCGTAAAAGAGCAACGAACATATTTGTATGGAGCCTGGCATACCTAAACTTTAAGGTGATCACCCTTCGGGAGCCCCACTATGGAAACTGAAAATGTTGTCGGCCACTGATGAAACTTGCGGCAATCGATAGAGAAAAATATTTCAAAACGAAAGTGTTGAATGATAAAATGTCGAAAGTTATATACTTTCGGAGATATAGAGCTTTGAAAATGAAAAAAATATTTACTAAGAAAAATATTATTTCAAGTCCTACTTTCCTTACAGCATTAGATAACGCATTTTTTGAGCATAGAAAAGCATTTTTTACCTTTTATTATTACGTTCAGCTAGGTACAGTCAAGAGCACGCTATACTTGACACTTTGAATCTTATCTTATAAAAGATTTATAAGAATGAAAAAGTATTTTAAAAGTAATAAGTGTTTATTAGATAAGTAGATAGGTAGATAGGTAGATAGACAGGGCCTATCTACTAAATATGTCTTTGTGTAGCCACCCCGGTCTTTGCAGTTTTAATAGGTATTAATAAGAATTTCACATATGTAGGAAAAAATATAAGTAGGTATGTATTGCAATAAGACTACATTTAGATTTATATATAATGTTTATTTAAACTAAACAATCAAATAAAGGATCATTTTACAATCAGGTACAATCAGGTTCTAGACTTAAATACCTACTACAACTGGGTGGCGCAAAAGTCACGACGCGACGCGACGAGGTTGCAATAGATTACAACTCCTTTTTTTATTTAATATTTATTATTGTGAGATAATAAAAATAACACTCATGGAGATAGTTTTGAGTTAGGTTTTAAAAATTACATCACGTAAATGACCACGATTCGTGACTTTTTCGCTACCTCAAGAAAATCCATACATATACACATAACTTTCTGAAATAATCGCATCCGTTTTGAGCAGGCCTGCTTAGATGTCTACTTTGTTGACTTTACAAAAACTATTAATTATTATTTATACACATTTTTGTGCTATCTTAACATACTCATAAGTAGCTAATACATACATCGGGACCTCATATTACTAGAACTTTACTCTTTAATTATTAAAACGACAACACGTTTCATTTTTTAATAATTAAATTAATAAGTAACACGATGATATTTGGTTACTTTTTGTAACATTCAAGATACACTACTTGTTTAATTTTTGTGACATTTAAAATACACTACATACAAGTACATAAAAAGTCGCGATTTTAATGTACACGTATGAAACATATGCCAATCGATAGAGAAAATAATTACAAACAACAAATAATGATTGACAAAATGTCGTAAGTGATATACTTTCTGAGTAATTTCAGTTTGAAAATGTAAAATATAATTAAAATTAAATAATCGTTTTAACTGATTTAAAAGTCCATTTTCATAATTTTGAAGTATCCCGCGTCATTGGATTCTCGTAATATTACAATAATAGGATAAAATGCAAAAAAATGTGTAAAATATGTTTTCGGTGAAATCAATATCAAACATAATCCTTGCTAGCCTGAGTCATCCATCAGTATTTCAAATCCATAAGTATTAAAGAGTATGGGGTGAGGGGATAAGTGTCACGAGCCACATCTCTTCCGGTCCCCCTCTTCACCACTGTTAATGAACCACAGGGCTGTTCTTTACCGCGCCAGGAGGGCGTGACTAAGCTTCTGTACGCATGCTGTCACGTTCGTTTTAATAAAGAATTAATAAGACAGCATGCGTAGAGAAGTTTTGTCACCGCGCTTATGTTAGACGGGCAGGTCAAGTCAGTCAGTTTGTTAACGTGACTTGCACCGTGCACAAGCGTTGATAGTAGCCGGCTTTAAGCGCCTTCCGTAGCATGGAATCATCTTTCTTTTGGACATTCAAGTGTTTCCCTTCTGATCTGGTGTACCCACCGGTTACCTCCACAAGGATTATTTAGTCTTGATATCATGTAGTGGATCAGGGGGGATAAGAGGACTTATCAGTACTGTAGTATGCAGACCTTCACGCAACTTCTTTCTCATTCGATCATTTCGAAGAAGATAATTCGAATATCAATTTCAAAGGTTTGAAATGGTATTCGATGTCATGATTCGAAATGATTGAAGATCTGGCCTTGCACCATTCATTGTTTGATCGTGGTGTATTGAGTGTTTATTCATTGTGTTTAGCTCGCGGAATAAATGTAAAGTCGTTTATAGGCGTGCAATAGCACTTAATAAGAGGTGTCTTAGTTTTCAGCTGTGGATATATTGTAGAAAGCAAATTATATTGTTACGTAGAAGAAACAGTCTTTTGATTATATTGGAGATTTAAGAAGAATCCAGCTGTTTTATTATCTGCCTCCGAAAGGACACCTTGCAGTACTTATTTCTCGACTCATTATGTTGAAGTACTGGCCACTTCTTAGTTCTTATGCCGTCATTGATACGAAGTCAAAATCAAAAGTCAGTGTCCTAACCAAACTGAGGGGTGTTAGCTATGAAGGAGTGACTGTGCCATATTTTTGTGAAAAAGGTATCAAAACATCGGCACAAGTGTATCAAGATACCATTCTTGAGAAGGTAGTTAAGCCCCTTAACAACACCATGTTCAATAACCAAGCATGGTCTTTTTGAACAAGACTCGGCGTCGGGTCATAAAGCTCGGTCCACGCAGTCTTGGTTAGAAGCGAACGTTTCGGACTTCATCAGAGCTGAAGACTGGCCGTCATCTAGTCCCGATTTTAATCCGCTGGATTATGATTTTTGGTCAGTTTTAGAGAATACGGCTTGCTCTAAACGCCATGATAATTTGGAGTCCCTAAAATAATCCATACGATTGGCAGTGAAGAATTTTCCCATGGAAAGAGTGCGTGCTTCTATTGATAACTGGCCTCAACGTTTAAAGGACTGTATTGCAGCCAATGGAGACCACTTCGAATAAGATTTTTATATTTTAAATTGTTTTATATTTATGTATAAAACTAACACACTGTAAAAGTAATAAATATTATTTGCATTAAAAAATTTTTTTTTGACAATTTTTATGGCAAGACTAGGTATTTTATATGTTTTTTTGCATTTAATCCTATTATTTTAGTATTACAGGAATCACGGGGATGCTTTAAAATGATGATAATGGACTTGTAAATCAGTTTAAATGATTATTTTCTTTTAAATATATTTTACATTTTCAAACTGAAATTACTCAGAAAGTATATCACTTTCGACATTTTGTCATTCAGTATTTGTTGTTTGTAATTATTTTTTCTATCGATTGGCATATGTTTCATACATGTACGTACATTGAAAACGCGACTTTTTATGTACTTGTATGTACTTGGAACTTTAGGCAAGCCACCGAGGTTCGATGCTCATTCTGCAGTCCGTCGTCTCTTTTAGTGCTGCATTTTTCTAACGTTTCCACTCCTTTTTTTTCACTGTCACTGGCTCCAGTGAGGTGAGGCTTTTGCCACACAGCACACACAGTTCATCCATGACAACAATTATTTTAAAACACACACGTGCGAATGAAACCACTGATCTCGAGTTAGTGAGTAGCGGTAGCGAGAGAGCGGGCGACGGGCGATCGGCCGCCGTCTCCGCCCGCGCCGCACTCCGGTCCGCCCCCCGCTACACTCCGGTCCGCCCCCCGCTACACGATCATTCACCCGTTCTTGCGCATCGCTCCGTATTATGGTTTACTTCTTTTATGCACTCGATATTTTTTTGGATATTGTGATACATAAAAGAGAAAAAAACTGTGTAATTATTACAATAAATAAAGCTGATAGAGAATTTTTCCACTGCTAGTAAAAATGCAATTTATAAAAATAATATAGTGTATTGGAATATTTTTTGGATTTTAGTGCTTTTCGTACGAAATGACAATAAAATCACTTCAGTGCCAGATATATTAAAAAAACACATTTCATTAAAAAAAGACTGCTAGTAGTTTTACTTTTTTTTTTGATATTTTGCATATTGTTTGTCTACATTAAAATAATATTTCTTAGGGAAAAAGTTTTGACTGAGAATTTTTCCGTATAAAGATATTAAGGATTTTAGAATTTAGGTAAAAATACCTAACTTCGGATATGTTTTTTTTGGATATTTTAAAAAAATGTTTAACTCATGATACTTTATCAAACTGCAAAGTTTTGTCGCCTGAGAAATTATTGCGGGGGTCCACTAGCTTCCTTTCTTAGACTACAAATCGATAGAGAAAAAAATGATTGAAGATCTTCTGGGGTTTGGCTTCCTTCACTCTGGGATTTTTGAAATTTTTTGATATTTTTCCAGGAATAAACTATTTATTTTTTATTTTTCTGGATACTTTACAAAGACCAGGTCCATTTTGAAAAATCACCTTTAAACCTTCGCGCGATTCTTGCATACCGTATGTGCATGATTAGTATCGCACGCGCCGTAAACCAGCTCGCGACGGGGTGTGGCTCAGGCCAGCAGACCCACGGAACTTAAACAATGAATTAAGGTATTCTATGTATGCCAATATGCCTTTCTAGTGCCTATTGATGCCAAAAGAACCATATCTAGTGCCATCATAGTTTAAGAAATATAGGTCGTTGTTTGTGGGTCTGCTGGACGGATATCAGTCCAGCAGACCCACCTCTCGTACACGGAAACGGCTAAAGTTAGAGACATGGTTCTAGTTCTAAGGTTTAATGCTTCATTAATGCCATCAAAACTAGTGATACAAGCGTTTCGGAGCTATAAAACGATCTTGGTACCGTGTGCCTGCTGGGCGGAGGGTTCAACGCAGCAGACCCAACACGATAGCTCCATAACTAAAAGGTAATTGATATGAAATCTCAAATCGAGATTTAGTGTGTCATTAGTGTATAGGCATACGTAGAATACCTAAATTCATTGCTTGAGTTCCGTGGGTCTGCTGGCCTGAGCAAACACCGCAACGAGCCAGCTATAGTCAGTTTTGTTGCTATTTTAATAAAACTTAAAAACATTGGCTTTTGATTTTAAAAATTATTTTTTCTTCTTTTATTCAGGTGGTTTCTATCGCCATTTATATGAACAGAAGTTAGGAACAGATAAAGAAACAGAAAATAACAAGGTTAATGAGAAAGAGTGCAAAGATAACGAAAGTGAAGGAAGCCAAACCCCAGAAAAACCAGAAACCTTTAAAAACCAATCAAAGAAATTTGATAAATCAAAGAAATCTTCAGACAAATCCAATTCATCCACAGCAAGGAATTATAGGAAAAGAAAATCATCTTCTGAAATTAATAAGCAGTTGTCTGAAGGGGAGATTGACGATTCTGAAGATGAAATAAATCGAGTTAATCTAACAGAAATTAGAGAAGCAAAACGTTCAAAACAGGTGGAAGGAAATATTGATGCTGATTCAGACTTCTCCGTAGATGAATCTAGTGATGAAGACGAAATGAATAAAGATAAAGACACTCAAAAGCAGTCCAAGGATGAAATTACAAAGATGCAAGAACCTAATCAAAGTAAAGAAGCCCTTGAAAACAGCAAATCGAAACCAGAGGATAATAAGAAGCTTGAGAAACAAAAAGAAAACAAAGAACCACCAAAACCCAAAGTTGATATTTGGAAGAAAAGAACTGTGGGTGAGATTTTTGAGCAAGCTTTAAAAAGGTATTATGAAAGAAAAGCTGCTAGAGGTTTTTAATGAAATCATTTATTTTTATACATATATTGTAAAAACACAATATTGGTAAAACGCACTTAAGTTGGAATAAAATAAACTATACTTATTTCAGTTTTATTATTGCCTGTTATACGACGACATAGTGAGCCTTGCAGTGAACTGAAACAATAAAAACAAGTTACTAGTACCTTTGATCAACAATACAACTAGATAAATGGGCCAATTACAAAATCAAAGCAAAATGCTGTCTGCGTCAATAAAATTTAAAACAGTTTTTAGTTCTACCTAAATACCTAATTAAGAAAGTTCACTAATTTTGAATGTAAGCTTTCTGTATTCTCCGTTGAAAATAAAAAAATACTCGTGAAAGAATTATTTCGATGCGTCAATTAGTTTCCAAGATAGAGAATTTTAAAGTGAGCGCGCGACGACCGGCCCGCGTCCACACGCGTGACGTCATAATACAACACTCGCTCAGCCCGTTCCCGCTTCCGTACCGCTGCTGCCTTGCATTGTTAAGTGTTCTGTGCTTGCGTTTCACTATAAATTATATATTAATTTTTTTTATGTCCAAATTTTCAAATCCAGACACTAACTTATTTGGCTTGGCACCGACTTCAAAGAGATCAGTAAGTACTCGGTAGCACATTAAATGATGTTGTCTTTGTTCGCTTTTTTGAAGTCGGTTTCATTTTTTTTCTAAAAAGTTATGTTTCATCGCTTCCTTTTTTCTAAGAGGTTATTTATTTTTCCATTTTTAGTGTAAATAATAGAAATCACATGAGAAACATTTAGGCCAGTGTTCACCAAAAATTTAACCAGCGATTAGCAGCTAACCAGAGATTTGACAATGTCATTTTCATACATTTTTTTTGACATTTTGTCCGATTAGCTTCTAACCGCGGTTTAACCGTTGGTTATACTCTTGGTGAACACGGGTCTTAAAGTGCCATTAAATTCGAGGGTTTTCCTTGATTTCTCTAGGATCCCACCATCAGATCCAGACTTGCTGATAATGTAACCACCTCTGAAATATACTCTTTCGAACAAAAAAGAATTTTGGAAATCGGTCCACAAAAAAAAACAGACTTCAAAAAAATGAAAAATAAAGATACTGTATTTAATGTGTTACTTACCTTCTGATCTGTTTGAAGTCGGTGCGAAGGCGGATGTACTCGTAATGTATCTATAGCCTATCAAACTTATTTAGCTTGGCATCGACTTCAAACAGATCAGCAGGTACGTAGCACATTCAATGCAACGTCTTCATTATTCGTTTTTTGAAGTTAGTTTATTTTTTAAATAAAATAATAATTTATTTATCTATTTGTAAATAATAGAAAATACGTAAGAAACAATGTAAGTGCCTATTAAATTCAAGGGTTTCCCTCGGTTTCCCTGGGATTCCATCATCAGATCCTGACCTGGTGATAATGGGACCACCTCTGGAGTATACTCTTTATAACAAAAAAAGAAATTTTAAAATCGGTCCATAAATGGCGGAGAAATCGGTGAACATACATACATAAGAAAGAAAAATATACATATAATCGAACTTAGAACCTCCTCCTTTTTTGAAGTCGGTTAAAAAAGATACATACAGACGAACATAGAACTTTCTCCTTTTCTGAAATCAGTTAAAAACAAAACACTGCGCATGTAAACTACTGCTACTACTCGTACAGCTAGCAACTTGCGACTAAGCGGAGCGCTGGAGTTGGAACATGACCTCACAAACAGTCACGTGACCGTCAGCGGAACGTGATATTTATGCGAACTTTGAATGCATGTAAAATCATAACTACTTGGTATTTTTAAAACCACTTGCCAATATTTTGCGAAATATGAGAGTAAATCCTGAAAAAATTTACATTTTCGAAGTGACATAGCTTGGCTCCTATAAATACAATGAAGCTCAAATTGTAGATAATTTAATACAGTTTATAAAAATAGAAAAAATTGTTCGAAAAAAAATTATAGTTTTGGTCCTGGAGAGCAAATAGTGAAAAATTTTCTAAAATTTCTAAGTTTTTTTTTTCTTCAGTTTTCACAAGTTTTTCCGAAGTTGCAAATTTGAATTTACACTACCCTAACAGACCCATACAACATAACATACCAAAAATGTAGAACTACATCACGCTTTGCGAATTTAATATCTTTATGCGACGGCCTAAATCCATTTTACCTTCTTTATGTTTTTTGTGATTGTGAAAGAACTGCTAGTCTCACAGACTTCGTTTTGGGCTGTAATAAAAGCCTAATAAATGTACTACAAAATATTACTGTAACTTTTCTTGGTAGGGCTTTGCTAATATTTCGCGAAATAAGTGAGTAAAACCTGAAAGTTTCAATTTTCGAGAAAAAAAGATCATTTTCAAAGTGCCATAGCTTAGCTTCTATACAGTCAATAGAGATGTAATTGAGCTCAAATTGTAGGTAATGTAATGCAGTTTATAAGTGTATAAAACATTGTTCGCAAAAAATTTATAGTTTTGGCCCTGAAGAGCAAATAGTGAAAAAAGTTTCAAAATTTCGCAGTTTTTATCGATTTTCTCAATTTCCACAAGTTTTTCGAATTCGCAAATTTGAATGTACACTACCCTAACAGACCCATACAACATACCAAAAATGCAGATCTACATCATGCTTTGCGAATTTAATTTCTATTTCCAACGGGCTAATAGTCGCCGACCCGATATTTTGGTGGTCTATTATTGATCGAAGATTAGTACATGAATGTTTTTGTAAAGCAAAAAGCAGATGTCCAAATTCTGTGGTACTTCTTCTAAAATATAGGCTTCTATCTCAAGACCAAAAACGCGTCGTGGCCATTTTAACGGACTTCAAAAACGAGGAGGTTCTTTTTTCGACTGTATGTGTATTTTTATAAGAGCTTTACGTTATTGTGTAAGGGCTACAACACGAAATCACTTCATCATGGCACCAAGATGGCGCTGGACAATTATTTTGTAACAAAACCAAAATACATATTATAATGAGAAATTGTTCAATCGGAAATTGTACTCGGGAAATCACAAGAGCAATACAGACATTTTCTTTTTTCATAAAACGTTACATTAATGAGTGGGCCAAATGTGGATGGACATATTAAAAGGTGAGATTTAAGCAATATAGGTAGTTTAAGGAGGCTATTTCATCAAATACCACCATATTCATCTACTGTAGGCCGTCTGCATTGATCAGTCAGCGCCTAATGATGACGTTATCAGGGTCACACGAACACTTTTGAACCTTCAGATGTATGTGTAAGCATATTGGCAACCCTCGCGCAAATTCAACGCGAATAACTCGGAGTCGTACGCGCCGGAGTTATCGAATGGAGGCCGTCCTCATTGATCAGTCAGCGCCTAATGATGACGTTATCAGGGTCACACGAACACTTTTGAACCTTCAGATGTATGTGTAAGCATATTGGCAACCCTCACGCAAATTCAACGCGAATAACTCGGAGTCGTACGCGCCGGAGTTATCGAATGGAGGCCGTCCTCATTGATCAGTCAGCGCCTAATGATGACGTTATCAGGATCACACGAACATTTTTGAAGCTTCATATGTATGTATAAGCACATTGGCTACCCTCACGCAGGTATACGGAATTTCGTGTTTACTTACAGAAAAAAATTCATAATGGTTAATTCATGTACTGGAGTAAAAATGTTGTAAGTACATGCAATAGTTTGGAAGTTAAGATAACTTAAATTTCATTTTACACTGAAAATTTATGTAATATATTCGTTTACTAGCATTTCGCTCGGGACAATTTTCCCGTGGGAATTCGGGAAAATTATGTAGCCTACTCAGAGATACTGTAGCATCCTAATGGTGAAAGAAATTTTGAAATCGGTCCAGTAGTTTTTAAGTTTATTCGTAACATACAAAAATACAAATCTTTCCTCTTTATAATATTGGGCGTGCAAAAGTTTAGGAGATTGGGGTCTGGGATATTTCATTTCATTTCATTTATTTCAACTTTTGATATAGAACCTTACAGATAAGTGCTTGAGGTTCCATATCATTTCATAGTAAGAATTTTCAAATTCGATGAATGCGGCACGTGGGCCTGCTGCGGCTCATTTAAATCAAATACTACTGTTCATATTAAAATAATAACTAACATACCAATGAATTCTGAGACAGGATCATTTTCTCCTTCAGCTCTCATTGTTCCAGTGATTTCTTCATTTTCAACCATTGGTAACACAAGCTGAACAAATTCTGGGGTATAAGGAGGTGCTATGGCATCTAAAACCTATGATAGAAAAATATAATAAGAGCTGTTTAGTAATGTGTTTAATAATAAAAATTAAACCGCTTTCAGTTTTTTGAAAGCAAAAAATAATAACCCTTTTTTTTACCAGCCCATACACGTCCTCACCGAGGGGCACGGGCCTCCCTTCGAAACACGAAGGGGATTTAGGTCATAGTCCACCACGTTGGCCCAATGCGGATTGGTGGACCGCTCGTCTTTCGAAAATGAATTTTCTTGGACGGGCGGGTTTCATCACGATGTTTTCCTTCACCGTTAAGCAAGTGATAATTAGAAATCCGTACATAAATCCGAAAAGACGAATTTAGTGGTACAGGCCCACACCAGGATTTGAACCCGCGACCTTCGGATTACAAGTCTGGCTCATTACCAACTGGGCTATCACTGCCTAAACCTTTTTTATGAAAACTTAATAACTAAGTTCTTAAATGTAAGTATAGCTAAGTAATTTTGAGTCGGCGCCAAACAAGCTAATTAGGTTAGGGGCGTGTCACGCCGCGCCGCCACCGCGCATCACATTTTAAGCTTGTTTGGCGCCGACTCAAAATTACTTAGGTATACTTACATTAGCTAAGTTTTCACAGGTGTACAGAGTATAATTGGGAACAGGCTTTGTTTAAATTCAAGTTCGAAAAAAAAACGTCCTATCATATAGGCTACTTTTTACGGAAATGAAGTTAGTAAACAATAAAATATAAACAAAAACCAGAATACTTTTAAGGCGGTTGCTGTGAAACCAAAATTGAAAAAGTCCCACTAGATGGCGCTGTTCTTAGAATTGGTAATTTCGTCATGATTTTGTCGATTATTTCATAATTAAGACAAGTTTTGCATAATGTTTTGAAATTGCCGAAAGCCTGTATCTATCTTTGACTGTTATAGTAAGGATTCAGTTTATTTTAATGTTTTATTTTCCCATGTATTGCGAAAACGTGCAATAAAAGTTTATTACGCACACATAGACGTTCGAATTGAGAGTTTCATTCATAAATTCTCGCGTATTTATCTGTCAATTTACTGGTAGGAGGCGTTTTATCTGTCAGATTATTAGGAATCTAAATACAAATCAAAATTTTGAGTTCGTAACTTCTCTAGCATATTGGTCACTTATCACTATCATTTTCAGCGTGTTTTTACGCTCAGTTCTCAAAAGCCGCTTTTCGATTCTTGAGCACACAAAATTCAGTTAATTGACAATCTGAATGCGGTCAATGAGGTTAGGCAACCTTCTGAAGAATTAAAGCGTGATGGGTGACCGTTTTTGTGCTTCAAAACATTCAAAAATAAATGCAATCATATTTAAAAGCAGTATTTAAGGTTAGGTACCTACCCCATTCTAAAAGTTTACTATGATAGGTGACTATTTTTGTGCTTCACTTAGCAATACCTTTTCGAAGCCGAAGCGGATTGTTAGTAGGCACCTATATATATCTAGGTAGGAAATCTGGATTGCGTCATGGTGTTGAAAATTTAAAAAGTCCAAGCTCATATTGTACATTTCGCAAAATGTTATATTCGTAAAATGTCTTTTTGTTAAAAATGACTCACATATTATTTTGAACTAAATTACGTCTAGGCGGGGTCTCACGGGAATTACGTCTCACGGGGAGGTGAGGCCACAGGCTAAGTCAAGCTGCCTATAAAGCGAGGACAAAGGTCGAGCTTTACATAGAACCCCAAAAATGCAAGGTAGCCGAAATTTTTCAAGTTTTTTTAATTTTAAATATTGATATGGGACATCCACTTTGAAACCCAGATTGACGGATATACGTTTTTACATAATAATAATAAACGTTACACACTCAAAGGCCCACATTAAGGTTTTCCCTTGTGTCGTGGGTCCCTCGGAACACACATAAAGACAAACACAAATACCCATGACCCGAGAACAAACATTTGCTTTTCACAGAAATATTTGCCTCGACTGGGAATCGAACCCAGGACCCGTCGATCAAGAGGCAGCGCCACTACCACTAGACCAAACTTGTGTGTCATAAATGTTGCTATAGGTAAATTACAATTCAAAATGACGGACATAATGTTTGTAAAAGAAAATACTGTCAAGTTTATGCCTCCCTGAAAGCATACCAACTGCGACCAGCTTAAGCATAAAATATTTCTTTCAAAACGTTTCGTGTTAAGGGATGGCTTTGCAAAAATTTAAACCCTGATTCAGACTATCATTCTGAACTTTTCAGTGGAATTTTCCACTCATTTCACGTTATATTGATTGTTACATCAGATTTCACTCGTTTTTTTTGTTATCCTGGCTGTTACACTTGTGTAACCACGTCGAAGACCCTTTCCCCGTTAGTATCAATGCAGAAGAGATCGACTATCGAGTATCGATGTAACACATTAGAATGTGGTTTTGTATTAATAAGTAAAATATTCAAAGTTGTGCTTTTCTGACTATGCTATTTCATAACGGTATTATCTGAACTGGTAGCGAATTAGAGTATCTATTTTTCGGTTTGAATGAGTCAGGGTATTTTAACAATTGTCGACTAATAACCCTCTTAAATTTGAAGTCTATAAGTTCGTTAAAGTCCCATAAAATCCACTTGATGAAATTAAGGGCAGAAATTTTACAGCCAATGGATATACATCGTGTTATATCGTCTCTACAATAAACATCATAACAGTTACAAATAATTCTTAATTTGTGGTTTTACTTTATTAGTCAGGTCAAAAAAAATTGCAAAGAAATGTAGTTACATTTTTCAGAATAAATGAGAGATAATATTTTTTATCAGAATAAAAAGACAACATACAGCCTGTCCACCATATTTGGTGGAACACCAATCAAAACGACATACTACGTTACGTCGGCAAGTGACGGCAAGTGACGACAACCCAATAAAAAGAAATCCAAAATTAAATTCAAAAGTAAGATGGTCGCAAATCTAGGAATCAGTGGCGCGGTTAGTCATCCATTAATGTCATAGATTCATAAACTTGACATTAGTAAACATGACAGCCTTGCGCTTAAATTTAAAGTATTAAAATTAATTACATTGCTTTTAAATAAAATTTAGCCCAGGAACTTAAAAATTGTGTCAGTTCCTAAACATTCTTCAGAACTTTTTTTCTGAAAAAGGGTTTTTTTAATAGGTACACATTGTTACGTACAGACACCGTTTTGATATTTCATTTGTATCTTTCAAACATCTACACGAGGAAGGAAGGATTACACTATTTCTCTGTTATTTCTCCTTAAATTGATTTTCTTCACAGAAATAATTTGAAAATTTGTTTTTTAAATCACAATGAAGTTTGTTTTCTTTAATAATTAATGTTTCAATAGATTATATTTTTCGCAAAGGTTTATTATTCCAAAAAAAAGCAAATATCAGCACCAGCCAAATATCAGAACGGAAGAACTTAACAACACGGATCTTAATGTCGTAATCCTCTTGAAATTTTTTGCTAGTAGTTCACTACTGGAAACGGAGTTACATAATATTTTGACTATGAATATTTAGCTTATCATTACGAAAAACATGAGTGAAAATTTTTGTTAAGTTAAACGATTTTGGTGAAAATAAATATTAAAATGATGTAGACAATGTATTCAAAGCTAAAAAATAATTCGGTATGTGCTAGGTACCTGTCATTACACCACTCTCCTCATCAATCTATGGAATTAATAAAAAAAAATGTTGGCAGCCATATTGGTTTACAATGATACCGAATGTATTAAACTATATAATCATCCAAACTAAAGGTGCGCACCTACAAAATTTTAGATCAATCAGTCAAAAGGAAGGGGTCAAATTTCAATTACTAGATAACAAGGCAAGCTAAATAAAATCATTTAAAAAACATTCTGATGTGTTTTATCGATAATCGATGCGATGTCTAGTGTGGTGTTACCTATGGGAAAAGTTATCTTTGTGTAAAAACCAGTGTTGCCACAAGGAACGAGTGAAATCTGGTGTCACAATCAGTGTAACCACGAGAAACGCGTGGAAAATTCCGCTATAAAATTGTTCAGAATGACAGCTTGAATCAGGGTTTCAGTTTGTGCGAAGCCGTCCCATACATTTTCATGAATCGTTTTGGAAGACATATTTAATGCTAAAGCAGGTCTCAGTCAGTGTGATTTCAGGAAGGCATAAAACTTGCCAGCGTTTCACATAAAAATTACCCACGTCAATGACCCAAGTTTTTGTCTCGTTCCGTTCCTTTTGAAATGCTTATTTTAAAGGTTTCCTGTTTTAAAATTAAATTATTTATTGAATTATAGTCAATTTTATATTTAAAAATTATAATAATAGCGTAAATCATAAACATCCAAAAATCTATATCGCCTTCTGTACATTGCGTAGCGCTAAAGTAGATAACAATACCTTCTTTAAATTTCCGGGAAGAATGGTTATTTGGAACCGATCATGATCTATGGTTTAAGAAATTTATTTTTCAAAAGAAATTGCATAGTTCACTTACTGAGAAATACAATTGCGGATACTTGCTTACAAAACAGTTATGTACAGATATTATTTAATATACCCATATCTGTGATCATATATTACACTTATACTTTGTATAAGCTCTACAGTGTATGTCTATAAAAAACATATTAATAAAAATATCATGGATTCCAAATTGAAAAAACAATCAAAAATTAAAATAACCTAGTAAGCCAAAGGTTGTACATAAGTTTTTTTTTGAAAAGGACATTTTGCGAAAAAACGTTTTGAGAAAAAGAAATAATTAGCCTGACCACTTTTTGAAAATGTCCTTTTTCGAAAAGGATATTACGCGAAAAGAACATTTTGAGAAAGGACATTTTAAGAAAAATGTCATAATGAGCCTGAACACTTGAGGATATATCGTATTAAATTATAAATAACTAGCTTTCCGCCCACGGCTCCGCGCGCATGGTCTACAGCAGGGGTGGCCAACTTGATTATACCCACGATCTCCTGTTTACTAACGAAACCCTGTGTGATCTACCAATTACATACTTCTTGAAATCTTAAATGAAACAGTATAGTTCAGTACACAATCATGTAGTATTATTTTTATTATATTAAGAGAAAAAACTTGAATGTGAAATATTTTTTATTTTTTTGCCTTGCCACGATCGACTGGACTAACAGTCGCGATCGACCGGTTGGCCACCCCTGGTCTACAGGTTGCCCAGCTATGGTATAAATCGTAACTTTTCCCAAGGTCTAATCTATCTCTGTAATCGGTTTAGTAGTTTAGGTGTGAAAGCATACTTAACTGAGAGACAGACAGACACACAGAGTTGCTTTCGCATTTGTAATATTAGTCGGGAATTAGGGATTTGAATTCTTCTTCTTATCGTGTAGGTAAAGTCAAGTGTGTGGCAAACTTGGCTGGTGTTTCTAGGGATTTGAATTAATAACTAATCATACCAGGTTGTAAAAAAAATGAGAGACTCGTTTAGAAGTTTTTTAAATCAACATTTTATTTTCCAAAACTATGATAGCGTTTGTAGCGTTTATGATGGGCTGATATAAATTTTTTCTCGTTTTGTACTTGTTGGGCCCTTTATAAGACGGTGGATCTTGGAAGGCATTCTTTTGGCAGCATGCATGTTTTATAAAAATTAGTCTTGTCCCAATGCCCCCTTCCCGATGTTCTGAGTTGACCCTGTATCTGTAATGAAATTATTTCTTAGTTAGGTACTTACTCTAGAAAAAGGCAACGAATGAGCCTGTCAAATGCTCATTGATTGCAAAAATGAAGTTTTTAAAATAATGAGCATATTAAAAACACTCAAAAGCGGGGGGCTTGTTTCTCTTTATAAGGCGTTTCTTTTTATAAGGCGACTTTGATAAGTAAACGAACCTTTAGAGTTTAGAGGCTAATTTTCTTTAAAACTAAAAACTTTCCTCAAAGTACCTATTTGAAATTCTCAAAATAAATTCGACTTCTTAAATTTTAATACCTGCTTAGTAGGTAAATCAGCTGATAACTCGAGTTGAATGGAGAGGCAAACTATTGTTTTCACATTTTGACCTGATCCCTGGGAAAAGCTTTTCAGTTTAGTGGGAAAACAGAACGGGACCCTTTCTACGGCTACAATAAAATGAAAACTTGTTGTAGATTACTGTTACTAGAATTTTCACTTATTATACCTACCTACGGCTTACAAATACTTACGACGCATTTTTTGGTTCATGTTTTAGGAAAAATATAGTTCGAGACAGCTTGGGATTCGGCCTCGGTCACGCGTAAGCTGTTAGGTGATTTGCTTATTTCAATTTAATGGCAATCGGACGTTCTTATGAACAACCATTTGTACCATTCTCAAATTAGAGGAAATACAAAATCTACAAAAATTATAATCATAACAAACAAATCAATGACAACTTGACACATTTCATAATCTGTGACATTAATCAAAATGCGTTTGAAAACTATACATTTCGGATAAAGCCTTGTAAAAAATTAAAATAAATAAGTATAAGCGTTTCTAAGTAGTTTTTGTTATATATATGTTACCTTAAATTTAATTAAAATAACGCGACATTTAACTCATTTTACATTAATTTTTATGAAACAAAGTTAAACAGTATCACGTCTCAGAACGGCCAGTTTATGTATGGCGGGAAAGATTTCCTATCTATGTATCTGTCAATTTCTGTAAATGTAACGCACACAAACAGAAGCTAGGCAAAAATTTTAATAATTTCGAAGACTTATAATTTAAAAATGGTTTGATTTATTAATAATTTTATTTGGTTGCCGAAAACTAGATTTTTTAAACAACTTTTCAAAGTAGTTTGGAGAATCTGATATACTTTCAGTCCGGCGTGTATTGGTGAAACGTGTTGTATGAAAATGACACCTCAGCAACCGCCTTAAACTGTCTTTTTTACATAAGTACAATACAGAATTTCAGCTTTGTATGAACCTTAGATCCAAATTTTGAAACTATTTTCAATAGAAAGAACAACAACAATAACCCATCTTATAATAAAAAAATATATATACAGGGCTTTAGGTAAATCGCTTTCAACCTGGTTAGTCAGTCCATTAAAACTGAACAACTTCCCCTAGCAACATAAGTAGGTCAAAATACGAAAAAAAAATTTTGATCTCCCATACAAAATGCGCTATATGCCAAGTTTGTATGGGAACTCAACATTTTTTTTCGTGTTTTGACCTATGTTCCTTGGGGAAGTTATTCAGTTTCATGGACTGATTAACCACCCGAGAGGTTGAAAGTGATTTACCTAAAGCCCTGTTTATGTAAATCCTAAAGACTACATACACAGAGAAAATGTAAAGTGTCAAATCTAAAAATGACTATGTTTTAGACTTGTTATAAGTATTAGATGTACCAACCTCTGTAATAAAATATCTTATGAGGGATATGTCGGTGTCACCGCGTTGCCAGCATTGTTTGATATAACGCAGTACAGGAACCACGCATCCTCTGCTAAGCAAGTTTACCATGCGATCTAGGAGCATTTTCTTCAGTTCCAACTGAAACGACGGAAGTGACAGAATAGTACATTGTTCATCAAGGGAGGAAAGGGACCTATTACTAGCGAGGGAGCAGACTTTCTCCCGACTGCTACATAGTGCTTTATACTGCATCTGTGAGGAACATTCAGACTTGTATTGTTGAATGTATTTAATAAAATTAAATTAAATTTTTAGCATGGAGTACATTGACCACATGGTGCTTGGCTTATATATTGTAGATTTTTCCCAATAATACGCTGTTAAAACATTTTCTGAAAACGATTGCGCCTTGTTTTTCAATTTTCAAACCATAAACTGGTCATAAGTTTGGTTGTATTTTTTCTTCGATTCACCCGGTAGCAAGTTTAAAACAGCTGTTTCTGCAGATGCTTTTAAGTTTGGCGGCATCATCCATCTCAACATCACTTTCAGTGCTAGAACTCAACATTTTACTATAATTGCAAAATAAACTCAAAACGTAACAAACAATTTAAGAAAATTTCACAAATTTGATCAAAATTTCGCGCTTCTTTTTTTTATGAAGACAAAAGGATTTGAGGTCAGTGGCAAGGAGATTCCGTATCTCCTTGGGCAGTGGTGAGGGCGCGCGCCATAGATTAGAAACACGTGAGAAATGAAAATTAGTACATTTTTTCCTCCCGCTAAAACACGATAGAAATGGATTTTCATACATTTTTTTTTCCTCCCGCTTATTTTGGTCGAGGAAAAGACTAACGTTCTCTTCTCATTTTCAGGGAATAATGACTACTGTTCCGATCAGATGTATCTAGTATGAATTATTTTAATAATATCAAACTTGTCTCTACCTATTTCCGCAACTACCTCTACTTATTTAACAAATTTTTTCTGGAAAGTTTTAATTTTTTTCTGAACAGTAAAAAAAAACCGGCCAAGTGCGAGTCGGACTCGCGCACGAAGGGTTCCGTGCCAGTATCTATAAAAACGGCAAAAAAATCACGTTTGTTGTATGGGAGGGATTTATTTTTTTCTATTTTTTAGTTTTTTTTGGTATATACGCACGGACGGATAGTGGAGTCTTAAAAATAGGGTCGCGTTTTTACCCTTTGGGTACGGAACCCTTAAAAGACCGAAACACATCGACTCCATGCGCGACGCGTGTCTACCGGTTGTACATGATACGTACTGTACCCTTCGATCAACTATAAAGAACTAGATACACAATCCACAACAAAAAAGTTCCCTCACTAAATGATCACCTACTTGACGTTTTGGGTTGTCTTTTCGTTTAGTAGCATTCGTTCGTTCCGAAAGTAACCATGCCTCAGTGCGCAGTGAAAAATTGTAAAAATCACACCTCCAGAACATTAAAGGAATATGGAATGATATTTTTTAAATAAGTAGTTTTGTAATTATTATATGTGAATTGAAATTATCTTGGTATTTGGCCAAGAAAAGGTTATAAAACATTTTTTTAGTTTAATTTTATAACATTCGGCGAGAGTATAACCCTTTAAATTGAATAGACACTAGCGGAACTTACAAATCCATACCGTTGTATTTCAACATCATTTGTTCGGGTTATGCAGTGACTCTGTTCTAAAACAAATAGAGACGCTTTTTTTTCTATTGTTTTTTTTTTCATTTTCATCTGTGTTATAAAATTTAAGTGTAAAGAGTATATATATTAATTCTGTTTTCTATACTTACATTAAAGGTATTATGGCAAAACCATTAATCATATAAAATTGAATTTATTAAAAAATTTAACGTGCGTGACGTTTACAAACATAAAGTTTTATTGGATTTTTAGTTTTCCTAGAGATCCTGTGCGATGTGGACAGTGGACATACGTGGTCGCACGTCAAAGATGTGAAGATTTTTTCTAGCCGTCGCAAAGTAGTGTCTTTTGCTCCAAGCATTTTTTAGAAAGTGACTCGTATGTCATTACAAAAGGAGTCAAAAGGTTACACAAAACAGCTGCACCTCGAATAGTATGTACCTTTTTATCACTTTTGATTTGGAGTTTCTTGTATTGAATAAAATAAAAAAAATATGTTTCATCTTCAGGACAAAGATGATGACAGCGAAGAAGACAAATGTTTTTTTTTTGAGTTAGTTGCTTTTTTTTAAATAAATTATTACTTGTACTTAAATATCTATTTAGTTTCATAGCTAATTTCCTCTCTTAAATCTCAATAGGTCTTTTCTGTTCAAAAAATTATACTAAGTTTTAAATAAGTAAAACATAATATATGTGTTGTGTAATCGGGAAAGACATAGTTCTTTTCTTTTTTTATAAGTCATTTCATGTTTCATAAAAAAATAAGCATAGAATATTAGGTTTATAAGCAATAATTAAGAAGAATGGCGGCGGCTGTGATTATCATTTGTAATGTATATTAATCGTCGGTTAATTTAAAATGAATGTGATTTTTTTAATAATAAAAAACCATAAAAACTAACATAAAAGTAAGCGGCTGAACCAATTTTGATAAATCATATCTGAAATCCAGCGCAAGAAGAAGCTTTCGAATAAAATAAACTGCACCATTAACATCATCCGTTTAAGAGCTATGATGCTCCTATACATACACAACACAATCAGGGGGTAAAAAGAAAACCACACCATTTTGTAGCATTTTGAATTTGTTATAAAGTTTAGACGAAGATTTTTTTATGTGAAACCGACCCAACTAATATATTTTTAAAATTAACAAAGGCAACTCCACTCCTCCCATGTTCTACGTGACAGCCAGTGTCATCAAATTGTCTTACGTTATCCTTTGTTCAAAACCAAAAGTGGTATTTTACAAATTAAACAGATTTTATTATCGACCTTATAATATTACGTTAAGGTTTAAATTAGATTAAAATGTTTGACACTTTAGAACTCTTTCATAATACATGAAGTGGTATACAACTATCTAAATACGTATTGTAGTTAGGACACTTTTAAATTTCATTTTGTATGGGACTGTGTATCTAGTTTTATATAGTTGATCGAAGACTGTACCTTATAGTATGCATTGTGTGTACGGATTCGATGTGTCTCGGGCTTTAGAAAAACTACCTTGGTATTAAAATGTAAATAAAAGAATCGGGCGTAACACAAAGTACAAATATATTTTATACGTTATGTTTATGATCGTGCCGTATGTATAAGCTTATTTACTATATATTTATATAAATCTAAAAAAAATCTACTGCTTACTCAAAAACTACTGAACGAATTTTTACATGGTTTTCTCCAATGGACGGAGTGGTTCAAGAGGAAAGTTTATGTGTATCATTCATTCCCGAAATTTCCATGAGAACGAAGTCCCGGGCCGGAAGCTAGTACTTAAATATATTTTAACTTTCATTCTTTTTGTAAGGTACATACATCCATCTTGTCTATTCCATTATAGATGTGCGATATTTCTAAGTCACTTTCTCTGTATTTACTTAGGATCGCTTGTCATGTTTACCATCAACAAATATTCTATAAATAAATTAAAAAAATGTTATTACCTGAACCAAGATTTCCAATTCGTCTTGTGGCGATTCAAACAATTGCACAAGTAGTCTCAGCAATCTGTGGTGGAGTAGTTGGTGGCAAGACGCTACTTCATCTAGCAAAGCTAAATGGACAGGGCAATGCTCAGTGCAGAGCTTGAAGTAAGAAGGCTCTGTTACAACGCATTCTACCCATACCAGTACTCCCATGCCTACGACGGGGAATCTAAAAGATTATAAGATCCTTAATCTATATGTATATAGTGTGATTTTTAATTAGTTAGCAAAACTATGGGATGTTATCATTGGATGGAGGTTATAAAAAAGTTGTTCAGTTTAGTGGGCTATCTGACTAAGCAAAAAACGCTTACTGAGCAAAATAATAGGCTACAACGTTGTAGCTTGTAAGAATGTTCTACGTCATTACTGTTAGTAACTTAGAACCACAATGCATTATGGCATGGAAAAAAATTTCTCGACGCGTTTTGAACACCGGCATTGTCAGTAGTTCATGAATGTTTTCTTAGATATTAATTAAGTATTAGACAGAAGGTGTCATTTACTTTGGCTTTATAAGGGCGCTGACGCGTTTATGGAAATGCTACCCGATCTCAGCACGGGCACCGGTCTGAGATGCGGGAGGTTTTACGAGCAAGATTTCTAAAAATGATCACTAAAATCCTTCCACTATGCAGATCAGTGAACGCGCTGTAATCAGGTATGGATTCCGTAGTGTAAGTAATTCAGGATACTATAACGGAAACCCTTCCGCTATTCAGAATCATACACGTTCGAAAGTAGCTGCGATCTGAGCCGCCGCGAAGGGATTTTCATATCTTATGCTCCCCGAACTCAGAGATTTTATTTGATACATTTTCTAGGAAATCTATACATTTCCTAAATAACAATCAGAAATGTATCTTATGTTTGATTTTGTATGTTTATAAGTCATTCGACTTCTTTGTGTACAGGGTCAACAGCACATCATGCCATCCAAAACTGTCAAATTTCTTCAATCGATGTTCAATTTTATCTCCAAGTATTAGAGTTTATTATCCATTGGGGAAATTTGACAGTTTGTGGTAACCTGATGTGCTGTTGATTCTGTACCTAATGACATACCTAATGATTCTGTATATCTCTACCTACTTTTTCTATTTTTCTAATATAAATTCAAAAACAACTGACGTTTTTTTATTTATTTTATGTAAAATACATTTTTTTTTCCGTTTTTGTTCAGTTATGCAACGGTTGCTTAAGTAAACCCTACCGCAGTACAGATCCCAAACCCGGGTAGCATTTACAACACCTAAACGTCGCTTCGGGTGCCGTAAACCCTACCGCATCTCAGAAGTATTGGGGATCTCAGTAGATACTGGAAGCATTTCCATATACGCGGCGCTGACAGACGCTTCACACTCACGATCTGGTTGGGAAAGCTTTATTTTCATTAGCTATTTTTTTAGCCGTAGTAGGCACCAATACCCTCGCATTTTAAATTAATGGGAATTCTATTATGATTTCGCCAATTTCAACGTATTATAGTGTATATATTAGTTTAGTTAACAAAACACTTGATGAAAAAGTATCTTATATATATCTTACTAGCTGATGCCCGCAACTTCGTTTGCGTGTTATTTTTTTTTGTACAGAGTACACAGATTGAAAACATCTATCTTACGTGATTTAGATTTTTACATACAAAAGTTTTTTCCTGCTAACTCCCGTTCCCGTAGGAATTTTGCAATATCCTGTTGCAACTAAGCTTTAAGTTTACTAAGGTACCTGCATGCCAAATTTCAAGCGTCTAACTTAAGCGGTTTAGATTTTTCATACAAAAGGATTTTCCCGCTAATTCCCGTTCCCGTGGTACCTAAGCTACGTCCCTTCAAAATTTCAAGTGCCTACGTTTAGCCGTTTAGGCTGTGCGTTGATATGTCAGTCAGTCAGTCAGTCAGTTTCTCCTTTATATATTTAAGATATATATTATTTTAAAATCGGTGAAAGAAAACACGAATTTTGCGTTGTGGACGTTTGCATTGACACTTTCTGCTGTGTTTTGCAACAACTACAGTTGTTTTTTTTTATTTTACAATAAAAAACAACTAAATAGCTTAATCATAAAAACTGGCAATGCACATCAAACGATAAAAGCGCTGCGCGTCGGCATTTTGCGGTACCTTTTCGGAGAAAAAATATACTTCGAGCTGATCTCGGTTATGGGTAGATTCCACCATTTAAATATTTACTGAACTGTTCCTTACACCTGTTATATTTTTTGTAATGGTCCAAAGAAAGCTTTCCATGAGAAACGGCGGCAATATAAAAATTCGTCCTCTGAAAAAACACTGAATAAACGGAGTTATTCAGTGTTTTTAAATTTTGAATAAACGAATAAACGGAGTATACACTGAATAAACGGAGTTAATACTGTTTTATTTTCTACTAATTTGTTTTTTTTATAACTCCGTTCATTCTGTGTATAAGTACTTATTGTTTTCAGAGGAAGAATTTTTAAATTGCCGCCATTTCTTGTGGACAGCTTTCGTTGGCCAGACTCTACTCATATATTTATTAACTTACAGTAACAACTTTACCTTATACAATGATATAGCGCAGGCAATTCTGCAATAAGCTCACTAGAACTGGCAGAGCTACAGCACACAGCGTGAACTTTTTCGATAGCTTGAACGGTTGCCTTCAATTCATCTTTGACTGGTCTACCCGGCGTGGGACCCTCACATACACTAGCTGCATATGCCAGTAGATACATGTACTTGGATTTGTGTTCTGGATTTAATTTGCTTCCCGATTTAAAAAGTGAGTCCACCAGTAGTTCTAAAAAAGAAAACAAACACTACATTCTTCGCACTTTTGATAGAAGTAACTGGACTTCTTCGAATTTATTAAGTATTTTGAAAACGCAACACAAATATTCAATCGAAATTCGAAAGTAAACTGTTTATTTCGAACACTTCTCCTAATGAGCATAAAAGTTTTTTATTGACAAATCCTGTTGCCTACGCAGATTCACGCGTTCGCAAACTATGCAAATGGTGTAAAGTCTCTCATCAAAATGTGTGGTTTGGCCTTTAAATATGTTTTATTGATTTTTGGAATATCAATCACATATTATTTTATAATTCCATTAAAGTGTAAAGGTTTGTTTATATGGTAATGACACTACCTTTTAAATGGTTTATTAAATAACAAATTTACTCGTCTTTTTGGGACCCTAGATATACACAATAAATTGTGGACCTCCGAGCAGGCAGGTCGTGTTATTTCTTTATTAAATAACTCACATACATAACGCAATAAGAGGTAACAGAATGAAATGTTTACCTAGGAATTGTGGTATCCTAATTAGATGTACCGGTGGAGGTTCAGGTTGTGTATAGGTCCGGAAAAGCACCGTGATGTCGGCGGGGTTAAGGGCGCCTCGAGACAACATGGCTGCCAGTTGCCAGTGCTGTGCGTGCATTGCGCCAGGATTCGCCAGTTGTCAAGGCCAGGGTGATTGGAGTCACATCATGGCCACTGCACAACAACAAAACAGTTTTAACTTCGGGCATGTGACAAAAATACTATTCAGCAAATTAGACTTAGTTTAAAATATTACTGTACTTATTGTAAGAACAGACAACACGGTGCATCAAGTGCTTGTTTTTCATTTATTTATTTTATTATAAAAAAATATCATTAATCTAAATAGTTGTACACTTCCTAGTTTAGTTTACTCACCTGATGTATGTGACACCTGAAGGAAGAGCGGTGCCTCCTAACACAAGTTTTAAAAAAACTTGAAAGGAGACACTAGCCCCCGTATCAATAATGTAAACTGTTTTTTTGGTGAAAATAAAGATTTATTTATTTATTATTATTTTTATTATTTATTTTTATTTATTATGTGTGCGTAATATGTGCTGTTTGTGCTTCTGTTGTTGCTGTTTGTGTTTGTCTTGTACCCCCCAAATAAATAAATTGTGACTCCTCAATAGAACTTACCTCTGCTGAGCACAGCGAGTTATTTCTTGGCTAAGTCGTTTCATTATAGCACCTCCTCTTGGTTCTTGGGATAAAATATGAACAATGACTTGACTGTATACATAAGTGTGAGCACCATGACATACCATTTTCTGGAAAAGTTACATTAGCTCTCAACCTTCTTCAATATGTTTATTAAAAAACTTAAATGAACTCTATTTACATAGTTCCAATAAGAGATATTTTGAAACAAAAATTGAGTAATAAATAAAAATAGTATCTAAACTGAATAGGTTATTGTACTTACAGCACACTCATTGACACTGTTCTGCCAATCATCAGAGCTTTGTAAAAAACCGACAATAGCAGATTTCAGAACCCTTGAAAACACTTCTATTTGCTGAGCAGCTGTGGAAATGCTAGTGATCTCCCCTTGAAAACCAGCATCTGATATCAACTGCCAAGCAAATAATAAAACATATACCTTCATCACTCTAATTAAGAAATTTAACGAAAATTCAATTAAATAGCTCTTCAGCTTAAAATACTTATGCCTAATAAATTAAGTCCATTAGTTCTCTGACCACGTATTCATTATTTATATTTTTTACGCATAGCTTAACCTGTCTTCTCCTACCGACCCATTTGCAGGTCATTAAACAGGTTCAAAATCCTTAGAAAGTATTCAAAACCAGGATGTGATAAGTTAAATAAGTAAGAAGCCACTCAAAAAGATGGACCTGGTCTGGTTTAAAAAACACTGTCACAAGAATAAGTGTTTCAGTTTATACCAATGAACCCTACTAATATTATAAATGCGAAAGTAACACTGTCTGTTTGTTACGTTCTTATGCCTAAACTACTGAACTGATTTTGTTGAAATTTGGTACAGACATAGATCAAACCTTGGGAAAGGACATAGGTTATATTTTATCCCACAGCCGGGCACAACATTATCATCAGAAAACATTGCAAATACAAAATTGATAGTACAATTGTATTTACCTTTATGGTGAAGTTGAGCATAAGACAGTCTGGGTATTCCTCTGCTAACCTGTATATTAAAGATCTCCAGGTAGGATGCTCTATCATTTCAGTTAGCCAAGCAGGTGTCTACAAAAAGAGGAATGTTTATATTACAATACAACAATTCTGGCAGTCCAATCTTGATTTGTCACTATTTCATAAAAAACTACTAAATAGATTTTGATGAAATTTTTTAGTAGGTAATCCTTATTACTAAAAAAATTATAAATTAGCTGTATAGCTATATAATTTTTTTTCAGAATTCCCTTGGGAACAAATCAAAGGTAGAAAGCTATTTATTTAATATAATAGTAAAGCTTTTACACTATGGATACTTACTTCACCTTCCTCTGTGAATATAGTATCTGCTTTCTTGGGATCAAAAGTTTTTAAAATCATATCTTTCAAATGGTTTTCTACCATTGCTTGTACTTCTGTTACCTTTACACCTGGAAAGTGAGGTGTTATATAATATAATGTTATAGGTATAATACATTTTACGAAAATTACAAAGATCTATGGAAAGATAAATTAAATATTACCTCCAAGTATTAACCACTCAGCTAATAGGTTAGCCATTTGTGCCACAGCACTGTAGTTTAGAGAAAGCTGTTCAATAACTTGTTCTGGATTCCCTCCTGCTTGAAAATACCGCTTCAATTGTCCGAAAATGCCTGGTTCCATGATATAGTCAGGAGTTTTGAACTTTTCCAAACATTCCTGAAGTACTTCTTCCGGGTTCTCGATGATATCATCGGCGCCTTCTTCCTGCGTTATTATGAGTATTATGACAATAGAAGAGAATCATCTTTTGAACATAAAAACTAAAATATATAATTAGGACCATTTACCTCATATTGAGTGTGATGTGAACCTTCCCAAACACGCTCTTCTTCATATGGACTAGGCATATTTACAACCCTTCCGCGGCGAAATGAGGGAACCACAAACTATATAGAGAGTAAATAATTCACAAGGCTTGTTTTAATCGATCTCTCTACGGTCAAGCGAGCGAAGCTCAGAGAAGAGGTAAATAAAAAAGCTAAAACGTTGGTTTTTATATATTTGTAGCGAAGCGAAATAATTAACAAAATCACTGTTTATATCAAAGAACACAATGTTTATATTACTCGTACATATACCTAATCTGTGGTATATATATATTCTACAAAAAAATTTTAAATTTATTATTTTATCCCTTTCAAGAAAGGCAAAGGAAACTATTTCTATACAGCCATGTCTTCAGAGAAATATCTTCTTTTTCTAACTTAACCTAAGCCCTAAGCTCCTCATGTTCTGCGTAAAACCAGATAGCGTCTGTTTTACGAAAACTGGGGGATTTTTGGCGAGAACTCGGCGTGAGGGGTTGGTTGTTGTGCCGATTGAATTTTGTTTATTAAAAAGTGGTTTAATGTGTAATAGTGATAGTGTATTGTGCAGTAAACTAACTTTAAACAGTGTGGTGATAAAGGAATTCAAGTGATACAGTGTATCTGCTCCGTTTGGTTCCGACAAAGATCCCGCGGCAGTGCTTCTTGCCGCCATAGTTTTTCGTAAAAACACTATCGGTTTGCGAAGGACCTGAGAAGCCTACTTCAGGTTTTATTGACCTGACCTGAGAATACTTACTTCATGTGTTATTGTTGCTTTTAAGCTGATGGTCTCGTTACCACTGCTTTGTCAAATAAAAATTAAAAAAAATTAAAAATTACGAAAACTGGCGGCGAGAAGCACAACCGCGAGGATCTTTGTCGGTACCAAACGGAGCATAAACACTGTTATCACTTGAATTTTTTTATCATTACACGAATTTTAGTCAATTTACTGCATAATACACTATCACTATCACACATTAAACAACTTTTTCACGCAGAAAACGAAAATTCAAGTGACAAAGCAACTGCTCACGCCGAGTTCCCGCCAAAGACCGTTTATTTAATAAAGGAGATGTTTAGCTTTAGAAGGGAAGGTGTTTTTTTTTCCGAACTAAAATTAACTTGTACCAAACCAATTTTATTTGGTAGAGAAGACAACTGGAAACATATTGGTGTATACAAAATATTTTTTCGTCCCTCCATTTTTTTTATATTAATAATTACATCTTTAGTATAATTACGCTTTTCTTAAGGTAACACCGGTCCTATATGTTAGCAGGCTAGTGTTGCACACAATTTTATTTATAATCGCGAGTCTGCACTCCCCGGACGGTACGGCAAGGCCACCACCTTTACCCTACTTACCCTTAAAAGTAGCTCACCCTTCGCACGTCAACAACAAAAAAAAAACGCAAAAATTTTACATTCCGAAAACGAACTAGCAGAGTACTATGCTATAGAGTACTACACTTTATGGTAATGGGAGGTTTTCTTTTTGGGTATAAAAAAAAGTAGTTCCCCAGAGCTCTCTAGATGGCGCTGAACTGACTCCGTTACTAGGTGCCAAAGCCAAAAGGCTTGGAGAAAAACATTGCATCAAATATTCTGAGTTTGTTTTGGCTTTCCAATCATCCTAGTTTTCTCGCGTTTTGTTATAATTCAGTTTTGTTTTTTCGTTGTTTTCGTAAAATCGTCTTAAATACGTATGGTAGACGTGATATTGATGTGATATGACTATAACGTTTCGTTTTATGATCTCAAAATTACGTTCAAGTGAATTAATCAAAAATAATTTAACGTTCCGTTCCTTGTAGTAACGTACATAGTTTAGCGCCATCTATCCGGCGACTGAGGAAAAATTTAAAAAAAAGAAAAGAAATCCCTCATTGTTTTTTTATTAATTAAAAATAATTAATTTACAATCATAATTTTTAATTAGTTTCTCGCCCAACAAATAATCAACCAAAAGTGTATTAAAATTTTTAATTTCGTTTTCAATTTATTTATACTCCGCGCCATACAATACAGGGTCCAAAATCCAAAGTTTCAAGCTTGACGTGCTCTTGGGTGTACCATCGATAAAAAAAGGAGTTATCATACGATCGATAAAAAAATCATAAAATCAATCGAATAGTAATAAAATTGTGTGCAATGCAGCACTAGCCTGCTGCCATATACGACCGGTGTTACCAAGTATGAAAAGCGTAATTATACTAAATATATAATTTTATTAATATAAAAAAATGGAGGGACGAAAAAATAAAAAATCTTCACCATCTTGTTCTTCTTTGAATTCTCTATTTTCTCCTTTTTCTTTGGTGTCTGTATATTTAATGTTAGAATAAAAAACCATTAATTGAGATATATTTTTTAAATTAATTTAAAAAAATGGAGGCTTTAAAAAAGAAAAAATCTTCACCATCTTGTTCTTCTTTTAACCCTTAACCACCTACCACCCGTCTACCAGACGGAAGCTACTTTGTAATCGCGAATATTTTTGTGGCCGTGCACTGTACGATCCCGCGCCTTCCAGTACCTTCTCCCCGCACTCCTAGGCGCCGCGCGAGCGCTTGTCGACTCCACACATGCGCTTGCTTACCTGTGGTGAGTAAAAAACTATCGCCGAGTGTCTCTGAGACGGATGGTAGGTGGTTACGTGACTAAACTAAATATTTGTTTTTTTTATTTTTTCAGGAATTTATGGCTTTAATCAGTTAATTTTTCAGAAAATTATGGAATAGTATTTAGAAAATGAATTATCGAGTGAAGCGGAAGAGGATCTGCCTAACGATGAGTGCAAGTAAGTCGAATGTATTGTCGACGAACAGGAGTTACAGGTTAATTTCTATGAAAAAATGTAGTAGTTTAGTGTCTGCAATTTTGTTGAAATAGTAGTACTAGCATTTTAATTAAAATTTTCCTATATTTGTTGATTATTGAATATTTAAAAATTCATGAAAAATGAAGCATTTACCTAGTTTTAGTATTTTCTTGTCTCTCATTACCGAATGACTAATTTTTGTACTAAAAAATGTGAGTCTCTTAGGTTTATTTAGTATATGGAATAATAATGGTTGTTTTCATTGACTGTTTCTACTTTAATAAATGGTTTAAAGCATAATTCAACTATTTTTTATCATCTAAAACCCTTAGACATAATAATATTTTACATATGAGGGTAAATTGACATACACGTCTCTGAGACGGGTAGTAGGTGGTTAAGTTACAAAAGAGAAGGTAGGTAGTTAAGGGTTAATTCTCTATGTTCTCCTTTTTCTTTGGTGTCTGTTAATTTAGGTAATGTGGGAATAAAAATCTCGCGTCGTCGGGTCGACTTTTATAGATTTAACAAGTTTAGATAAGTAATTAATTTTGATATGGAATTCCGTTAGAGAATCATCGTTTGAATCATCACGAAATGGGTGAAGTTAAATTAGTAGGTATGCATAGGTACTGACATTATGAGGCAGATTAAAAACTTAAATTATAGTATATAATTAATGTAAAATACCTTAAATAGTGTTAAGATATACAAGCTACCTATAAGGGAAACGGTTACCTACCTATTAAAATATCTTCGTGATATCTGGACCACAAAAAAGTTAAAAAACTATTCAAACATGCTCAATTGCTCAGTGCATAGATAGAAATAACCGACTTAGTCACAGGGCTTAGTGCTCACTTTTGACGCCACTGTACGGTACGACTGGGTAGGTATACAGCTCATATTTTGGAAACGTGACACTTCGAAATTTTCGTTTATAGAGTTTGTACATTTAGCTACCTATTGATTAATCTAAGTTTCATAGGTGGCTGCAATTTTGATAGAGAATCAACTGACGCACCAGTAGGCAGGCCAAAATTTTCTTAGCCATTTGCTTGCAAAACGGGAGTGGGACAGGATCGGATTCAGGAGTTGTCATGATTTCTACGTCTTAAATCAAATAATTTTAAAGTCTAATTATAGTTTATTTCAATAGATACTTACTTCGTTAATTTAACAAAAAATACAACAATAAAGATCAAACAAAACAAATTATGACCTAAAAGATTTTTTTCAAAGTTGCCAAAGTTAAATTTGACTTGATAAACCCCCGACACAATTACACCTACTTTCCGGCACGAAACATAATTTTAACGAGCTCAAACACGCTAAAATATCTGCTGTACGTTGCTAAGAAGTTGGCTGTCCCACCGACTACTGAAGCATTCCTTAGTCATCATTTTATGAAAATACTATAATAACCCAAAACACGTTATAGTCGCTGGAGAGTGGTTTGGGTATCCCGAAGACTACTTGATGGTCGATCGACCCAGTGACCATGGGCCTGATTTTTGAAACAATAGAATTCCAAATCGCATACGAATTGACAAGATTTGTATACGATTCTCATGCGAATCTTGTCAATTCGTATGCGAATTGGAATTCTATTGTTTAAAAATCAGGCCCCATATCATAAAAATATTATCAACCTACTTACCGAAGTAACAGTAAGTACACCAAATTTAAAATCAATCGGACTAGTGAAGTTGGTGAAATACCTTTATCAACTAGGATGTGAGATAAGCTAACAATCTTCAAACCCCTCCATAACATTTTTTTTTTGTCGTAGAGACGTGTCTTGTTCTACCCTCTCGTTCTATCACATAGCATCAGTTAGGAGCAGGCAGAACGACTTCGATATAATAAAATTATGTCTATGTTAACCATTCTGAACAGATGTTCATAACTCATAGCTATGAAACATCTTGATCACGTTGGTTTTCAAATAGGTAATAAAAACTGCATTAAAATCGGTTTATTTGTTTGTGAGTTACGATACACACAGACATAAAAAATCACAGATGTCTATAGACACCCTAAAATATCTAACCCTTTTTCGATTTCCGTCGGGGGTCAAAAATAAGTAGGTAAGTTAGGTTCTTACCTAAATACTTTTCTTATAGGTACTTTAAAGGTTACATTGCTGTACTCATCGATACCTGGGGTACCTACCTTAATGTACCACAATTTGACTTAATTTGACAAATATTTTTTTTCACTTTAAAATTTACATTTCAACAATTAGGCAAGGACTAACTTAGCTACCTAATAGCGAAAACTGAAACTTCGAGGTACAAATAAATTTTTACATACCTAATTGTGCTAATTTCATTAACGTTATTATTTATACTTATATAATAAGGCCATTTCTCATTTAAATGGTCACGGTTCATTACCTATGTAGAGATAAAATAAATGTCACACACTCAAAGGCTCACACTAAAGTTATTCTTGTATCGTAGGTCCCTTGAGACACATTTAGACCCGAGAACAAACAACTGCTTCTTACGCAAGAACGTTTGTCTCGACCGGATATTGAACCCGGGAACCGTCGATTACTTATAATATGTGATCGAAAGTAGAAATTGAATGACTATAAATGGGTATTGAGAACGGTATAGAAGCCGGTAATCTTATATATAAAAATGAATCACTAAATCTGTTGGTAAGCGCAAAACTCGAGAACGGCTGGACCGATTTGGATGATTCTTTTTTTGTTGTGTTCCTTGTTGTCAGGAGAAGGTTCTTATGAAAGAAAAAACTAAAAAAGTGCCACGGGAACGAAGTCCCGGGCGGAAAGCTAGTGTAACATAAAAAGACTGTAGCTCAACCAGCACACATAAAGAAAACTGCAAACTTTTCTTTTTAACGTTTCAATATGCTGAGAACAGTTGCAGACTTTTCATAATAATAATCTTGTAGGTACGACAACCTAATAAGAATGAGGGTATTGAGGGTGTCTTTTCTATTCCGCCCGCAACCAATCAGCTTTACAACTATGTAAAAAAATACTTTTTAGCTCTTGTGCTCAACTCTGTAATCGTAAAAAAACAGTGCCATACAATTTGGTCGCGTACGTACCTACGAAAGTAGGTAAGTATTTAAATGATGTATGGAAAACAGAGTTGGGCTCAAGTCGTAGTGTTAAGTGGTTTTTTAACCATGACAGGGCTAAATACTTAAGGGCTAAGGTCTACTTGAACTTCGTATCTTTGTTTGGACGATAAATTCTACTTAAATGCATTGACAATTCAATTATGTTCTGGATACCATAAAATAAAACCATTAAAATGTACGTTTCTTAGATCAAGATGAATGTATTTTCGACATACTTATTTATTAGTTTCGATAAATATGGTGTACCCATGATTTGTACTTTTACCCTGTCGGTACTCCTATGATGTTTTAGTAACGGCGATGTATTTATATAGATTTAGTCACAAAAAAAATACTGGATCAAATTAAGAATCTAACTACGATTTTTTAAATAAGGTTATCTACAAGACTGTCCAATTGGCAGAAATTTTCTAATAAATTTGAATTTAACCATCGACGCTAGTTACATTTTATGGTTAATTCTACTTTAAAAGGTATAGTTAGGCAATCGTAGGTCCCATCGACTGTACAGCTAGGTTCATATATTATTAAATACAGATATCTAAATTAACTCTTTACATTAATAGTTTATTGCAAGTAAATATGAATGGCACAAATAAAGTTGGGAAAATAAATAAAAAATATTATCTATTAATAAGTAAAGCATCTAGAATAGGTACGATAAGTTATAAGAAGGGTAGGTCCTTATCTTAATATATGATTATTCTGAAAGTCAGGCAAACATTTACCCTGCTTTTATTAAGAAATGTGCTCAAAATTTTAAAAAATTGGTTCGAGAATATGTATTTTAGTAGCTTTAGATAGTACGCAGTTTAGGAAGTCATATTTCAAAGTACTGTACTGGGTTTCACAGGTGGTTATGAAATGTATGTACTTACTCGTAGCTAATCAAAATAAATTTGAGGAATTTTCTCATGCTTATGATGTTACTTTTGTTTAAACATCATTAATTAAATAAATCTATCACAGTTTCTTTATGTATTCATTCATTGTCATCCACGTCTAATGAAGGTAAATCAACATAGCACTTTTTAACACAACACAATACGCATATAAACTTTTAGACAAATTGGAAACATTCATAATTATTTTTGCGTACCTAATATTAATTACTTTTCTTTTCGTTTGCTCTGTTTTAGAACTAAGTAGGTTTTTAAGAATTTGTCTAATATTAAAATATGTACATTTGACTTAACTTTATAAATCTTTGTATATTATAGAAGCCTCTATCTAAAGTATTTAATTTAGTAATACTCTAAACTGGAATAATTAAAGGAAAGCTGTGTTAAATTAACAATTTAAAGCATTAAGTAAGTATTACATAAAACAATCACTTTTTCACAATTATTATCATCATGTCTACTAAGTCTTTGGTCTTTGTTCAATCGAGACGATTCAATAGTCATAGCCATATTAATTTATTAACTCGTTGTATATTTATTGGAGCTGCACAAGATGCTTAATACAATACTATAAAATTACTCTCTTTTATAAATTATGAATCTATTCTTTTCATTAAAAGCGCCTATCTAAAATGAAAAGTGAACGTGAAAAATCCTTTACAAATATAAAAATAAAGGAATTGTGCAGATCAGATAATTTCGTAAGTAGGTACTTAACCAAAGTTATCGACTTGTTACAGCGTTTGCGTGAGTTGATAAGTGTGAATGGAGATGTAATTAATATGCACTTGAGTCTTTGTGATTTGGGTGGAAGGTAGAGTTTTCAAACGTCGGGTCGAAGCAGGTGTAGGTCTACGGCGACGTCGCGTCGCTGTGCGCGCACGATGCGCGGCGCGGCGCCGGCGGCGTGCGGTGCGGTGCCCAGCAGCGCGGCGTCCTCGGCCAGAGAGTCCGCCGAGCCGTAGCCGCGCTCCTCGCCGCAGTCGGCGTCGCCCTCACACCACGAGCCGGATCCTGAGCTGCCCGACACCTCGCCGCCCTCCTCTGTCTGCGCTTCTACCTCTACAGAGCAGCTTGCGCACACTTCTGAAACATTCGTCTCACATATATTTTTCCACAAACATAACACAACGAGTGTTTGATGGTCAAGACGGCTATTGCACTAACCAGTGGCGTCTTATTGGCAGTGGAATTATAATGGTGTACGAGCTACCACTCGTACATCTTTTCAGCTTACTCCGCGACCTACTTTTGGGCGCGCGCGATAATTTTATAAATTAATTTAAAATCAGTGTTTTAACGATTAGCACTCGAGACGAACGTCTCTAACAACGCCAGAGATCCGACCACGAGAGTCGTGTACTTAAATAAATCTTTTAACATAAACTTTAACGTTGTTTGTGTTGAGAACGAACGTCTGTACGAGTCGACACCGAAACGCGGCGGCGGCTCCTACAAATGGTGACCACTTCATCCGTTCAGGTAACGACATTTGATTCATTCAACATTTGATGACAGCTACCTTGACTAGTTAATGTTAAGTTGCTAAGTAGTTAACAACTTAACGTACAGTTAGCGGTGGCGCTGCTGGTTGAGGCTGTGGTCATCAAGTGTTTCGACAGTTCTGAATTTTGCTACCTGAACAGATAAAGTGGTAACCATTGTCATTCAACCGCAATTAAGACGCCATTGATTAGTGGAATAGACACCCACCCACGTGCATTGACACTCACGACAAATGTAGGGTATGACTTCTAACCCCGTCGATTGGAGTATTACCTTCATTCAATGAATTGATGGTTACGATCATATTTCAGGAAACTGGTCGGTCAGAATCGATTATTTGATACGATTATTAGATCACTAGCAAGATTTTTAATTTATTTTTATTAACCAGTTATTATTATTCAAGACATCATAAAATTAATTAAATGTCTCCTCTCCTTTTAATATTGAAATTGGATTGCGTGTAACTTTTTAGTAAGTAAGTACTTATTTGTATGATTAACATAAGTTATAGAAATACGAGAATCTACAATCTACGTCACATTAACATGCTACAACTCATATAAAATACTGTGAGTAGAAGGGCAAAACAAACAAAACCATTGCATAGTAACGAGGGGATTTTTGGCCCGATACTACATAAAAAGAGGTCGCGTCGACCGTAAAACTTTAATATATTTAGTTTGAAACTCAGAGGGCCAGAAGTAAACTATTTCTCTTTTGCATAATTTTACGTTGAGAAGATTTAGAATTTCATCAAGGTTTTGTTTACTCGAAAACAAGTAAGTTCTAGATAGCTACTAACAGCGTAATAAAATATTTAGACAAAGTACGAAAAACGAAAATAGACAAGAAGATAAAGATGAAATAAATGTTCTAAACAATACAATGTAAATGAGATCGTAGATCAAGATGCAACACCACCTATGGATACATTCATGAGGAAGGAGTGTGTCTGGGGCGGTGAGACTAGGGGGGAGTAGGGAGTAGGGGCTAGGGGCGGACACATCATACGCATTCCACATCGAGAGGGACTCACGCAGCCGCCGCTGGCCGACTACAATGGGGCTCTCCCATGTTGCCGGTCAGAGGGAAGTCGATGACGAATAGTCTTCATAAGATGCTGCAATTTTGTAATATTCGCATATTTATACCTATGGCAATGACGTGTAATTGGTTAAATTCTGTATATTTTAAAAAAATTGCAAATTTAACATTATAGATTACAATTATGAAATTGCTAATGCCTACGAAACTACATTTCTAAAGTTTTGAAGTACACAATAGGTTTCTTTGTGTCACACGCTGATATCATATAAAGAAAATTACTAAGATTTTATGATATATACATACCTGAACTTTCAGTACCACGAGGCGTGTCCTCATGATCGGTCGGCACCACTATCACCACTTCATCTTCTTTCGGTGATTCACTGTTCCGACTTGATGATGTTCTGGAATAGGGTTCTTTTTTTACGATCGCAATCGTACGGACTGAGGTTTATTAATGTTAACCTTATAAATAACGTGTGAGCCTCTAATGATAAAATTAAATGAACGTACCAAAAGCCATAGATCTACTTCCTGACGTAATAATGCATTTCACATAAATTTCGGGGTAGAGTACCTAATTACAATATAAAATAATATTATTATGCTACTTACTAGATTTCCGTCTTGGAATTTGGGAAAATTATGTAGCCTGTATATATTCGGATATCTAATCATTATGGGAATCTGTTCAGTAGGTTTTGCGTAAAGGAGTAACAAAATCCATCCATCCATCCTCGCATTTATAATATTAGCAGTGCTAAATAAGTAAGTAGGATTATGCTTACTTCACTATAACTTTTTTCCGTATGAATCTAGTGCCAAGATCGGAGAAACCGCGGTTCATTGGTCGTTTGTGCGGCAGCGGCGGCGCGGACGCGGGCGCCGGGTGGTCGAAGGCGCGCGACACCGGCGAGTTAGGTTCCGAGCACTGCTTCTCAGCCAGCGCTGGCGCCTGTGTACGCACGCGCAGCGCCATGCCACCACCACCACCTCCCGACCCGCCCTCACCTTCCCCAATTGTACCACCACATATTCTTCTTTGCACTCTTCTGTCCTCTTCATATAATTCTAATAAATGATCCAACTTACTCTCTATGTCGTCTACCTGAAATTAATAAGAAACTCGACATTAATTCAGTTTGACATGAATATTCATTGCTCGAATAACAGAACCACTTACTTGTCTTTCAATTTTAACTACTCTGGAAGCGAGGCTGATTTTAGATGCATAGACGTCTTTAGCTTTCGACCCTTGCTTACCAAGAATTTGGTCTAACCTGTAGGTTTAAATAGATAAAGTAGATGAAAGGATTATTTCAAAAAATGTTATTTAAATAAACTATTCCAATTGTTTTCTGAATAACTGAAGTAAACAAAAAGTTGAAAATTAACAAATATGGGCAATGGCAATGCGTGCGTTAAGTTTAGGTCATTGTGTGGGATTTATTTTCTTAACACAAGAGCGCTTTGAAATAACAACTACAGCTAAACAAAACATTATGGTATAAAAATATAAACCTACTGGTTGTCGAATCAACTACTCAATCTAATAATTCTAATAATTCCTATCTAATAATTCGAAACGCGTCTATTCAGTAGTCTACGACCGATACTTTGGAGCATCGGATGTCAATCGTCTCTCTATCTCGTGTTGTAATGCCAATGACAAGTAATGAGAAGTATCGGTCGTAGGTCTCATTGATACTGATGAAACCGTACAATGACTGATACCATGCTGTCCAAAATACGAACATTCCGTGACACGTTAGTTTACCATCGTTTGACGTCATAGCGAGGTATATTGTACCGAGGCTGGCTGTATGGCTCTACCTAATAAATTACTTCTGTTGCCACCTTTAATCGAGAACAATGACAACTCATCTATCCTACAAATGAGCGTTTGCCTCATAGTTTGCTCACTTCTTTCGATTTGCTTTTAACTATAATATAGCGCTATTAATGTTAAAAAAATAGTTCCATAGTGCGTTTTTGTCTGTGCAGGTAATTTCACATGTCATAAGCACAGTCAAGCAAAAACATTGTCAGATGCTTGCCTATGTATACGAATATAATTGTTATTTGCTATAAAAAATTTAAAGAACAATAATTATATATTATAGAAATCAAGTGGAGAAAAATAAACTCACCTACTAGAATTTCACTTTGTGTGAAAGTATAAAGATATAAAGTACTATCTTTTAGAACTAATGAAACAAGGTTTACTTCATGCAAAAATTGTGTTATGAAACTGAGAATAATTTTTCATGCAGTAGGTACTATGATTTATTTCCAAACCAACTGACTTATGGTTGCAAACAATGCTGTTGTAAAAACTTGTTTATATACATATACAATCTTCACTTTATAGAAAACCATGCATTTTAACCGTTATAATAAGTCTAAGACCCGTTCAATGCAAATCAATGCAAAATGTATACAGAACCAGTTTTGTGTATTCATTGGACAGTTGGTTTGGAATGGTTCGCGTCGCGTGCTTGTTTACGCCGCGTGCGATACAAATCTCGTACACCATGTGTTCAAAAAGCACGCGAAGGTTTAAGTATGTTATACGGAATACGTAGAGTTATTTGTGATGTAATAATGCAAGCAAGCAGTGGAGATTTCATCAGGCTTGTAGAAGCTTAGTCAACTGAGCATGAGACATGCCAAGAACAATAAATAAATAAGGGTGCATCTGACGGCGTCATGATTCATCGTACTTATAAGTACATTCAAAGAATAAGAATCAACTTTGCAAAGGATTCCGTCGGTTCTTACCCTACTTACAGACAACAAATTTATCATTGTAACTGCCCATTTGGCACTCTTCCCGGAATCCCTACTATAAAATAGCGTTATCAGCTTAGTTAACAGATACTGGGGAATGCGATGAAAGTGGCTTACGACCTGCTAGCACGAGTCACATTTTACGTAATACGAGTAATTCTAGTTTCGTTAGTGTCAATTTGACGAAACTTATGAAATCTGTCATTAAATTTCAAAATGATTCCTAAAATCTGTTCTGAAAACTAAATATTACTGAGAGCGACACTGTTCCGCTGTAAGACGATTCAACAAAAATCTATATCAGGTATATCTCATTTTCAAAAAATAGTTCAGCTTGTCTAAATTGATAATTAACCAATGTGTTGTAACAAAAAAAATAACCAATATTGATAATTAACCAATTTGTTGTAACAAAAAAAACGAATTTATTAAACTCCAATTTCACTTATCAGCTGCTTGCACAAAGATATATTAAAGAGCAGATTCTTTTTAAATTTTCGATAATCTTTCTTTATATTTAATCCAAAATCATTCTATATTAATGGGTAGGTATATTTATAAACGTATTAAATATACCTTTGAAATAATGCATATAAAAGAAAATATGCGTTTATAATAAGATTATTAAACGGGCAAGTGCGAGTCAGACTCGCGCACAAAGGGTTCCGTTCCGTACCATTACCTATAAAAACCGGCCAAGTGCGAGTTGGACTCTATAAAAACCATTACCTCTATAAAAGCGGCAAAAAAATCACGTTTGTTGTATGGGAGTCCCCTTAAAAATTTAATTTATTCTACTTTTTAGTATTTGTTGTTATAGCAGAAACCGAAATACATAATCTGTGAAAATTTCAACCTTGTAACTATCACAGTTCATGAGATACAGCCTCGGACAGACTTTCTCTAAAAACGAGCAATAAAATCACTTTTTTTGTATGGGAGCCCCCTTAAATATTCTAGGAACTGTTAATCCATAAAATACTATTTCTACCTACAGTAAGAACCAATACTAATGGTGTAATCTGTGTATTACGTATTTACTCATTTTGCATTTGCCAATTAAATTAAGAGTATTAAAAAAAAAGTATCGAGTTTGACATGAAGTAATTACCACCTACACGTATCCCGGCGGCGTCAGGTTCGTTGCTGTTTTTATCAAGCAGAATAAAATTGTCATTATTAAAACAACGAGTTTTAATAATGACAATTTTATTCTGCTTGATGGCATCAAGCAGGCGTAGGACGTGATAACTGATAATATACATACTTTAAATATATAAATATGTATACAGAGTGTTTCATAATAAATATTGTTTATTGCACAATAAAGGATTTACTTACATACATACCTACAAATACTCAATAAAGAGAATATCTAAAAATGAAAAAAAAAAATAGATTAAGCTCTATTTCAAATGTATGTAAAAATAAACCTGTTGAAGCCTTTACGGATGAACGTAATTACCAATTTTAAAGTTAATAAAAAAAAAGATTAATACCTTTAACTTAGGGATTCGCAATTATTTGCAAAAATTGAATAATTTAATTTTTTTTTTAATTTTTAAATTATTCCATTTTTGCAAATAATTGCGAATCTCTAAGTTAAAGCAAACTCATTTGTGCCATCAGTGTTTTTAAATCTCTTTTGAGATTAGTCTGTGACGTGTTGCTAGGCAACGGTTGTTGATTAGATGTCAATGTAATAAAATAAGTAAATGACTTGTTAAAAAAATCACGTTTGTTGTACATACAGGAGCCTCCTTAAATATTTAATGTATTCTACTTTTTCTTATTTGGTGTTATAGCAGAAACCGTAATGCATAATCTGTGAAAATTTCAACTGTCTAACTATCACGATTCATGAGATACAGCCTCGGAAAGACTTTCTATAAAAACGAGCAAAAAAATCACGTTTTTTGTATGGGAGCCCCCTTAAATATTTATTTTATTCTGGTTTTTAGTATTTTTTGTTATAGGACACAAAGAAATATCTCATCTGCGAAAATTTCAACTGTCTAACTATCACGGTTCATGAGATACAACCTGGTGACAGACGGACGGACGGACAGCGGAGCCTTAGTAATAGGGTCCCGTTTTTTCCCTTTGGAAACGGAACCCTAAAAACTTATTCTATAATTTGAATTGTTGATAAGGATTTTCAGCAGCTAGCTATTTAAAGAACAATGTCCACCATCGTCAGTGTCTTATTGATACACACATAACAATATTGAGTTTCTGTGCCACCTGTTGATAAAAAATTCTGTATGAATAACTTATGTTGTCGCGTGCTGCGAGATGGAGGGATTCGCTATGTATTGGTTGAAATTAGATGCCGATGCTGGTGGTTCAGCAAAGACGCTAGGATGATGGTGAATGAAGCAGCGGAGGAGGACGGCGCAGTGATTGCCAGCCCCCGCTCCCCTCACCTGTACTGCAGGTTCTTGGTTCGGTTTAGCAGGTCAGCATGCCCCGAGGAGTATTGCTCTATCACATCTTTCACGTCGTACGGTTTCAACGCTTCTCTAAATCTCTTGCGTGCGACAAAATACTTGAGCTACACGGAAATAAAACATAACCTGATGGCCAATTTGTAAGTAAACAAAACATAGAAAAGTTAGGATTATAAGAGTTATGAATAGATTCAGATTATTGAGTATAACTCAAAGAGTTACATATTTTTGAACATGTATGTCAATATTTCCTTACTATATGAAAGATTAATATTTAGATTTGATAGTATTTCCACAGTTATTATTTTCGTGGTGATGTTTGGGTATTATTTTATGTCACATGCTGTTACATGTAGGGCTCTACTTTAATGCAAAACCATTTTAAGGCGACGTTTTCTGAGTAATGTTAATGTTATTGTATCATCAAGAAGATAGCCTCAGCCATGCATACATACTCTATTCTTGTAGTATGTGAGCAGATGACTACGACACTATATTTTGTGACTTTTGAGAAGAATTCTCGTCCAAAATTAATTACAGACACTGGAAACTTCATTTTACGAAGCCAAGTGAACAATAAAGATTAAGGTTAATATTAAAGCAATAAGTAATATTACATCTAGGTGATAAAGTTTTCAGTGCTGTGAGTATGTAGGTAATGTTGTTATGAAATAGCTTTGCACATACTAGCTACAGAGAGTAGTTATTTTTTAATGCCAAATTTGACTACAAAGACCACATTGCAAGACAGTCGAGACGAGAGCAAGATAGAATGTAGGAAAAATGGGTGCAGGTTGGTCGCTGTCTAGCGGAGTACCTATTCTGGACGTTTTTCACTCGCCCCAGGAGGTCGACGTGGCCCGCGGAATACTGTTCTATAACATCCTTTACGTCGTATGGCTTTAGGGCTTCTTTAAATTTACGCCGGGCCACGAAATACTTCATCTGTCAGAATTTCATAACAAGCAAATCACGGTTGTAAGTAAATATTGCGTGTTTTATTGTCAGTTCATTCAGTTTTCAATAATTTATAGCAGTAATAAAAAGAGCTTTTCTCATAAAATGTCACATTAACTTTCTTGATTAGATCTACAGTGCGCTTCGTAGCTCGTAGCAAAGTGCTACGAAAGGCATAGTTCCGAGTAATCAAATTTTGGAGAAAGAACAATATGGAGTCTAAGTTTTAGAGTGGCGAAGCCTATGTAAACAGAGACGTGTAGGGTAGGTAACGGGGGATGAGGATGGACAGCGGGGCAACCGGTGTGCCGCTGTCAGGCCGCGCCGCGCCGCCGCCGCAATGGCTGCTCAATGCGGGCCATTGCAAACAGGCTCAATAATTCAGCGGGGCCCGCGATTACTAAGTTGCTTCTTTACCCTTATTAATTATGTAACGAGGGGAGGTGGATTTTATTAACTTTTGTGCCAATAGTACATCCGCCTACATATTCTTAGGCGAATAAATTACAATATTGTTATGTTATGAGAGATTTGCAAATCGCTAAAAAACAAGGATGATAAATCCGTATACACAATTTTATTTTTTCATTCGGAGATATGATTTCTATTTAGTACATATACTACCTACTAATTCAATTTCTAAGAAAATGCTGGTAAAAGCGAAAGTATTTGAATTTTATACGTTTTAGTTTACTGGATATAACAACATGAAAAGAAAAACAGATCTTCATATGTTCTTATGCAGCATGATGCATATAAAAATACTATGCAAAATATGAGAAAAGCTCGTTAAAAGGTAAGAACGTTTTATAAGATTACTACAAGAGTATGTTTGTTGAAAAGTAGTTCTGTAAGAGTGGGGAGACCTGTTTGTACTGTATGCAAGTATTGTTCTAGCTTACTGAGCTTACTGACATGTTGAGTAGGATGAAGTGAAATGTTAGTCTGCGAGCTTGTTTCTAAAATCAAGGCATTAAAATTACAAAGAGCGGGTGCTCTATATTGCATGTTCTACCTGGAATCTCGTTAGTACTTAATAGAAGTCTTCAAATACGAGTGAATTCTTGCAAACACTGCGGTTCCTCAGTGTAAGTTTAGTAACTCCTAAAGCTACATATGTTACACTGAATGTTACACTGATTGTCCTAACTTCTCCTTCAGTATGGCGTAAATTTCGTCTTGTAAAATTAGCAGTCTGAAACTGGTGACTTAGCAGCCTATAATGAATAAGGTATATATAGGGTTCATAATACGTTTATTGTCTGAATTTGGGGATATCTAAATCCGGTTTATGTGATTTTCTGCATATAAAAAAAAATTTGCGGGGCAGCCGGTGTGCCGCATTTTAGTAAAACCTCGTGTAGGGCATTTGCGGTTTTTTGTAAGACAGTTGAGGTTTATATTTATATGTTTATATTGAATATTTAAATTTGTATATTTGTAAATGGAATCATCATTTTTTAAAACAGCAATGAAAATGTGTATTTGTGTACTTACACGGTGTTTCTAAAAACCCAAAAAAAAGAAATTAAATAATAAATTCAAAAGTGAAATGGTCACGGTTCATAGTCAGAAAGTTTTTCTTTTTTTTTCGAGATTATGGCCTGGTTACAAGACTTTTGGATGAAGTTTTATTTATAAGAGAGTAGAAAACATGACATGCTTGAAATAGAGCTGCGCTTAAATCTAGATACTTATTATTGTTTTTTATTAAATTTTAGCTGGACGCCTTTTGTAAGGCATGGCCGCAGGAAGCACAAGATAGGGAGTCATGGAGGGAACAGAGAGAGGCCTTTGCCCAGCAGTGGGACACATAACGGCTACATAAGATAAGATAAGATTAAATTTTGCTAAAATAAAAATTTAATGTAGAGACTTTTGCAAAAGCCTAATTAGATACTTGACGCACTTCTGATTTATTTTTAACAATTTATTTAGTGGGTATTTTTGAAACACCTTGTAATATAACAATAATGTATTTTGTGTTAGTCATCGTTAACATGAGAAATAATCGTGAAATATAAAATAATGTCGGTACATACCTTTCTTATAAATCGAATTGCTGCTTTGTGTCGTGGGGTGAGCGTCACACAGCGTGGCTCCTCGTCCTCATCTGCACATAAACATGTTCACATTTTCACTAATCAAAGGCCAAAGGTCGAGCAGGTGGTACTGGTGGGAGCAGAGCAGACGAGGGGGAGAATAGCCGCCGCGCCGCTAGAGTATAATGCTAGAGTATTATACCTACGTCGGTATAATGCTAGAGGTGGTATGCGAATGTGTATTTGAATAAGGGCGGATTTAACGCCTACTATATATTTTATCGGAAAAATCTAAAGAAAGTTACTTTGTGCTCGGAAAACAGATAGATACCCCTTTTGACTCATCCGGTGAAAGGTGTCTTAATAAAATTCTAATTAAATTAATTCTTTAGACGAGAGTTTTACTGGAAAGTTACGACAAGCAAAACAATTGAGATTTCTCATAAAGAAAGGGTAGGCGAGGGCCCGCCCGGGCTTAGTAAGTAGATTCTCTTCTGAGAAAGACCCTTGTTGCAAATTGAAACTCGGAACCGGATTTATTTAAATTTTTCTGGGGATTGTTTCAGAAAATTTTAGTTTCCAACAATCGCTTTTGGCGAAACGAGTGAAATTTAAAAACTTCAGATTTATAAGAAGTTTAGTGAAAACAAAATACTTACTAAAATATTGTTAAAAAATACTAAAGAGAACGTTTTTGGCCACCCTATAAATACATAAGTTAAAATTCTAAAATAATACTAACGTTGAACTAAACAAGAAGAAAGAAACTTGGAGCCCAGTTCTCACTAAGGTTTACCCGTGGAGTTTTCCATTTTTATACAGTACGTTGATTAAAAGGTTCTAGGCATATATACATATATAGGTAGGTAATTAGTTTAGTAAAATAGTTCTAAAACCATAAGTTCTGTCGTAGAATTTCTGTGAAATGTATATACAATGGTAACGAACGATGCGAATATAACTGCAATAAGTAAAAGTTCTTTAATATTAAGAAGTGCAAAAATGTAAAAAAAAGTTTTTGCAAAAAATACAATAGTGAACTGTATGCAGTATGTAGATGGTAAGAACACGATATAAATTAAGAAGGAGGAGAAATCAGCGTGCAACTTGAGAAAATAGAGCGGACTCCGCCTGGGGCAGATTTCATGTGATTTCTGTGGACGTGTGTTATATTGTAACGGATATTTCATATGTTGAAATTTATTTACTTATTTTATCAAGATATTTACCAACAAATACATGTAATTAACTGAATTCCCCACAAACGTGTAGGTCCGGGAAATGAAAAAGATCAAGCCAGCTGGCATTTATGAGTAGATATAGGTCGCCCAATTCAAGTTTTAAATACAATTTCAATTCGAACAAGAAAAAATACTTTCTTTTCATTAACTTGGAAAAATCATATTTATTTAAAAAAAGATACTTCTAAATTTTAAAATAAGTATATTAAAAATGAAGTCAAAGATTGAGAGCCGGAGATCACAAGATAGACTTCTCTTCATGCAATTGTAATTTAAACTCAGAAAACATACATAAATAAACAAATTACCTACCCAGTTAGTTTTATTTTACTAGAAATGACGTTAGCAAGTTTGTTGAAGTTAACTAAAGTTACCGTTAACCGGCTCGTCAGAAAAAAGAAGTGAAACACTTTATTTTCGCTTCATTATTTTATTCGGTAGGTGATCATTTCCTAAGGAACTGATCACAAACACCCATTAATTATTGCTAATAAGTATTATGATATTATACGATATATGTTAATGAGTTTTATGACATAATTTGAATTGATTAGCATTTGGTGTTATTATTAAGTTAGTAACTTCATAGCAAACTAGAATCGTAAATAATGATTTTCACATGTTTAATAAAGGGTATAAGGCTAAAAAGTTACCTAGCTTTTGTCTCAAAGTTTACATTTTTATTATGACTTCATGTAGGTATTTTTTAAAAAGTGTGCTTGGATTAGTTACGAACTACCTACCTATAAAGAAATTCTAAATTTGTGCCAAAAAATACAAACACAAACACTCATTTACGTTCGCTGTCTTTTATGGGTATATCGCTGACTTAGTTATTTACCGAAGTAGTTTCTCTATTGTGTACATCCTTAAGGAAGGAAGAGGAAAGCGTCGACCACGACTTTATGGCGACTGTTTAATAAGGTACACTAGTCAGATCGATTCGCGACTTCATATCTGCGAGGTAGTACGTCATAAAAATGAATGTAAGATCAACAGTCACCCCTAACAAGATTTTTCATATCTACTCTTGCCACAGTTTTAGCACAAGTTAATGGATCTCTATGTTGATAGAATCCAGAATTTACAGCACATAATAAAATAATAATTCAAATTCGATTGTAGTCTTCCTACTTACCAAATTTTACTGTAAAGATTTGTTTTGTCTCTGCAAGTTAAAATCGTAAGTCAAAAGTGTTTATTTCATTGAACATATAAAATGATAATGATAAGTGCAAAGACGGCTAATTTTCACAGACATTCAGTATATTGTATCTATGTGTATATAATAACGTGCACGGGATTTGTATGTTGTGGGTTCGCCCTCTTTATTAGTTTTTATTATGTCCCCGGGTGGTCGTAACGGATATTATTTCAGGGAACTGAGTTTTGGTTCCTATGGTTCCTTAAGCTGCTCACCCCTAAAGTAAACAATTGGGGAATGGATTTCTTAAAATGTTTCAATATTTTTCGTGTGTCCATTACTTTGTCTCAGCGGCGGTGAGATTCCTATCAAATGTTTTTGTTATTAATTTAACAGTTCACACACCATTACATCCGTGGGGACTTAGAGCATTGAGCACGATCAGTGGGGCGAGGTATGCGGGAGATTACCGCATGCACCGTGGAGATTATGCAGCTCATGCTAATGCAGGCACGACACACGTCCGTCTGTCATTTGATTAGGTCGTTAGGCTGACACGCACATTATTCAATTAGCCATACCAGCGGCAGCGTACTACATTATATAATCTACTCACTAACAACAAAAAACTTAGTAGTAAAGTTTCAATAGAATTTAGTGGACATGTTTTTGCTCTAACCATTCAGTGCGAACACCATATACTTACGACATTGTGAAATAACAATAATATAAATTGTAACTCCAAACAAAGCTTGATTCAAATATCTAAGGAAGCTAAATTGAGTATGTTTTTTATAATTAAGTTTAAACTACGGGAGACAAAAACTTATTTTTGATAATTGTGATTAGGTGCCTGAAATAAGACAACATAACTTCTACTTTTGGTTTTGATGTAATTTTGCACCACATACATGTACACACCTAATAAATAAGTACATATCTGCATTTAAAAATAAGCTACTCAGAAGCGATAGTACGAGCAAAGTTAGACAGACGAACAGCTTGATCTATAGCGGAAACACGAACTATTTGCAGAAATCCAAGTTGGGCTTGGAGCTTCTTACCGTCAGAGTTTTTCTTGGAGAGTGCAGTCTCAGCCACAGAATCCTCGCTGTGTGAAGGGTTGACGGGCCGCGCGCGCGCACCGCGCCCGTTCCGCGCGCCTGCCACACACACGCTCACTTCAGCACTACTCACACTCTCAGCGCTACCACCTCAAAACCACCTCCCCACACTCTAAATCCTACCTGCCATTAGTACTTGTTTTTTAATCGTAACCAGATGTCATATCACTATTATCAGCCGCGGGTTATAAACGAAGGAGTTGTACGACTTTGGAAATGACGAGGATCGATATTTACAATTACATTACAAGACGAATATAGAAAGCTAAGAGTAAAAAATCTGGGGCATACCCCAATCATGAATCCGCCTGTCTGCCTGTCAGTCCGATATCTTTTTGTGATGTAAATGTGTAGGCTCGAGCCTATCGTTTACGAAAGTAAAATCATAGCGAGGACGCTGGAAAATTTTAGTACGTTAATAATAATAAATACTTCTTCGTTTTAAAACATTGTATAAACAAGATAAATCACAAAGTTGTTTCAGTAAATTGTCAGATTAAACTCTTTACTTAAATATTTTAAGGAATAAATAAGAGGAATGAAATTTTCCCTGGCGCGTGCCCTATAGCTTATGCTAAGTAGGATTCTTCTTTCATCTCGTTTAAGATTACAAGTTTCAGCAAAATTTTAAACGTGCCGATATTTTAGTTTTATGGCATGGAAGTAAAATTAAACTTTAAAATTGAACTTGAAATTCAAATCATAAAGGTGTTTAAAGGTGAAAGTTACACTGACTGCTGGGAACCAAGTTTACTTTAAATGATTAAATAAAGGATATTTTAACTAGTATATTGCTTTTGCTAATTTAATCCTATAGTAAGTAAATAAATGAAGGTACTTAATTGTTCATTACAGATTTATACGGCTTGTTGTTAGTTTTAATGAAAAAAATTATAATAACTACATTTTGCATTAGGCGCCCGCACAACTTACAATGGAAACAAGGAGTTACAACAACAGCAACTATTCCACTGTTATTACCATCAAGAAATTGAAATTTTGGGAGTAAAGAGAATGATCTTTTTACTGCTATTGTAGTGCCATGATTTTTTGAAACTAAACGAGTAAGTTTGCAAAGAAGAATGTGTGGATATTTGATGGAAAATCACGGGCGGAAAGCTAGTCGGTAATTTGTACTATAGGATTCAAAACTAAAAATATAGTTTCATCTGTTTAGTTGCACCAAAGAAACACCTAAATAATGAGGTCAATGCAGCAGTTGCCATTTAATGTCTGAGCAAACTATCGATCGGTTTGTTATCTCTTTCTTGCTTAGGTGCAAACGCTCTAAGAACGGAGCTTTCAGATCACCCACCATAATTTAATAAACTCGTAAATTTGACGACCTAGACATAACATAGAGGACGACTTATTTAAAATTGTCAAGTGTCAGATAAAACAGTGCTCAGCGAGGAGACATTATTGAAACGAGTACCTACCTACTAAAAACGTTACCGCGCTGGTGGTGGTGGAAATAAAGTACCTACAATGAATTTAAAAATCTCGTAACAATTCTTTATACAATGAACCAGTTTTTGATAAAATCTTTAAAAAAAAACATTATAACTACTTAATAACCTTTTTCTGTAAAAACCAAGACTCGCTTTCATATCACCGCTGATGAAAGTTGTAAACTTTAATTTCTATCGATTTTTTAAGTATAATTTGGATCGCAAATAACTCGTATTATCCTTGTTATACCTGTCGTAGCATGCAACAACTAAACAATAAGTTAGTTAAAAGCACCAATTATGAAGCTAGACTCTAGGCTATCTCTGAAGTACCTAAACACAACGAGTGGCCCTTTTTGAAAAATAGAGACACTTTGAAACTCATAAGTCCGAAATATTTAGTCTAGACTTTATACCTATACGTTTTACGAACATTTGATTTGTATTTTCTCAACGCGCCTTGCCATTTTATAGCCACTGTTAAAATCCAATCGACTAAATGGATACGAACTAAAGACTCGAAAAACTTCTCTTTAAACTCTGAAATAAAGAGAGTAAAGTTAATCTTCAAGACAGCTTTGACGCGGATCATGATGAGAAAAAATTACACTCTTTTATAGCACCAGCTGACGTTAAACAATTTGTTCCCGGCGTTCTTTTAAAGGAATAACAATAAATATTTTGTAAGTAAAGAACGAATTTAACAATACTCTTTAATTTTATAACTCATTTTGTAAAAAAAATGGTTTGTTATAAAGGAATCGACATAGTATTGACAGGCGGACGCCGTATGTAATGTGACGGATGACGAAGTCAAATTTTACTTTTAACAGACCTGCAGTTTTAGTGGAGTCCGTATTTTACAATTTCCGTAGTACCTAATCTATCTGGCATGCAAAGTAAAATATGGCAAAGCAGTGTGAATCTTTCGTATAAATATTTAATTTTATGTTTTAAATTCAAACTAAAGCTTAATAAAAGCCATTCCGGTAACATGATACACTATAGATATCGGTCAGCAAAATCTGAAAATTCACTGTGTGAACCGCTTTCTATTTAATGCTAAAACATTTGCAATTTCGATAATATAATTGTTTCCGCGTTTCTAACTTAGCATAGTACGCAGAAGCGATAAATTCATGAAAGCCAACTCGTCATTGAACATAATTCAAGCCTCTGATTGCAGTAGATTTTAAAGCGGTATTGAATCTATGCAGGTGCATTATCTTTCAAAAAGTGACAAAATAGGAAAAAGTAGAAGTAGGATGACAGCAATTGTGTCTGGAGCTAAGACGTAGTCATTATCGCCGGAAGTCAGACACTCGTTCGGGCGCAATGCTACGCCGGCAACATACCTACTCGCTTTTGTGTATTCACATTTTTCTGGAAAGTTTTACTAATAAGAATCGAAACGCAGCAGAAGTTTATCGATTGTAACTTTCATGCCATAGTGCCTTCTAAAAGATGAAGAATAGAACCTTTAAAGCAGCGTTTCCAACAATGGAGTAGACAACACGCTCGGTCCTCGCCCGACGTATGTATATCTACGGAACAGGGCAATATTTATGTCACACTCTGTTCTATCAATTCTTGTAAACATCTGCAAGTATTCTGTTTGTTCTGTGGTCTTTTCTGGAATTGAATATGTTTTCTGATAGTCTGGCCTTCTATTTGTGTAGACATGTCCATGTTTCGAATTCCGTGCGATGTTAAACTATAAACTTTGTTCGCGTGTGCTGCATTCAATTTTCGTGCTAAAACGCATTGTTTTTAAAGGTTTCTGCTATTTTTAGTTTCATTCTTTCTTTTCAAACATTTTTATTGCATACTTTTGTGATAAGTCAGTGAAATTAAATATATAAATAGATTTGTATCGTGTTTTTATTCTGCTGCCAATTAGGTAATCGAAGAGAATATTTTTACGTCATCTTCCCATGAATGTATGCCGGATTGGGTTGGACCGAACAAGTGAGGGAAAATTTCAAAGTAGGTTCATGAATTTCTAATTGATATTTACCTAGTTGTACTATTTTTTACGTGAGATAATTGTCGTAGTAACATGCGGTGCGGTGTAACGTTACGAATAACTTGCGGACCACATTCAAATTAAATATAAAACAGCGTGTATAATTAATTAATTGAATTTATTTACGGATGTTGGCATTAATTTTTTTCTCGTTTAACTATATAATTAAACACGCTGTTATGATACGTAAACTTCAATGCTGTGTTTTACTTTTAGAAGTAAATTATAATGGTACAGAAAATAATAATTGTATCGAGTATTGAAGTTTACGAGTTTAGAAACAGTGACACAACAACGACGAGTTTTGTTTGTACCTGATGTATATCGGGGTTGGAGATACGTGTGTTTGTGTTGGGGTGGTGTTGTTGCTTACCGAGGTTCTCTGCGCTGGCGTTGACGTCGTAGCGGTGGTGCGCGGGCTTGGAGTGCGGTGCGGGGGAGTGCAGCGAGGTGCTCTTGTGTCTCCGGATCGTCGGCAGTCGAGACACAAAGGATGCATTGTTCTTGAACGATGCACTCATCACCCGACTGTCAAACGAACACTCTATTCATTCACTCACAAACTCAGACAGTGTTTGGTTGGCGTAATATATATATTCCTTAACCTAGTTGTGGTATTAAAAAACTAGAACTATAACAAAATAGATCATGTACTCGGTACTTAAAGTCCTAAAATCAATCCTTATAATATTTGAATAACACATAATTATAATATAACTTTATGCACGAGTGCGCAAGAGTAAACTTAAATTATGGTATTATTTACCAGGTAACATTAATTTTAGCCTGAATAAAATATAATTGATATTTTCAAAAAGTAACGTAGGTACCTTGTTTGTGGACTAGGCAGCGGTATTTGGTGGATCTTCCAAGTGGCGATGCTCATGGAGTGTTCGTCGGCCGCGTAGCACCGCCACAACGCCTGGATGAGCGTGGCGGCCGGCTGCCGGCGGCGGATCATGTGCTTCT